>JANAVB010043417.1:4869696-4995766 GCA_029216955.1 Iris pallida
TTATATAGGGGTGTATATATATTACATTGTATGAGTATATATGTATATATACTAAATTGTATGAGAGTATAGAAATATAGGAATTATATATGTCTATATATATACTTGTATCTATGTGTGTGTACTTGAATGTGTTAGTAACATAGAGATAGTTGCATATACGCCTTATCTTAAATATATTCATTATTTTATATAGAAAAAAAGGAAAGGATTGAATTATTTATCAACTCACGAGATATGAAAATCTCGTGAGTTAGTAACCACGCAAATACCCGACTTGCCACAGCCACCTAGCGAGATCAAATATGGGAAATTCAAATTTAGATTTGATCAAATTTTCTTCTGAAATCCAATCGTATCTAACCCCTTATCAGATTAGATTAAGCAATACAAATCAAAATTTGATTAAAGCCATTGATATACAACCTACATAGCATTGGCGGAAAAAACACCAATAGTCGAAAGCAAACCTACTGAATCCTTCGCGAGCACTGCCAGCCCCAAAACCTGAGTCTTTTTCTTCCTCCTCCGAGCCCCACGATCTACCTGCCTTGTCGTCGACCGCCCCACACAGCCAGGAACACCCCGCGGACAGACGTATCCCCGACACAGCCACCTGCAGGTAACCCCCTTTGCGTGATGATTTCTCCTTCGTTATTCAATCATTTTCGTTCATACAAATTTCTAATTGCAGTCTATATGACCATCTAGGAAGCCAAGGATCTAGAATTCGTTATTGTGAACCCATCCGTCCAGAGAATCGATAAGAAGAGTTGAGCAAAATTCGTTCAAAATAGAGAATTAGGGGTTGTCCAAATACCCGACTTGGAAGGCTAACCACGGCCGACCTGACAGTATTTTATACAGATTGTGATTTCATGAATTATCCAGAAAGTTATTTGTAGTTAAAGTTCCAAGAAAAATTGTTCGAAAACTGTGAAAATTCAGAAAACTTTTCCCCATACGACGTGCGTCCCGACAAATCGGGAGGCATGGTCGTGCACTATATGTATCGAAATACACGTATGGATGTTGTCAACGTGTGGGAACTGACGGAACTCGATTTCGTTGTGCATGCACGACGAAACCAGTACGTATCCATCGAGATACCCCCGTATCGATGTTTTGCAGACTTGACCATAACTTCATGCATGTTCGTCGGATCGACACAAAACTTGCGCCATCAGGACCGTATCAATTTTTTGGTCCTGTATACCAAGTTTGGTCCGATTCTGAGAAGGTTGATCGGAACGCCAAAATTGGCAGGCCCGCAACCCAACCCAATGAGCAATTTTGTGCACAGCTCATCGAAATCTAAAATTAGACATATTGTTGGGTTTGCCTTCTCAAACCGAATCCGTAGACATGTAGTTTGACGACTTTAGAGACCGTAGACATTGGCACGTATTTCGGTGCAAAACTGGTCCAACGGCGGACATCATTTTGGACAGGCATTTCGGTAAAATTAGATCCAAAATTACGATTTTGCCACTGTTCCATAATTAAATTTTTGGACAGACGTTTCCTAGGTATATCATATTCCGAGTATGCTCTTGATGTTTGATTCAGCATCCAGCGTTGTTTGGAGATTGTGACATCCTTTTGCTGACATTGTGATTTTTGGAGTTGCCACCTTCTCACCATCAGGCAAGATACCTTGCCACCTTACTCTGTGAATTATGTATTCTTATTTTCAGTTGTTATTTTAGTATTTCTTATTTGTTAATATTATAAAACTGTGCGTCCGAGTCACACTTGGGTGCAAGCGATTCTATCGGTCGTTTTTCTCGCTTTTATTTATTCTCTCTTGCATTGACTTAGTTTAGTGATCACCCCTTTGTTGATGAGGTATCGGTATATCTCATACGATCTTAAAACTTGCTTACCAGGTGTTATGAGTCACATGTAGGACACGTGCTCGCGTGGTCGGCTGGCTACCGATACGTATGAGGCGTACGACGGACAGGAGTATCTGCCAATAGAATTGCATGCTAGTAGACTTGGCAGATACTAGAGGCTTCATGAGCCATAGATGTGACCCTACTAGGAATTAGGTGGGGAGAACAGTTTTCTTAACGTATGGGTCCCTTATGCACTTTTCTATTCTTGCTCGTGCTGGCCTCTGACATTCTAGGAATGTTATGCTTTGAGGTCCCTGGTATCCTGATGGGACCATACCTGAGTTACCTGCACCTGAGCCAGATGCCCATGCGTTGAAGGTTTGTTCTTAATTGTATTATCACTGTAGAACTGGTAGGCACCCGGCTTGCATTTATTTTTTTTTTTATTATATTATCACAGTTCATGGCATGGTTTTTCTTGTATCTTGTTACGTCCCGCTAAGGACCTGGTTATCTCTCGAGGATTAGACGATTTTCCACAGGAGTACGGAGCAGCTCTGGATCCATCTTACATTGATGATGAGGCATCTCCTACTGACTTCTAGCTTATTGATTTCCTTGAGACATTTTAGTAGATATTTTATACCTTTTTTCTTGTATTTTGCGGAGGTTGGACTCCGATCATTGTGACTATTTATCATAGCTATTTGGAGTGGGAATGACCACCCGGCTATCTGTTATACTCTCATTTATTATCTAGACTTATTTATCTTCTGTGTTGAGCTGTAATGAGATTAGATTGTATTATTCTGGCCTGTGATGATTTATTATACAGCTTATATACGTATACGCAGATTCCATATATTGGAGTATTCTTCGTATATGTGCAGCTGGCATGTTCGTGTACTCGGTCCTATGTATTTGAGATAGGGGCGTTACATGTTTTTGTGGTGGCCCATGCAGGTCAAAAAATATTGTTGGGTTACATGACTGTGCCCAACAAGCCTGCATATAGGAATAGAAAATATCTCATCTAGAACTACTACTTCCCTTGACTTCCAATCATTTCGAAACTTTCTTGATTATTTGATTTACTCTATCTAACCTTTCCTAATATCGTCCTATTCTTCTTCTACCAATAGTATGAATCTCAGAAGCAGACGTATTTCTGTATGGCCCTCACATCTGGTGAAGAGGCTACCCCGGAGGGACAAAATCTTTCGATGACACCGGTGACACCATACCAGCCAAGACCGTTGCAGCATACTACGACACCGACGAAGGTATACCAAGAGACCGCAGCATCCCCAGTCAGCCAGGCTGGAAAAGCCACTACCATGCCATCGGAAGGGAATGTACAACTGCCTCCACCACCACCATTCCCTCAGCAGTTTCTACCACAGTCGGACCTCAGATGCCTCCACCATCGACTGATGGGAGCCCTACTTCCTAATTTATGTATGCCATGATGCAGGCCAGTGGCAGCAGACTAAGCTGATGAGACAGACTGATGACAGCCTTGGCTAAACCTCCACCACCACCTCCAGTACCAGCACCAGCACCGGCTCTGCATTCTTATGAAGGCTCTATCAAGAATTTCACGGATATGAACCCCAAGGCCTTTAGAGGAACGGAGAAGCCACTAGAGGTGTCACAATGGCTTATTAGTACAGAGAAGCTACTAAAGGCATCCCAGTTTCCAGCTCAAGATTGGATGACAGCAATGGACCTACTGTTAGAAGATAATGCTCACCACTGGTGGAAGGCAGAAGAGAGACGGTTAGGCACTGGGATCACCTGGAAGCAGTTCTATGATACATTTTAGGAGAGATTCTTTCCTATTCATGTTCGAGATGGTCCTACGACCAGTTCCTTCATCTGAAGCAAGGAAATATGACAGTTGATGAGTATGACTCAGAGTTTAATCGCCTGAATAGATTTGGTACGGGATTGATCCTGACAGAGTTAGAGAAGGTGAGGAGATTCCATCAGGGACTTACACCGGAGCTCAAGTCTTATACGACTACACAGTCTCGAGTCTCCCATTCAGCCGTCTTGGAAGAAGCTCGTGCTAAGGAAATTCTTCGCAAGGAGCAGCAGCAAACATCAAGACGCCATACACCAGCAGTTACACCAGCCCGAGCTACTCAGGGTGGACCTATCAGGAGGCCCACAGGACAGTTCCAGCAGAGGCCCACACCTTATCAGAAGCCCACCTGCAACTATTACGGAAGCAGGGACACCTCTTGAAGGACTGTCGAACTCGACTTGGAGCATGCTTGAGATGCGGGTCAAGACAGCACAAGGTGAAGGATTAGAGCAGCAGTCCTAAGTTTATGCTCAGCAGAACCCAAAACCGAAAGCCCCAGCACTTCCAGCACCTCGGCCAGCAGCAGGAGCACCTCGGCCACCATTACCCCCGTCAGCACAGTTCGAGAGGGCCAGAGCTCAGGGCCCTGGACAGAATTATCGCAGGTATTCTCTTTAGTAGTTAAGGATAAGTAGAGACAGAAGCAGAGATCATAGCAGGTATGATTTTAGTTGCTTCATTTCCTGCCATTACCTTGTTTGACATTGGAGCCACTCATTCCTTCATAGCCACTAGTTTTGCCACTAGACACAGTATTCCCTTATCTAAAAATATTAGAATCCTCACTAGAGGAGGAGTTGTACCTGTTAGTGGTATTTTACAGACTTTGTCCTGTAGTGATATGTGGTAGAGAGATGAGAGCACGACTTCTTGTATTCCCTATGCCTACATTCGATGTGGTCCTCGGAATGGACTAGTTGAGCCAGCATTTCGCTGTTATAGACTGCCATAGGGGCAGTATCGTCTTTAGACCATCGAATATGACGGAGTTCGAGTTCACCAAAGAAGAAAGAGAGAGTATGAACCCATATTGGGGACTCACATGATGATACAGGACAACCCATAGCACCATGTTATCACTGAATTCGAGGATGTGTTCTCGAGGATTTGCCAGGACTGCCACCTGACCGAGACATTGAGTTTTCTATTGAGCTTATCCCCGGAGCCGAGCCTATTTCATCTCGAGTGTATCGTCTGGCACCCAAGGAGTTGGTAGAGATGAAGATGCTGATTGACGACTTGTTGGAGAAAGGCTTTATTCGTGCTAGTACGTCACCATGGGGAGCGTTCGTTCTTTTTGTACCTAAGAAAGACGGGACAGTGCGCATGTGCATCGATTGAGAGCTTTAAATGTGGTGACGGTGAAGAACAAGTACCCCTTGCCGCGTATAGGCGATCTATTTGATCAACTGAGTGGAGCAAAAGTATTCTCGAGATTAACTTACGATCAGGCTATCACCAATTGAAGGTTCGAAAGGAAGACATAACGGCTTTTCGATCGAGGTATGGGCACTACGAGTTTTTGGTCATGCCTTTCGGTTTGACCAATGCTCCCGCAGTCTTCATAAATTTAATGAACAAGATCTTTCACCAGTACTTGGACAAATTTGTAGTAGTCTTTATAGATGATATTTTGATTTACTCCAAGAGTCAAGAGGAGCAGAAGTAGCATCTACGGATTGTCTTGGGAACATTGAGGAATGAGCAACTTTTCGTAAAGCTTAGCCAGTGTTAATTCTTTCTCAATGAGGTATCATTTTTGGACACATTGTTACGGGAGGAGGCATATCGGTAGATCCTGAAAAGATCACAACAGTTAAGGCATGGCCCGCTCCCACATCAGCTTCCGAGGTGAGAAGTTTTCTTAGACTTGCGAGTTTTTACCGAAGGTTCATAAAAGATTTCTATCGTATAGCGGGGCCTATGACTCGACTTACAAGGATCAGGAGTTTGTTGAGTGTCAAGCTGCTTTTGATGAGTTAAAGAAGCGCTTGACTACGACACCGATCTTGACACTACCATCAGGCCCAGGAGGATTTGTGATCTACACTGATGCATCCGAGAAGGGATTAGGATGCGTATTGATGCAGCACGGTCGTATAGTAGCATATACATCGAGACAGTTGAGAGTGCACTTGAAGAACTATCCAACCCACAATCTAGAGCACGTAGCAGTTATCTTTGCTTTGAAGCTATGGAGGCACTATTTGTACGGCGAGAAGGTGGATATCTACACTGATCATAAGAGCCTCAAGTACGTGTTCACACAAAAAGAGTTGAAAATGTGACAACAATTTTGGTTGGAGTTGATGAAGCATTACGAGATCGAGCTACATTATCATCCGGGCAAGGCTAATGTCGTGGCAGACGTATTAAGCCGTAAGCTCATGGCACACTTCTTAACTAGTAGAAGGAGTTGATTAGAGACTTGCAGGAGCTTGGTATTGAGGTAGTATTGCCTGGAGCAGATGGCGTATTAGCCAATCTCTAAGTGCAATCATCATCAGTAGAGAGGATCAAGGCGGCATTGCCCACAGATGCTAGATTTCGACGGCTTAGAGAAAGGACTGAAGTAGGAGAGCAGACGGGATTGAGGATTCATTTCGATGGGATATTGCGATGTTGTGATCGTATTTATGTTCCTAATAGAGAGTTACGGCAGGAGTGATGGCGAGAAGCACACAGTTCGACTTACTCTATTTATCCCGGAGGAACTAAGATGTACCGGGACTTGCGGCAGTATTATTGGTGGCACGAATGAAGCAAGAGATAGCTCATTTCGTGGCCAAGTGTTTGGTATGCCAACAAGTAAGGCCGAGCACCAGAGGACGACCGAATTATTGCAGCCGTTACCCATTCCCGAGTGGAAGTAGGAGCACATTATGATGGACTTCGTCACAGGATTTCCTCGGAGTTCTAGTAGACGTGATGCAGTATGGGTGATTAATAGACTTACCAAATCAGTCCACTTCTTACCTTTTAGAGTGGGATAGTCCACAGAAGTTTTGGCAGAGATATATATGAAGCAAATAGTGAAGCTACACGGTGTACTAGTTAGTATCGTGTCGGATCATGACTCGAGGTTTACTTTACACTTTTGGAGGCGTATACAAGAAAGTTTGGGTACGCGTTTGAAGTTTAGCACAGCGTACCATCCGCAAATAGATAGCCAGTCAGAGCGTGCTATTCAGATGCTGGAGGATATGTTGAGAGCGTGTATGCTTGACTTTGGCGAATCTTGGAAAGACCACCTTCATCTTATAGAGTTTTCCTACAACAATAGCTATCAAGCGAGCATTCAAATGGCTCCGTTCGAAGCATTATATGGGAGGAAGTGTCGATCTCCTATCTGTTGGAGCGACATCGGAGAGCGACATATATTGGGCCCCGAGCTGGTTTTAAGTACAGTAGAGAAGGTTAAGAAGATACAAGCCCACCTGTGAGCAGCACAGGATCGACAGAAGCAGTGGGCAGATAATCGTCGTCGACCTTTGAAGTTCAAGGAAGGCGACCATGTTTTCTTGAAGATATCCCACTAGAGGACGATTCGATTCGGAGGACGTAGCAAGTTGAGTCCAAGATACACCGGCCCTTTCGACGTCTTGGAACGTATTGGAGAGGTAGCTTATAGATTGGCCTTACCACCGTCGCTAGAGGGAGTACATGACATATTCCACGTATCTCAGCTGAGGAGGTACGTGGCAGACAGAAATCATGTGCTCGATCACTCCGAAATCACAGTTAGATCGAGTTTGTCGTATGAAGAGCAGCCAGTAGGTATCCTCGATCGTCGAGTGAAGGTGTTGTGGAATCAATCTATACCGTTGGTTCGTGTGGCATGGAAGCATCACTCGCCAGGGGAGTCTACTTGGGAACACGAGGACGACATTCGGAATCGCTATCCGCATTTGTTCGAAGAACAAGGTATGTCTTGCATGTTTAGAACCTTCCAAAATTTTGTATTTACATTCGAGCCCCATACCTTAGTTCTAATTTCGAGGACGAAATTTTTTAAGTTGGGTAGGATGTAAACCCCCCTACATTTCCATATGATTTTTTGATTTATAGGATTTTAAGAAGTTAATTAGTAATTGGCAGTTTATAATAAAATATATTATTATATTGGTATAGGTATATAGATATAAGTTAATGCTTAGAAAAGAAATTTGTGGTAATATACTCTAGGAGTATATATAGAGTTTAGGAATTTTATGAAAGATTTTTTATAAATGGTAATTTTAGGTATATATGTAGGTACTTTATATATATGGGTGTATATATTACATTGTATGCGTATATATGTATATATACTAAATTGTATGAGAGTATAGAAATATATGGAATTATATATGTGTGTATATATATACTATATCTATGTGTGTGCATGAATGTGTTAGTAACATAGAGATAGTTGTATATATGCCTTATATTAAATATATTCATTTATTTTTATATAGAAAAAAAAAGGAAATGATTGATTATTCATCAACTCACGAGATATGAAAATCTCGTGAGTTAGTAACCACGCAAATACCCGACTTGCCACAGCCACCTAGCGAGATCAAATATGGGAAATTCAAATTTAGATTTGATCAAATTTTCTCCTGAAATCCAATCCTATCCAACCCCTTATCGGATTAGATTAAGCAATCCAAACCGAAATTCGATTAAAGCCATCGATATACAACCTACATAGCATTGGCGAGAAAAACACACCAATAGTCGAGAGCAAACTTACTGAATCCTTCGCGAGCACTGCCAGCTCCAAAACTCGAGTCTTTCTCTTCCTGCTGCAAGCCCCACAATCCACCTGCCCCGCCGTCGACCGCCCCACACAGCCAGGAACACCCTGCCGACAGAGCGCATCCCTGATGTAAACCCCCTAAATTTTTACTTACGATTTTTTTTAAATTTTTTGATAACATTTTTCTTTTCGTATTGGTACGTCGCGTGCGGGTAAGAATATGTGAGGTAGTATACTTTAGACACACAAAGGAAAAGATTTTTCTTCATATAGAAAAGCTAATTTTCAAAATGTCTAAGGTATTTCTAGTTGCTTATAAATTATAAAATATGTCGCGTCACGATTGCCAAAATTTTATTTTATTATAAAAGGGCTATATTTATTTTATTGGTAATATAGAAAAATATGCTTTATGTAAATATTCAATTTGCGAGGTACATGAAATTTAATTTCATGTATATTTTAGTTTTCAAAAACTTAATGATATTATTCTATTCATTTGCAAAATAAAGT
This sequence comes from Iris pallida, assembly GCA_029216955.1. Taxonomy (NCBI): domain Eukaryota; kingdom Viridiplantae; phylum Streptophyta; class Magnoliopsida; order Asparagales; family Iridaceae; genus Iris; species Iris pallida. The sequence continues at coordinate 4,878,665 of JANAVB010043417.1, forward strand.
ATTTCAAATATTTAAATATTGATTGTAATTTTCAAAATTAATTATTATCATTATTTTATTATTTCGAAAAAGATATTTCAAATATTGTTTGATTTCATATTTAATAAATTACGATGATTGGAAAAGATTTTATTGGCTTATTTTAAATAGCTTTAAATTAAAATAGGTTTTATCTAGATTTGCTTGGGATTTGATAAATTAATTTTAAATTGATTTGAATCAATATGTGATTATCTATGGGAGAATTTAAATCCTCCCAATCCTTATCCTAATGGGATTCCCACCTCCTATAAAAGGAGAGGTACTTGCCCTCCTTTTTCCATGAATTTCCACAACCATCCCAGCATCGTGCATCGTGTCGTGTTCCTTCTCCATCCACTATGTGTTTTATTGTACAAATACATTTTTCCACCCCGGGTCCGACAGATCCGAACCTCCGTCCCCGTCATGTCGGACACACCCGACATGACTCATCCAAACTTGACGCTAAACCTATTGCTATCTGCAAAGCCCCGTCACCTCCGTCACCTCCGTCACCAGGAGCACCACCCCTCAACGACCCCTGTCCTCCAAATCTCTCTCTACGCCACCACCGCCCATCATCGTCACCCGTCTCCGCCACCAGCACAGTCCCCTTTCTCGCGCGCCAACACCCCCACCACCAGCAAGACCACAAAAACTCTCTGCCACGTCCTGCCGACCGTTCCGACCCCGTCCACCAAACCACCCTGCCGTAAATCTCTACCACCACCATCGTCAGCATCAGCATCCGATCAAAGCCTCCATTGCAACCAACACCACCGTTAGCACCCCGCCGTGGTCGTCATCACCACCACACTCCATGGCTTCAATCATCCGCCGCCCACACCCGCTACCATTACCACCACCGCCTGGCCACTGCAGCCAACCACCAACACTTCAACCCCCAGGCCAAACCAACACCGCCATCACAACCAACATCCAGAAAAAAAAAGGAACCCTAACCGTTACCTCTGCCACGACGGAGCAGACCCATTCTCCGCTCGTACTCCTGCACATACGGCGTCCCCTCCGCCGCTTGGCTATTGCTCTCTCGAGCTCCGCCCGCCCGTGGTCTTCCCTCGGCAACCATCACCACCGCCGTGCTCGAAACCGACACCTCCGCCATGGTCCACCACCAACGAGCCGGACGCAAGCCCTCTTCTCCGGTAGTCCCTGGGTCACAACGCGCACGTCTTCCACTGGGACCGGCTCCAGATCTTGAGATCCGCCGATCTCGACGCCATCTCCGGGATGTGCTCTGCCCCACCGAGCCCCGCACCTCCACTTCCCGACCAGAGCCAACCACAAGCGCCTTGCCGAGCAGCGCCGTCGTGCGATGCTACGACCGCACCTGCACGGGCAGCAAATGCTGCTGAGCCTCCACGCCGGCCACGTCCGAAGCCTCCGCGGTGCGCCGCGCCACCGCCGACCCCCTTCTGGTATGCCCCTTTCTCTCTCTTTTCCCTCTCTTTAATGGTGCTCTCTCTCTCTCTCTCTCTCTCTCTCTCTCTCTCTCTCTCTCGTTCTTCTCTTCCACCTTCTCATTCTGTTTCCCATCTCTCTCTCTATAAATGTGTCGATTGGAAAGAAGAGCAGTATAGTTTGTGAGGATTTTATTATTATTTATTATTATTTATTATTTTATTCAGTTTGTTTTATTATTATAATTATTATTTTTATCATTACTATTATTATTATCATCATTTAAATTTATTGTTACTAGTTTTATTATTACTATTATAAACAGTATGCAAATTTCATATATTTTGGATATTAAATTATTTGTAGGTATAAATTATTAGAAGTCTTATTTTATCATCAGGTTTTCTTTTTATGATTACTATCATTTTTATTATTACGAATAACTGATTACTAAGATATTTGCCATGATAATTATATAATATTTTCTAAAAAAGTATATCATGAGTTTTGCCTACATCCGTGTCAAATTAAGTTCAGCCTAATAATATTATTATTTTTATGATATTTGATCTAAATATTACCGTAATATTTTATCTAAATTTTAGTTGCCTAAAATAAAGTTCTTAATATTTTCCAAACATTTTATTTATATATTTTTACTGATAAAATATGGTTTCCTACATAGAATTTATATTTTTACAAACTTGGAGTTTTTAGCCAAAAACAAATTTTCTTGATTATAAGTATTTTTCTATATTATTTTGACTCATAAAAACTAGTTTTCAAGTATTATAATACCTTCAAAAATTATATATATAATATTTTTCCAAATTCCTTCGATTTTCCTCCAGCCCGTGACTAAGCCCTTTATTCCTAATCTCTTAGCAAGTTCTAAATTACCTTATGTCTACCCTACCTAATTTGATTATCCTAAACCCGATGGAACAGACCGTGCCATCATCGGAGGCCGTCTTGCGTAGTTGTACACCAAAGTCATATTTTGTGCCATATGATCATAACACCATACCAGGCAACTCACCGGGCGATCCACCAGGCAAGTATACCTTGCTATATTTACTATCATATTATTTATTTTCCGTATTTATTTATTTTGTTTCATATTGTTAGTTTCTTTGTTATAAACTGCGCGTCCAATTCATACTTGGGTGCAAGCTACTCTATTAGTCGTTTTACTTTACTATATGCATGTTAACTTAGTTTTAGCGGACTACCTTCTTGTTGGGGGATATCCTTATATCTCCTTGGGCTATGACACTCACACTACAAGGTTTGAGACATTTTGCTAGGGGCACGACTTATGGACTGGCCATCTCTAAAGTCGTGTGACGGTAGATCTTCGTAATTGCTATGACTAGGGTTTTAGAGACTCAAGTAGTTACAAAACTGGACAGGTTATGGATATGGCTTGAACAGTGTGGAAAATATTGGGGGAGGACAGTCGCTACTGCGTATGGTAATCCAAACAGGTAAACCACAGTCTCTGGATAGAACTGTGGCAATTTATATTTGCAGATGCCCTCTGACGTTTTGGACGTTACGGGCGGATACGTATGACTGGATGCCAGTTGCGTACTTATAGCTTAAAATTCCACCCATGCGCATGAAAGTTGTCCTCTAAATTGCACAATAGATGGTTAGCATTCCCTTTTGTATATTGGTGTCGAGGAGAGTCTTGCATATTATTATTATTTTGATAGTTCATATTAGTATGTTCTTCGTATCTTGCTATGTCCCTCTGAGGACCTGGTTATTCCCCAGGTGTGTTCATGGCTTCGCTGGTATCCTAGCCGAGATCGTGGTCTTCTCTATTTATTCGAAGATGATGTGACTTGGTTCCTCCTTGCTACTTCTACTTAGCCCTTTTATATATCATGTACTTCTCCCTTTTATTTTGGTTGGTAGTGGATGTGTCTCCACCCAATATATTGTACCAAGATAATTCATTATATGATATCTTTTATTCCTTTATTTTATGGATGAGATTAGTTAGTTGTGTTTTACTGTATTTTACAGCTTATGTATATATAAAAGGCCCTGTACTTCGTATGCATACAACTGGCATGTCTATGTACTTAGTCCTACGTATTTTGGGACTGGGGTGTTATACCCGACATAGCAGCCACCCAGGTAACCCCCTTTGCGTGATGATTTCTCCTTCGTTATTCGATCATTTTCATCATACAAATTTCTAATTACAGTCTATATGACCATCTAGGAAGCCTATGATCTAGAATTCGTTATCGCGAACCCATCCGTCCAGAGAATCAACAAGAGGTCGAGCAAAATCTGTTCAAACATAGAGAATTAGGGGTTGTCCAAATACTCGAATTAGAAGGCTAACCACGGCCGACTTGACAGTATTTTGTAAAAACAAAATTAACACAGGTGTAGACAACCTGAACACGAGTCAAACCGAACTTACAGATTGTGATTTCATGAATTATCCAGAAAGTTATTCGTAGTTAAAGTTCCAAGAAAAATTATTCGAAAACTATGAAAATTCAGAAAACTTTTCCCGATACGACGTGCGCCCCGACAAACCGGGCAGCGTGGTCATGCACTATACACATCAAAAGGCGCTTATGGATGTTGCCGACGTGTGGGAACTGACAACTCGATTTCGTTGCGCGTGTACGACGGAACTCGATTTCTTTCGTACGTGCGCGACAAAACCAGTACGTATCCGTCGAGATACCCCCGTGTCGATATTTTGCAAACTTGACCAAATCGTGCACATTTATCGGATAGACACAAACTTGTGCCATCAGGACCGTATCAATTTTCTGGTCCTGTATGCCAAGTTTGGTCCGATTCTGAAAGGTTGATCGGAACGCCAAAATTGGTGGGCCCGTAAACCAACCCAATGGGTGATTTTGTGCACAGCTCATCGGAATCCAAAATCGGACATACCGTTGGGTTTGTCTCCTTAAACTGAATCTATAGACATGTAGTTTGACAACTTTAGAGACTGTAGATATTAGCACGTTTCGGTGCAAAACAGGTCTACAGCGGACATCGTTTTGATCCGAAATTATGATTTTGCCCCTGTTCCAGAATTAGATTTTTGGACAGTCGATTCCTAGGTATATCACTTATTCCGAGTATGTTCTTGATGTTTGTTTCAGCATCTGGTTGTTTGGAGATTGTGACATTCTTTTGCTGACATTGTGATTCTTGGACTTGCCACCTTCGCACCATCAGGCAAGATACCTTGCCACCTTACTCTATGAATTATGTATTCTTATTTTCAGTTATTATTTTAGTATTTCTTATTTGTTAATATTATAAAACTGTGCGTCTAAGTCACACTTGGGTACAAGCGACTCTATCGGTCGTTTTTCTTGCTTTTATTTATTCTCTTGCATTAACTTAGTCTAGTGACCACCCCTTTGTTGATGAGGTATCGGTATATCTGATACGGCCTTGACACTTGCTTACCATATGTGTGAGTCACTTGTAGGACACGTGCTTGTGTGGTCGGCTGGCCACCGATATGTATGAGATGCGACGGACAGGAGTATCTGCCAGTAGAATTACATGCTAGTAGACTTAGCAGATACTAGAGGTTTCATGAGTCATGGATGTTACTAGGCATTGGGTGGGGAGAACAGTTTCCTTAACGTATGGGTCCCTTATGCACTTTTCTATTCTTGCTCCTGCTGGCCTCTGACATTCGAATGTTATGCTTTGAGGTCCCTGGTATCCTGATGGGACCATACCAGAGTAACCTGCACCTGAGCCAGATGCCCACGCGTTGAAGGTCTGTTCTTAACTGCAATATCACTGTAGAACTGGTAGGCACCCGGCTTGCATTCATCTTTTCTTCTTATTATATTATATCTTGTTACATCCCGCTGAGGACCTGGTTATCTCTCCAGGATTAGATGATTTTTCGCAGGAGTACGGAGCGGCTCGGATCCATCTTACATTGATGACGAGGCATCTCCTGCTGACTTCTAGCTTATTGATTTCCTTGAAACATTTTAGTAGATATTTTTACACCTATTTTCTTTGTATTTTGCGGAAGTTGGACTTCGATCATTGTGACTATTTATCATAGCTATTTGGAGTGAGAATGACCACGCGGCTATCTGTTGATACTCTCATTTATTATCTAGACTTATTTATCTTCTGTGTTGAGCTGTGATGAGATTAGATTGTATTATTCTGGCCTGTGATGATTTATTATACAGCTTATGTACGTATACACATTTCATATATTGGAATATTCTTCGTATATGTGCAGCTAGCATGTTCGCGTACTCGGTCTATGTATTTTGGGACTGGGGCGTTACACTTCCATACCAAATCTAATGACCAAATTGCTTCCAATCCTTGCTAGCTAGCCAATAGGGACTTCTTCTTCACAAGGGGAGTGCAATGCAATTGATTTGGTTCAATTTGGAGGTGATTTGAAGAAAGGGGGCAAAATTGGGGAAGAACACAAATTAGGGTTAGGGTTTGCAATAAAGGAGGCAAGAGGGGACTAATGTTGACTTATATAGATGGAGGAAGACCCTTCTTGGCCAGCCATGGGTGTTGGGCTAGGGTTTGGCTCAGTCACATGGCCCAAAGCCTCTTCCTATGTTGTAAAAACAAGCCCTTGAGCTAAAAGCCCAAACTAGCACCTTAATTCAAATCTCCAAATAGTTTCTAAGTCATTCCTAGCTAGATTAGAGTCTAATTACTAACCCAAAAATGTTAGCTAGGTCTCCATGGTTATGGTTAGTCTCTAGGCTATGTTGTTCTAAGGTTTCACTAGCAAAAGGCCAAAATCACATTACACCAAATTAAATAATATTAAAAATAAAAATTCACAATTACCAAAATACTTTTATTCTAGAAAGTAGTAGTGATAAATCTACCCTCTTAAGTAATTTCGTCCTCAAATTAAAGATGAAACTGAACAGATGAGAAGGATAGAAAATCATACCTCAAGGTCCAAAAACACAAGGGTATCGTTCGCGTATCTCATCCTTCCTCTCCCAAGTAGACTCACCTAGAGAGTGATGCCTCCATACTACGCAAACCAAAGGTATAGTCTGGTTCCTCAACACCTTCTACCGTCGATCCAGAATCTCCACAGGCGATTCAGGATAACTGAGAGTAGGGCCTACCTTCATCTCGAAATGATCTAGTACATGCCGAGATCCGCCACGTATCGTCTCAACTGTGACACAGGAAACACGTTATGAACTCCCTCTAGTGCAGGTGGCAAGTCTATCTTGTATGCCACGCACCGACTCTCTCGCGGATAATGAAAGGTCCGATGAAACATGGGCTAAGCTTTCCACCTCCACCAAAGCGAATAGTGTCTCGTATCAGAGATATCCTCATGAACACCAGATCTCCAACCTAGCACAAACAAGGTCTCAAATTTAACTATAACAATCAACATGATCAAACAAAATCACAAAATCAAACAAAAACCTAATCCTCAATCTAAGCTGTACCTCGAACTCTAAAGGTCTCCGGTAGCTATCGGCCTAATGCCGCTGTCTGTCCTGTGCCACGCGAAGTCAATCTTTGATGAGCTTTACCTTCTCAACTACATCCACAATCATCTCAGTTCCCAATAAAGCTCGCTCTCCAACATCATCCCAAGACAAGGGAGTACGACACCTACGCCCGTACAATGCCTCGAATGGTGACATCTCAATGCTGGCCTGGAAGCTGTTGTTGTATGCAAACTACACCAAGTGCAAATGGTCCTCCCAGGAACCTCCAAAGTCCATAACACTAGTCCGCAACATGTCCTCGAGAGTCTGGATAGTCCTCTCCGACTGGCCGTCTGTCTGAGGGTGGTAAGCAGTATAAACTTGAGCTGAGTGCCCAAGCTAAACTGCAGAATCCACTAGAAGTGAGAAGTAAAGCGACTATCTCGATCGTAGACGATGCTCACGGGAACTCCATGCAGTCTGACAATCTGCCTCACTACATGTCTAAAAGTCCTCTGTAGACAAACCCACATGACAAAAAGTGGGCTGATTTGGTCAACTTGTCTATGATGACTAAAATCGTGTCTTTTCCTCTAGGTGTATGCGGCAACCCTGAAACAAAACCATCGTGATATGCTCGCACTTCCATTCCGCAATGAGTAATGGCTGCAACAATCCTCCTGGCCTCTGCCTCTCTACCTTTACCTGCTGGCAGACCAAACATCTGGCTACGAAGCGTGCTACCTCCGCTTCATCCCATATCACCAGACATGCTCATTCAGGTCTCTATAGATCTTGTTAGCACCTGGATGCATATAATACTTAGAATGGTGTACCTCCTGCATAACCTGCTCTCGAAGTTCTCTACGGGCACACACAGTCTGGAACCGTGCCTCAATGTGCCATTCTCTGCAATAACAAACTCCTCAATAAGTCCTACTAGAACCTAATCTCGAATACACCGTAGAGCTACATCTTCGAACTGAGTCGACTTGATCCTCTCTAGTAAGTCTGACTGAATATGCAGTCCCCATATCTGCATCTTAAATCCTGGCACTATACATGTGTCGTAACCATGACACAGCAACACGTGTCGCTTCAACAACACTATTTTATACCTAATAATTGTCAAGTCTTCTAACATACCGATTGACTGCTATTTCTAACGCATGCGCACGGGTGATCGGTAGTCCCTTAACTCTAGACTCATATGCAAGAAGGAAAATAATAAATTGGAAATATAGATGCAGTAATTATACAATAACTGAATAATAATGCAGCTAAATGTAAGCAGAAAATATGGTAAGGTATCTTGCTGGTGTTACGCCTGATTTGGTGTGGTGATCCGACAAGTCCTGAATGTCCAGTAGCCGTGGTTTTGTGAAGGAGTCCGACATTAGCGAAAAGAAAAAAATAGAAGATATGATCAGTCATGATCAAGACTTGCAATCAACGAGAATTCGTGGAAAAAGGGCTTGTATTATTTTTAGAAATATCTATCGTACCTTGAAAATATATTTAGAAAATATGTTTGATTTATTTGTAAAGGAAAATCTATAAAAATATTTTAGATACTGACTTATACTAGAAATCTACCCACTTTTTTTAACCAGGATATTAGGCAATTACCTACTTAAGTCATGATTGGAAAACTACCTTTTTATTTAGTCACTAATGAGAGAAATGCTACTACAGAAAAAAACTATTTTTGAATAGATCATAATTGAATTTACACAAAAAATACTGCAAATATTTTTAGGTCAAAGTTGCTCATATTTTTAAAATATAATTAGTTATTCTAATCCAGTTATGAAAATAGATATGGGGCTAAGCCCAAACAAAAAAAAATTTACTACATAATATCTTTCCAAAAAATTTAATAACCATAACAATGACAAAATATTAAATTTAAAATTTACAATACCTAGTAATATCATAAATCGTTTTATACAATATAGCATGTATGTTAAAAATGTTAAATAATAACAAAATACTAGTAATAACATTTGTAACTATTATTGTTAACTGTTCACAATAAGAATAATAATATAAATATATATCATGTATGTTAAAATATATTATATATAATATATATATATTATATATATATATATATATATATCTATATATATATATATATATATTAACATATGATATATATATATTTTAACATACATGTATATATATATATATAATATATATAATATATTATATATATATATATATATATATATCTATATTATATATATATATATATATATATAATATATATATGTAATATATATATTTATATATAATATATATATAAATATATATATATAATTATATATATAATATAATATATAGATATATATATATATATATATATATATATATATATATATATATATATATATATATATATATATATATATATATATATATATATATATATATATATATATTTATATATATATATATATAAAATATAAAATATATATAATATATATAATATATAAATATAAAAAAAAATGTATATATATATATATTTTATATATATATATATATATATATATATATATATATATATATTATATATATATATATATATATATATAGAGAGAGAGAGAGAGAGTAGATCCTCCCCCCCCCCCCACCGCAGAGTCAGCTCCCCCCACAGCCCGCTTCGTCCTTTCGGAGCTCTAGCTCCGGCGAGCACAGCCGGAGCCGCTTCTCCCCAGCTCGCCCTCCCTCTCCCCTCCGATATAGTCGCCCCTACCCTTCTTCCCCTCCTGCTGTTCCCCCCGTGACACCATGCGGTCCCGGCAGCCCGACTCAGTGCAGTCACGTCAGACACCTCCGCCGCCACCGGCGCAGGGCCCCCGCCCCTCCTCTCCCCGGTACCCTACCACCGTCCTCAACCTCATGCTCCGGCGGCGCCGGCCGTCGGCTTGGGTCATCGCGCCCGGTCAAGGCGGTCCCCTCTCGTCGGTCGCTCGCCCCCAGACTAGACGACGGCACAGCTTGCCTTAGTCGGCCTCGCCCCCGTAAGGCTTGCGCGCAAGCTGCGATGGCCCCCCGACGTCTCGCCGTCCCCCTCTGTCACTGCGGGCATAGCCCCCCTCTTCGTTGCCCACGCCGGCTGTGGCGACGCCTCCCAGGTATCAGAGCTTTCCCGCCCGTTTTTGAATTCGAATTTGAATTCAAAATCAGGCTAGGCCACTCTTCCCTTCTCGGTTCCCGTGGCTGGACAGTCATGCTTCAAGTCTTCTCAGAAGAGGCATACGCCCGCGCCACGTTGGCTGGCCATGCGCCTCCTCCTGCTCGCCCATGCGCCGTACGGCCAATGCTGGGTTCGTGGCCGGACAGTCATGCGCCCATGTCTCCTCAGACGGAGCATGCGCCCACTTCTCGTTGGCTAGCCATGCGCCTCCTCTTGCTCCATGCGCCCGGGCGGCCAGCTCGAGCGAGGTAGGCCATGCGCCCGCTCTGCTGCAGGTTCATGCGCCCGTTCTGACGGTTCCCACGCCTACCACTGCAGGCCTATGCGCCAGCGCTGGGTTCGGCCGCAGCGCTCTCGCGGCCAGCCCGAACGAGGATGGCCATGCGCCCACATCCACCTCATTGGGCCATACGCTCGATCCGTAGGTTTGGATCATGCGCCCTCCCCTGCCAGCCTATACGCCATCGTAGGCTCAGGCCATGCGCCTGGTGCAGGGGACGGCGGTCATGCGCCGGAGCCTAAGGCTCACGGTGCCCAGGTGCCCGCTCCTCCAGCCCGTCCGCCTTCCCATGCCTTCCCTCTCCGACTGTACTTTTTCACCCAGACTGGGACTCCATTGATAGGAGGAAGGCCGCAGACGAGACCGAGACGTTGGAAGGCCGGTCCACGCCTCCTGCTGAGGGCACACCAGGAAGCACCCTTCTTTCTCCTACCCCTAGAGCCAGCAGGACCGCCGGAGCAGACACAGTTTCTTTGGCCATTTCTCTCCCTCGGCTCTGTCCCACACCCCCCCACTCACCCGCTGTACCTTCTTCCGCTCAGGTTGGCTGTCCAGTCCGGCCGATTTCCTTTGCGGACGCTTTGAAGCTAGATCGAGTAACCCGATTGAATCCCCAGACAAAGGAAATCGTTCTCTGCGACGTGGAATTCCAGGCCCCGTCAGACGGTCAGGCCATTCAGATCCCCTTCACCCCAGCAGAGATTTCTTTCCTAGCCAGCTGCTTCGCGAAGACTTTCGTTCTGAAGTTCCAGGCGGGCTTCCCGAAGCTCTCCATAGTTCAAGAGGCCATCGCCGGGTGGGGCATCACCTCGGCTTACACGGTGGCTCCGCTGGACCCAAAATATTGTTTTCTTTACCTCTCGTCCGAAGAGGACTACTCGAAAGTTTGGGCGAGAGGCTCCACAACCGTCGGACTCACAGCGTCAAAATCGTTAAATGGTCTCCCAATTTCGACCCCAAGACCGACTCCTTCATCATTTCGACATAGATCACCCTCCACAACCTGCCTCTTGTCTGCTTCGCCCCAGCGGCTCTCAAAAGGATAGCCAGCTCCTTCGGAGCCCTAGTGGCCATAGCAAAAGATACTCGAAACCTCTCTAAAGGAAATTTTGTAAAGATTTGCGTGGAACTAGATCTGTCCTCAGACCCCCCAGATCACATCGAACTCCAACTCGGGGGCAGATCCCACATACAGGCGTTGGTATATGACATAAGCACTGCCAGATGAGAGGGCACTACACCAGGCACTGCTAAAAGCACACCCGAACTGAAGAAGCCAGCCACAGGCAAGACACCATCCTCAAAAAGGCACCAGTCCACCTTTCAACTCCCATACTACCTCTTCCCAACTCTCACTGCTTCATTGCAATAGCGAGACCTCCCCCAGCCCTCGCACAAACTCCCCACCCGATCAGGAAACGGTTACCTCTTACCTCCATCCACTCAAAAGATTGTCTCCAAGACTCCAAAAGACATCCAACTCCACAACTCCTTCGGTATTCTCGCCCTTGCAGAAGACAATTCCTCGGAGTACAGCGAATCGAGTGCAGAACAGCTTCATCCAGTCGCGAACTCAGAGAGGAGAGTTAACATGGAGTTTGGAGACTCCCCTCCAGAATCAGAGAAGACGATATCTTTACTCCCTCAGAGAACATCATCGCCATTCTAGGCGCAGAATCAGCACACAGGCTGCAGCTAGCTCGAGAAGCGGGTTTCCTAGACCTCTCAAACCCAGTCTGCGCTTGAGAGAGATAGAGTCAGAGGCACCCTCCCTACAGACAGACCCAGAGCTTCCACCCTTGGACAGAGCGAGGATACGCAGATACTGTAGCAGCCAACATGCAAAACTACAAGAAACCCTACAAGAAAAAGAAAAAACCGGCTAAAAAATCTATGGTTATGACACAAGATCAGCAGCAAAGCTACATACCCCCCCCCCCACCCCAACCCCCTCAATGCTTAACATCCTCACATGGAATGTTCGTAGGCTCGCCAACAAGCCCACTATGAACAGACTCATCACCCTTAAGAAGATCCACCCCATTGACATCCTAGTTATCATAGAACCCAAAATTCCTCAAAAAAACTCAAAGCCCTTAAGCTCACTCTCGGCTTCCCGGCCGCGGTAGCTGGGTGCAACGACATCTAGATATTCTTCGGCCCGGACATCAATTTTGGCTCCATTCAAGACTCAGACAGGCACTCTCGTGCTGGTTCGAGCACCCTACCCTCCAAAGCCGATCCCTTTCATCAGCAGTGCATGGCAGCTGCGACATCCTCGAGCGTAAGGAGCTTTGGGATACTCTAGCCGACACTCACCACCTTCACAACAACCTCCCGTGGCTTTGCATTGGAGACTTCAATACCATATCTTGTAGAGAGAAAAATTCGGGCGGTCGCCCCCTCACTAGTCAGCGATGAACGATTTCAACAACTTCATCTTCAACGCCCACATGACCCCCCTTCCGTACACAGGCAGTGAGTTCACTTGGTGCAACATGCAAGAAGGCGACAGACGTCAGTACTCTCGTCTGGACAGAGCCCTGATCAACAACCTCTGGTCCGACACAGGCCTCATATCTAACCTATCCCACTTCAACACCACAGAATCAGATCACTCTCCGCTGCTGCTCGAGATCAAAAGCAATCATAATCCGATCAAGAAAGCGTTCCGATTTCAGGACTTCTGGAGCCTCCATCGGCAATTCAGGAACATCGTCGGGACCGCTTGGGGTTCGCATATGGAGCCAGACCCTCTGTTTCATATCACGGCTAAACTCAAAGCTACCAAGATTGCGCTTGCGACCTGGTACAAGAACGCTTTCGGCAACATCTTTCAGGAAATCAAGAAGGCAGAAGACGATGTCATCCGGGGGAGGCTCTGTTCGTATCTCATAGAATGCAGGAGTCTCATGTCGCGCTTAACCTCACTAGGGCCATACTTAAATCCCGAATGAAGGTAGAGACAAAATTCTGGAAGAAAAAAGCCAGGCTGGCTTGGGACTCTAAGGGGGACAGAAATTTTGCTTTCTTTCACTCTAGTGTTAGAGGTCGGAGGCAACAGCTGAACCTTTACCAAATTTCTAAAGATAACGGCCTATCCTAAGAGACCAACAGAGCATTCAGGAGGCAGCCCCCAGATATTACACCAGATTATTCACCAAGGACCAGTCTTCAAAGACTCCGATCTCCTATCATCGATTCCAAACATGATCAGCAACAGTGAGAACGAGCAACTCCAGGTTCCTCCAACTACGGAAGAAGTCAAAGCGGCGGTATGGGCTCTTAATAAGCATAGCGCCCCGGTCCCGACGGTTTCTCTGAGGTTTTCTTTCGCACCTGCGGACATCATCGCCCCCGACTTCCTTGAGGCGGCTATTACCTTCTTTCAGGGAGCAAGATACCCTAGATCCATCTCATGCACTAACCTTATTCTCATCCCCAAGAAAGACAGCCCAGAGACTTTCAGGATTTCTGACCCATCAGCCTGCACCTTCACCAATAAAATTATATCCAAGATTATCGCGACCGAATGTCCACCCTTCTTCCCAGGATCATCTCAAGGAACAAAGTAGATTTGTGCCTGGTCGCATCATCACAGACAACATCCTTCTAGCCCAAGAAATGATCTCGTGCCTGAAGTTCCCATCCAGGGGAGGGAATGTGGCCATCAAGTTGGACATGGAGAAAGCATACGACAGACTGGACTGGCAATTCATGATATGGGTCCTAAAGGCCTTCGGTTTCTCCGAGACATAGACAGACATTCTTTTTAGATCCATCAACAACTCCTGGTTCTCCACCATCACCAACGGACAAGCAACAGGATTCTTCAAAGCGAGTCGTGGGTCAGACAGGGGGACCCTCTTTCCGCCACTATTTTTATAATAGCGGCCGAAGCTCTCAACAGGAACCTGAACAGACTAGTCGATACCCCCAGATTCCAACATTTCCATACCACCATCGGTTGTCCCTTGATTACGCATCTGGCCTATGCTGATGACATTCTCATCTTCTCGACGGAAGACATTGGATCAGTAGAGGCGGTCCACAGAACGTTAAAGAGATATACCAGATGCTCGGGGCAACGTGTCAACCCCAACAAAAGTGTTATCTACACCCACCACAATGCTAATAGGAACCACAACGCCACTCTCACAAATCTGACATCCTTCACCATAGCCTACCCGCCTTTCACCTACCTCGGATGCCCACTAGTTTACGGGAAGTCTAACTCAGGTATTTTCGAAGGCCTTGTAAGAAAGATCAGGAAGAGAATCGAGGGATGGCACAACGCCACCCTATCCCCGGGAGGTAAGATGATTCTGATCAAGCATGTCTCTTCCATCCCCATATATACCCTGGCAGTTTGCTCCCCTCCGAAGAAGGTCATCTCCTCTCTTGAGTCCCTCTTATCCAACTTCTTTTAGGGTCACAGCGACAGGAAAGACAAACACCACTGGGCCAACTGGGACACCATGGCCAAACCCACTAGGGAGGACGGTCAGGGTTTCTGCAGACTATCACACATTGTAGCCGCTTGCACCATGAAACTGTGGTGGAAGCTTCGCACGGAGAAATCGATCTGGGCCCGTTTCATGGAAGCTAGATACTTTCGACACTTCAACCCAACTACGGTCACTGCTAACTGCAGAGCTTCGGCGAATTGGTGTCGCTTACTCCTCGGTCGAGGGCTCGCGGAACCTTTCATGGTTAGGGACATCTCCGACACATTGAGATGGTCTCCGACCACCGACGGGGAGTTCACTCTAGCCTCGGCCAGAATCGCAGTGAGAGGCGACGGAGACGAGTCCCCCTTCATCGCCCCCTACTGGCAGTCCTGCATCCCCTATAAATGGTCGATCCTCACTTGGAGAGCACAGTGCAGAAAACTCCCCACTAACGACTCCCACACTTCCTTAGGATACAGCCTTACGTCGAGGTGCCACTGTTGTTCCTCACCAAAGACTGAATCTGCAGACCACATACTTCGCTCAGGAGACCTAGCCTATCAGCTGTGGACCAACCTCTCCAGAAAATGCCTCCCGCTCTCCCAATACGGAAGCTTCAACGATCTCCTCGCCAGCTGAAATATTTCGCACGGGCATCAGATTGTCGCAGCTGCCGCCATCAGGGTTCTATGGAAGAATATGAATAAGTACAGATACAAAGGCCTCCAACTCAGTTCGACGTAACTTTTGAGAGAAGTTCTCAGACAAACTCGCAAAGCCAACATTCGCTGCTCTCATTCCCGAGCAGTTTTTAGAGGTTGCTGTTCTAACCCTCCGTCTGGTCCCAGCTTAGCGATTCGTCGTTGACTGGTTGTTTTAAGTTTTTCTTCCTTTAGCGCGAGTCGTGCTCTTTTGTATAGGCTTCAGCAATTTGCTCCTGATACATCTATAATGTTTTCTTTGAATATATATATATATATATATATATATATATATATATATATATATATAATTACATAATCCAATACTTTTCCTCTGTAAAAGTGATGGTAATAATAATAGTAATAATTTAATAGTAAAATTTATGATAAACAACCGATTTAGGCTCTGCTAACATTGTACTAATTTGGCTACCCCTTTCCAACATTTAAGTTAGTTAGAGCGAGAGAAATCAGAGATTGAGAAAGGAGGAGGGAATCGAACGTACCAGTGAGGGAGGAAGAAGCCCAGGCTCTCCGGAACGTTGAGGAGGGCTGGACTCCCCGTAGAGGGCGGCTGGACGTAAGGTGCACACACGGTGGTGAGGTTTGTCGGCACTAGGACAGATGGTTACGGGAAAGAGGCAGGCCGGCGGGCGGAGTGAGGGGACATCAGCGTGCGGAGGGCACCGATAGCAGTGAGGCAGTGCCGGCCATAGAGGTGAGACGGCTCGGAAAGCGGAGGAAGAAGGGGTTGTCGGCGGCCGTGGCTACACATCGTCTCGATGGCTTCGGAGCCGCGGATCTGAACACCAATGCAAGGGTCGCATCTGCGCTGGGCATGGTCGGGCGTAGGGACATTGGTTGTGGCCTCTGGCGAGGCGGGCGACTGGCGATGCCGGACCCGGCTGGTGCGGGAGGCGGGGTTAGGTATGGTTTTTTCCTCCCTTCTCATAGATCTTATTGGTGTTATGGATTTTGGGGGCGGTGCCGGCCGGTGATGGATATGGCCGAAGATGGTCAGACGAAAGATGTCGGGGATGATTGTGACGTGTGGTTGCCTCGGTGGTGACGGCATGGTGAAAATGGTTGGTCGGTGAAAATGGTTGTAGCGGAGTTGCCGCGGTTTGGAGGTGACGAAGGTGGTGATGGGCTCGGTGGCGAGGTCGAGTGTGCCCGGGTTGGTCCAGGGGCTGGAGCTGGTGATGGTGTTGGTTGAACAGAGGAAGTCGGTCATGTCGGTTGGGTTGGGGTTTTGGCAGAAGCGGGGTTCGACGGTGGTGTCGATGATGGCGGGATGCTGATGACAATAATAGTGGTTACGATGGTCGGATGAAGGGCGGTGTGGTGTCGTGTGAGACATGGGGTGGATGTGTCCGGGGTTGTCGGACACGGAGTAACGATGTATTTGTATAAAAAATTTAGTGGATGGAAACGGGACACAGACACGATGCACAGGCTGATTGTGGTGGAATTTCTATGAAGAATGAGTAATGCGGGTTCTCCTTATATAGGAGATGGAACCTCTAGTTGGATAAGAACTAGTAGATTTTAAACCCCCGTTTGATAAATCCTATTTAATTTCAATCGATTTAAATTTATTTAAATTCCAAATCAACCGTAGATAAAACCTATTTTTAATTTAAAAGTTATCAATAAAATATTTTTCAATTTAAATCTTCATTAATTTAAACAATGTTTTAAAATATGTTTTTTCGAAATAATAAAAAATGATAATTAATTTCGAAAATGACAATAAATATTTATAATTTGAATTACCTTTTATAAATAAATAAAGCAATTACTACTAGATTTCAGGATTTAAAGTAGACAATAATTCAAATTCATGCACCTTGCATGCAAATAGATTATTTGCGTAAACCAATAGTTTCCTAATTACTACTTATATTTGTACCATAAATAAAATATCCTTTTTATATTAGATGAATAATAATTTTTTTCAATCTCGACGCGAAGCAATAAATCACGATAAAGTACTTATTTTCTATTCAAATAATTCCTTTATTAAAACATTTGTGTATAAAAGTATATATACCATATCGCAAACTCGTACGCTATGAAAAACAAACCGATACAAATTTATAAATAAAAAATTGTGGTAGAAATTTAAGGAGTTTATATCCTACCCAACTTAAAATAATTTCGTCCTCGAAATTTAGGAATAATTAGAATAGGTAGGGTGGAGGTAGTACTAGAGTTGACTAGAATAGTCATACGAGACCCATATTGGGTGAGAAGACAATCAAAATGCTTGACGAGAAGGTGAACGACATTTCAACGGCAATATGTCATTTGAATGACTCAAAAAGAAAATTTGATGGTTCTAGTTTAGAATACGATCATGTGTATAACAACCCCTCTGTGTCTATAATCCATAATTCGTTATTATTTGTCCTATGGACGTGCAAGCTCCTAAATTAGTAATAGTTTCCAATATAAATTCTGATCATTAGATCAATATTCTCAATTCAACTTTCATTGCGTGTTTCCAATATTGTTATCATCTCAAATCGTCTTCATCAATTAGCCATATTAACCTCTTTTTTTCTCAATTTGTTTTGTCTGTAATTTTTATATTCCATAACTTTATTTTTCTCTTACTTCGATCATTTACCTAAAAAAAATTTGAATTCCAAAAATGTATGCGTATATCTAATTCTGATATTTCACAATAAAAATTCCACAATTTCAATAGTTCAAATCCAATGAATCTCTAATATACTTCCCCAACATATCAATATGTATAAATATTTCCTCAAAATAGATTTTGTCGTTCCTAATTTCTTCAAAAGTAGGTATTCGATATTTACTCAAAATTAATCAACATTTCTTGTAGGAAATTCGTACTTATTCTTAAAGTACCCAAAAAAAATATCACTTTCAATATTTGTAGATCATATCTTTATAACACAATATTTTATCATCATAAATGAAACTTTTCTCAATCTTTTAATCCAATAGAGTCTTCATATATTTATATATGCCTTGTAATTGCATGTTCCAATCGTACTATTAATATCTCCTATGCGGTTTTCTAGTCTAGTCCGCATAACCGAAGGATGTCATGATACTACTCATCTTTGCACAAGGATTCGTACAAGAAACAAGGTTGCATAAACTACGGAGGGATCATAGTGAAATATGAGAGAAGCAATTTAATTAGAAGGAACAAAAGTAAGGGTTGCTAATATTAAATAAAAAGTAAAAAGGTGTTATGCGTCTACGTAAAAAGGCATGAAAATAAAGGACATGGGTTAAGCAATCAAGATAAGACACAAAATTAAGCATTTAGGGAATTAAGAAGATCACAACCATTTATTGGGTCAAAAAATATGAGTCGAGGTTGAGTCCCTATCTATAGTCGGAAAGTATTTCGGTAATGCGGTAATGATTATAGTTTAGCCTTTTGACCTGAAAGTCGTATCATAAAAACAGAGCACAAATGATTGTGTTTGAGTGAGACATGATATACCTACTCAAAGGTGGGGTCGTCTATGTCTTGTATGTGAAATTTGTTGGGATGAAACATGTGGTCTCCTGCTCCGAATATCAATGTCACGGTAAGGCACACCAAAAGATCTAAATAGAAAGAGGGTGTTCATGAGGTAATAATTAACGCACAAAAATAAAAAGGATCAAGTTAAAGCACAAATAAAGATAATTAAGGAACCTAGTAGATCAAAGTAAAATAAGTTAGGAATACGGTTTCTAGAGAGAAGGTAGTCTTCTTGGTTGGGGTATAGAAGGAACGGTTTTAATCATTTCCAAGTGTCATGCGATTAGAAGATCACTATCATAGATCTAGGCTGGAGGGAAGGTCGAGTAAGTCAAGATGAAGCTATATTCGCATGGTTTGTTGATGGCTACTACACTTGTGTATATACAACTATCATGGTCCTAAGTGATAGGGCAGCTAAAAGGGGACACTCTGTGTCTATCTATCAATACGAGTGTCTTTCTAAAATGGGTGAAAGACAAAAACAAATAAGAGTTCGAAGAAGATATTATTGAATATGAATACGTGGTTCAATGGCGACTGAATAGTTTCAAAAAAGAAGTGCCAAGGCAGTCGAGGATGAGATTATAGAGGAAAAGTTTAACTATGTCTACATCCACGTAGAGCGATATATGAAAAAGCGAACCAAAGTGAACTAGGTTGATCAGACCATCATGCACCAGCTCTGATTAGACAATATGTTAGTGGAGGCCTCCAATAAAATATTGTCCTTGATCAAGCTCGATAAAAGGATAAGCTTGCAAAACTGGGCTAAAATAGCAGCATTAGTCAAGCTCGTTCAAAATAAGCATGTGAGAGAATAATGTAAGAAAATATAAAGAGTTTAAGTTTATTAAGAATCTAAGTCTTATCCGGTGTTTGTGCCTATGTAGGCGTCCTACTATCTTCTTGGGTAAGGTCAATGGGAACGTTAGGTCGTGAGTCATTCTACCCAACTTACAAGAATTCTACTAGTATTATTTTTGAATCGATGGGGCATACAAGTCAAATTTCTAACCTCCTTTAAGCACAAAAGTAAAGATAAGATTACGGTGGAAAGAGTTCAAGCAGGATGCAAATTCAAGGAAGTCAAACGAGAGTTCAAAATTTGGAGTCCAAGAAGGAGGTCAAGTGTATGGATGAGATTCGTAGACTCTAATCCTATATGCAGGCCCGTTCGGTACGGTATCGTAACCGAAATGGTAAACTTGACCCGCATGGGCCACCACAAGAATATGTAACGCTCCAGTCCCAAAATACTTAGGACTGAGTACATCGACATGCCAGCTGCATACATACGAAGTATACTCCAATATATGGAACCATGGTATGTATACATAAGCTAAAAATGTAGTAAACCACGACACTAATCTCATCCACAAATAAATATATATCTTTCATAGAATCAAATAAGAAATTGTCATTGTACATTTGGTTGGGCGGAGACAAATCCACTACCAACTAAAAAGAGAGATACATAACAGCAAAGGCAGAGTCGAGCGAAGCGAAAAGGCTATCCAAGAGCTATCATCGCGAAGGTAGATTGTAAACTATGGCCTTGGCTAGGGCACCTACGAAAATCATAAAAACACACCTGGAGAAATCACCAGGTCCTCAGAGGGACGTAACTAGATACAGAAAGAACATGCCATAATAAACTGTAAATGTAAACACTAAGACTACAACACAATTGGGTCCCTAACCGTCTAAGTGATATAGAAATAGATGCAGTAAATATACAATAACTGAATAATAAAATGCAACTAAATATAAGCAGTAAATATGGCAAGGTAGCTTGCCTGGTGTTACGCCTGGTTTGGTGTGGTGATCTGACAAGTCCTGAATGTCCAGTAGCCGTGGTTGATGTGAAGGGGTCCGACATTAGCGAAAAGAAAAAAAATAGAAGATATGATCAATCATGATCAAGACTGGCAATCAAGGAGAATTCATGGAAAAAGGGCTTGTATTATTTTTAGAAATATCTATAGTACCTTGAAAATATATTTAGAAAATATGTTTGATTTATTTGTAATAGAAAAATCTATAAAAATATTTTTAGATACTGAGTTATATTAGAAATCTACCTACCTTTTTATTAACCAGGATATTAGGCAATTACCTACTTAAAGTCATGATTCGAAAACTACCTTTTTATTTAGTCAAAAAATGAGAGAAATTCTACTACAGAACAAAAACTATTTTAGAAAAGATCATAATTGAATTTAGACAAAAAGTAATGCAAATATATTTTAGGTCAAAGTTGCTATGATTTTTAAATATTATGATTAGTTTTTCTAATCTAGTTATAAAAATAGATATGGGGCTAAGCCCAAACTAAAAAAATTTGCTACAAAATATCTTTCCAAAATTTTAATAACTATAACAATGACAAAATATTAAATTTAAAATTTACAATACCTAGTCATATCATAAATTGTTTTATACAATATATGTATGTTAAAAATGTTAAATAATAACAAAATACTAGTAGTAACATTTGTAACTATTATTGTTAACTGTTCACAATAAGAACAATAAATAAATAATAATAATAATAATCATCATCATCTTATCAAATACTGTAAGGATATATATATATATATATATATATATATATATATATATATATATATATATATATATATATATATATATATATATATATATATATTCTACTATATAATAGGAAAACTTGATGGTGAAACTTTTGAATTCCAAAAATACCCTTGCATGTCTATACTAATTAAAAATGGTTCATTAATTTTAATAATGACAACTTATTAATTACGTAGACTACCCTTTGGTCTTCCAAAAGAGTCTTCCTAAGTTAATTAAAAGAATGTTAAAATATATGCAAGGCACGTGAACATATGCTAGTATATATATAACCCAATACTTTCCCTCATAGTAATAATTTAATAATAAAATTTATGATAAACAACCGATTTAGGTGCTGCTAACATTGAACTAATTTGATACCCCTTTCCAACATTTAAGTGAGTTGGAGAAAGAGAAATCAGAGATTAAGAAAGGAGAAGGAAATCGAGGGTACCAGTGAGGGAGGAAGAAGCCCAAGCTCTCTGGAACGTGGAGGAGGGCCGGACTCCCCGCAGAGGGCGGCTAAACGTAAGGTGTGCGTGCGGCGGTGAGGTTTGTCGGCGCTAGGACAGGCGGTTATGGGAAGGAGGGAGGCCGGCGGGCAGAGTGAGGGGACATCAGCGCGCGGAGGGCGGCAGTAGCAGTGAGGCGGCGCCGGCCATTGAGGTGAGGCGGCTCGGGAAGCGGAGGAAGAAGGGGTTGTCGGCGGCCGTGGCTGCACATCGTCTCAGCGGCTTCGGAGTCTGAACACCGGCGCAAGGGTCGCGTCTGCGCTAGGCACGGCCGGGCATAGGGACGTTGGTTGTGGCCTCTGGCGAAGCGGGCGACTGGCGGCGCCAGACCTGGCTGGTGCGGGCGGCGAGGTTTGGTAAGGTTTTTTTCTCCCTTCTCATAGATGGTATTGGTGTTATGGATTTTGGGGGCGGTGCCGGCCGGTGATGGCTATGGCAGAAGATGGTTGGAGCAAAGATGAAAATCTGAGTTGAACTCAGAAATCTGACAGAACCAACTCAAATAGACTAAATATATAAACTGGAAATCAACCCTCTACCTATAAATATAAATATATAAAATCAACATCACATATACATCCACTTGAACTCAAAAATCTGAGTTGAACTCAGAAATCTGACAGAACCAACTCAAATAGCCTAAATATATAAACTGGAAATCAACCCTCTACCTATATATATATATATATATATATATATATATATATATATATATATATATATATATCATAATTATATAGTACCAAATACATTACCACGATATATACACCATAAATAAACCTAGATATCTGACCTAAATGATCAAACCCAACTGAACAAGCCCAAAACATGCAAGGGGGTCAAGTGTCTACTGCAAGTGTACACGGGGTCGAGTGTGTCTTAACATGAAGAGGGCTGTGTGAGCAATATAATATGTGTCAACATATGTGTTACATAGTGTCAAGTATGTGGCACAAGTACACATGTCCACAAGTGTCTGCAAGTGACACAGAGGTATCAAACATAAGGTATCAGACACGAAAAGAGAGTTTCAGATGTGTATAGAACAGTGGGGGTTGTACGTGTTTGTCGCGTCCTTTAGGATATGATGTGTCCAACAAATAGGTTGTGCAGGCGTATCAACGTGTTAACTAAGTGTCAGGGTGTCCACAGAGGTGATTAGCTCATGTCCACACGCGTATCAGAATAGGAAAACTGTGTGTGCATGCGAGCTGTGCGACATCTGCAGAAGGAAGAACTTCTTGAAAACCCAACCAAAACTCCTCAAACTTCGTGAGCATGCTGTCAGTCAATTACCCCAGCATTACCAACCACTGGCATTACAATTCGTGTCATGTCCAAAGAGCTAGGACGCTCAGGTAGCAGGACACTGCCCCATAACCCGTGCGAGCGTCCCCATGTCTAAATAGACACAGGTCACGACACCAAAATCGACTCTGTCGAACACAAAAAGAATCAACACATCCACAGCTACAAATATGTAATTTATTTAGAAATCCAAGAATAAAAGTCCTATGGGGCATTTCGTCGAACACTTGAGCTACCTCTCCAATGCGGAGCGATATGCTTATGATACGGGAACCAAATGGACACGAACTGAACCCAAACTAAACCTAGGGCTAGGGGGACCCTAAATGAATGCATCTATGGTGAAAAATCAGGAATCTAAAGGATTTAGGGATCATTACCTATTGAGAGTTGGAATCTCAATAAAAAGTTCCTTGAAATGCTTCCACACCAAATCCAATGACCAAATTGCTTCAAATCCTTGCTAGCTAGCCAATACAGACTTCTTCTTCACAAGAGCAGTGCAATGCAATTGATTTGGTTCAATTTGGAGACGATTTGAAGAAATGGGGCAAATTTGGGGAAGAACACAAATTAGGGTTAGGGTTTGCAATAAAGGAGGCAAGAGGGGACTAATGTTGACTTATATAGGTGGGGGAAGACCCTTATTGGCCGGCCATGGGTGTTGGGCTAGGGTTTGGCTAAGTCATATGGCCCAAAGCTTCTTCCTATGTTGTAAAAACAAGCCCTTAAGCTAAAAGTCCAAACTAGCACCTTAATTCAAATCTCCAAATGGTTTCTAAGTCATTTCTAGCTAGATTAGAGTCTAATTACTAACCCAAACATGTTAGCTAGGTCTCCATGGTCATGGTTAGTCTCTAGGCTAAGTTGTTCTAAGGTTTCACTGGCAAAAGGCCAAAATCACATTACACCAAATTAAATAATATTAAAATAATAAAAATTTACAATTACCAAAATACCCTTATTCTAGAAAGTGGTCGTGACATATGGCCTAGTTAATCATACGTACGGGTATATGCTTAACACTCACAGGGAACATGACATGCACATGAAGGGTAAGATCTCATTTCTATACAACTACTCCCCGCCCCCCACTTGTACAGTGCATCCAACCATGGTACGTTACGATACGTGATTCTTTAAGAAGGTCGTGAGTCTCCGTAGGAATCGGTGTATATACAATGTATAAGAACAACAACATGGCTTGCACAAGGTATACCAAGACATACAGGGAATAACATCTCATGACGGGATCCAAAAAATACAATCCGTGTAACCGACGTTTCCAGAAATCAAGGATGTCTACACTAAATATAGAAACATAAAAGATATCATAAACAGAAAATTATCAGACAATGTACTCGCCTGAGATTCGGGGTAAAATATCAACAATATCCAATACCGCACCTCGAAGATCTAAATATGGAGTATAAATGTCAGTTTGTGTTTTGGAATCATAAACATACTAAACTAGATCAATTCTAGGTTTCCAAGTCATTTTTAGGTGAAACTAGGTCAATTAGTTCAATACCTAGGTTTTTAACCATACCTTGCCTTACCAAGGTATTCTAGTCTATACTAAGTCAAACCAAGTAATATCCCTATGTATGTACCTACATATGCATGCATATGCACTTGGGTATCTTATCTTAGCTAAGTTGCCTAATTACCCCTGCCTACTACCCAAATCTTATGTATTCCCTTATACCTAGTGTCTCAACATAGGGTAACCAATTACCTTACTATATAGGTAAAACCAATATACAATTTCATGCCCTCATATATCCTATACCTATGTTTATATGAATACCTATTTATCCTAGTATTACCTATCTTTATTTCCTTTACCTACACATTTACCTACATACATTTTCCCGATTAAACTTTATTTCTACAAACCCACATAGGTGACTCAAATACCTATCACCTATGTTCTCCTAAGCCAATAACTTAGACCATTACCCTTTACCTACATTATAGGGACACCAACCCAAAACATAACACTCAAACTACTCACTGACACTCAATATCCTCACCTAAACACAGCAACAATTGCACCTCCACTGCAGGTAAATTTCCCCCTCTAGCCCATATCACACTCTCATCTCTCTACTGTGTAGTGCAGTGCAGCAGGATAAGCATTCACTGCTGTTCAGTGTGGTAGCACTCATATTCAAACCCTATGCATACTTGTATATAGGTTTTTCCTACACTTGTATACCTATAACAGGAAGCCACCCAACCTTAAACCCTGTTACACAGCAGAGCCTGCACTCATTTATTCCCTATACAAGAAACACTTCTCCTATCTTGCCTTGGTAATGGCCAAGCCGCCACCCCCTTTCTCTCCTAGGCTGCCCTCATCCTATCATCACATCTTATCTAAGGATACTTAGCTTAGGGTACTGACCTAGAGCCTTAACTAAAAAAAGTAACTAATGGTTATAGCAATAATTCTTGCTCAACCCTTAGTGTCTTATTGGACTGAATACTACCCATATCCTGGACTAAATACTATATTTCTTTAATACTAAACCAGCCTACTGCCTCTTGCAGATAACTGAACTGCAACCCAGGTTACCTGGAGGAAACCCACAGCCTCTATGACACCCAAACACCCCTAACCATCTGCTGCCTGCTGTTGTTTTAAACCCTTATGCAAGCAGCCACTATCTCCTGCCTATGTCCAGACCCCTCTCCCTCATCAGTTCTAAATGAACATAGGAGCTCCCCTCATAAATACATATCCAACCTCTTCTTTGGCACAACTATGCATCAGGTTTCCTTATGTCATTGTTTCACTGATACTCTAAAGAGTGTATTGATACACCCTAATATTTAGACACCAACCCACTCTCCTGTGAGCATATTACTCCTGCAAACCCCTTACAATTGATACTCGACCATCCATACCGATGTGGCTGCTGATAACAGGCCACACAACCAACCTTGTTGTGCATCAAGGGCTGCATAATTGCAATCCCCTTCCAACCTAATACACGCACACACTCAAGCCTTTACCTGCCTGTTACACCTTAGTGTTACACATGCATCACATCTGTTGCCTGTGCAGTAGGGGACTCTCTCCTGCCACTATCATATGCAAACTTGTGCACGGGTCCACAAGGCCCAATCCCCCACCCTTGTTGCTAGTATACTGACTGCTCCCCTATCCTATTTTCCTCCCCTTACCTAGCTATCCAACTATCTATTCGTCCATCCATCAATTCCTAACTATACACTTATAACTATATAAGTAAGCATCAAGATAGACACTCACGAAAACATTGGTTGATTATAGGGGAGTAGGAAGAGAAAAAGAATTGGGGGCTTCTCTCACCTGGTGATTTTCTGGAGATTTCCGGCAGCTTCCCGTCCAGGCCTCCGGCAGGCCGCTGGCGGCCGGCAGGGCGGCCCCAACCTCCGGCGAAGGGTCAGGTAAGTCTCTAGCCCCTTCCAGCTCTCTTTTGCTTTGGTTTCTCTGTGTTTTGCGTGGTCTTGTGCAGGTTCAGATTGTCTCCGGCGTCTTCTCCGGTGAGGCCGCCGTTCGTTTTCTACTCCCTCCGTGCATTCTCTCGCTGGAGCCAGTCATGGTCTCCTTGCTGTTCGGTTTTATGGACGGGGACCCCACGTCCCCGACTGGTGGGTCTGGGGAGCCGCCGGGCTCCGGCGTACTTCTGGTAGTTCCCCTCCTCCTTCAGGGGCTCGTAAGAACTCGCGCCCTGTGGCGTGGACGAGAGCCCAACTGGCGCTCATGGGACGGGCTCCTCAGCCCTCTCCGGCGACGTCGGATTATGCTCCGCCCTCCACTCGGCCGGAGGATCGCCTTAACTCTGAAGAGCATTCCTCTTCTTCTCTTTCGGGTCTCCCTCCACCTCTCCGACGGGCTTCGTCGTGGCCGTCTGGCGCCGGAGTTGGTCGTACTTCTCCTCCTTTGCTACGCCGGGGCTCTCCGATGAGTCTCAGCCGACCGTTGCTCAGCACGGGGCCCCAAGCGTCGGGACTCGTGCGTTGGACGAGACAACTGCCCAGCAGTCTGCAGTCAGCCCCAGATCGCGCCACGTGGCACAAGCTGCCATCGGTCCTACCATCTCAGAAGGGGCCCAACGGTTGGATCGGGCCTCTACTGCTTTAATCTGGACCGTTGACTCATCATTTGAGGAGCGGCTGGATCTTCCTGACTTGCCACCTAGGCACAACCTAGAGAGCATCATTCCAGCTAATCCTCTTGCTGGAATTGACCAAGTCAACGGTCAACCCAATAGTCAATTGGTTCGTTCAGGAAGTTCTACTGACTTGTCTCCTAGGCAATCTCTGGAGGAATTCAGCACTGAGATTCTCAATGGTAATTTCGATACTCTTCAAACTAAAATTGCCTCTCCTGTGTGAGCATGCATCGATAGAACTCCAACACAAATCACCAAATTCTCACACACGTAAATTAATTGCTTCTACGGACCCGGTTGTGTCGACGTCGGGCGTTCCCAGGTCTGATCTTAACGTGGCTAAAATATCGTTTGCGGATATAGTGAGACCGGATAGAATCAGAGACACGAGCGATATTGTTCATGACGTTCAACTGGTTAGTCACTCTGACACGGCCTGGGAAGAAGGTCAAGATTTAAATATTCACTTTACTTCCCAGGAAGGGCTTTCCCTTGCGAGCCCGTTCCAAAACACAATTATTTTCAAATTTACTTTGGGTTGCCCGAAGCTCTCTCGGGTCCAAGAATGTGTGGCGAGATGGGGTTTGTCTGATTTATACGGTGGCGCCTATGGACGCTAGGCACATAGTGCTTCACCTGGCTAGCGTAGAGGACCATAAAATCGTTTGGACCAAGAATGTTTGGAAAATTGATAATTATCCCGTGAAAATTCTCAAATGGTCGCCTGACTTCAACTGTAAGGAGGAATCGTCGATTGCCTCGGTGTGGGTTACGTTCCCGAACCCACCATTAGAGTTTTTCGTCCCCTCGGCAAATTTCTTACATTGTCCGATGAGACTAGAAATTTCACTAAGGCTAACTACGTCAAAATTTGCATGGAATTGGATATTTCAAAAGAACTCCCGCACTGCATTAATGTTCTATAGGAAACAAGACTCATATACAACCGATTGTTTATGATAGCAATGTTTTGTTTTGCAAACACTGTAATCTCCGGGGACACAACATAAAATACTGCTTCAAAGCGAACCCGGATTTACGGAGGAAGCCTAGTAACTATTGGGAGGCGAACAAAGGAAAGAAGACGACCGACAAGCCACAACCGATAGAGGAGGGGCAGGATTTTGGATCAATTTTGGGAAGGCCAAATCAGCATACTCACTTTCAAACCCCCGGTGACTCGAGCAAGAGCAAAAATCAGTCTGAAAAGGCAGGGAACTCAGGTAACCTTGCCATTAAAATTTCTAATCAGTTTGAAGCCCTTTTGGCGAAAGATGTGGGTACTGCTATTTCTGTTAATGACATCCAGGTAGCCAACGACGTGAGGGGGCACACTCTGAATGCTGAGGCTATGGCTGAAGGCAATACTAACGAGGGAATGGCATATGGGACTGAACCACCTATGGCTGGCTCGGCACATAGGAGAGAAGGAATAAGCAGCACAGCAAAATGGTGGTAGAGCCGGATATGAAGGCTGCGGGGACTTCGTGGCAGCTCGCAGAGCTGTGGGTCGATTAGGACGAGGATAGCAAACTGGACCCGACATACTCGGGGGGTGAAGAGAGGGAATCATCTTCGAGCGGAGAGCTGGAGCACGGGTCGGACAGCGAGAATAGCTTGGTGGACGGCGCCTGCAGTGACAAGAGTGAACCAAACTCTTCGAGCGAGTCATCCTTTGTCCAAGAACTCAACTCTAGGAGCATCAACCAGTCCGTTTGTAAGACCCGGGATAATTTGCTAGGGGAGCAATCGCCGGAGTCGGGGGAGCCTCCCGATAAGGAACTTGAAGCTATCCGATCGTTCAAAGCCAAAAGTAATAAAAGAATAGCAGCTGAAAAGGCGGTGGCCAGAGGAGCGGGGAGTAAAAATGACATACGAGCAAAGGATTCGGTGGAAGACGAGATAAAGAAAAAAGCTAAAATCCAAAGAGAGGCGCTAGGCTTACTTCATGGCATAATTGACAGTAAGGCTGAAATGGCCAGGCGGGCTGAGAAAGCGGACACTCAGACGACGGATCCAAAAAGCAGAAAAAATGAGCTTTTGAAGACTAAGGCGCCCTTGGTGGACAAACGCAGGAAGGTGAAGGATAAAGAGGGCGGGGACAAGACTCCTAATCCTCCCAAAGGAAGGGCAGCCCGTACGCAACCTGGGATCACAGGAGCGGGGAAGGAGGCTCAGACCGAAGACATTCAGGAGTATGGGCTGGGGGATAACAGCTTTGACGAGTCGAGTTGGACCATATCAGCGATGAGGAGTTGGAGCTTGCGGTGGAAGCCTGCACGTGGATGGGTCTGGTTCCGCCACAAGAATCACAGGTGCCTGGCGAACCATCGAAACCTACGAGCTCGCAAGGCAATCACAATTCCAGGAAAAAGCATAACACGAGTAAATCTACCACGACATCGGTTCAAACTAGGCGTCAAACAGGTGCCAAAAATCTCTCCTCCAATCTCCATTAATGTTTAAAGCTATTATTTGGAATGTGCGAGGTATTCGGAGTCGGGACACTAGGACTTATCTCAAGAGTTTGAATAAAAAACACAACCCGGATCTCATTGCTATTCTGGAACCCAAAATCGATGCTTCCAATCTACCCGACTTGGCTAGGGAGCTCCACATGACGAACTTCGCCCATGGTGGGGAGGGGAATAAGTTCATATGGCTGCTCTGGAATAAAGACATCTCTCTTCAGGTGGCTGAGGTAAACAACCAATACATTAATTGTGTTATTTCTAACGGGGGGCATAGCATTATATTGTCTGTAGTTTATGCTAGCTGCGCTATGATTGAAAGAAGAAATCTGTGGTCTTCTCTCTCGGCCTACGCGGAGGGTCAAGATCTGCCTTGGCTTCTGGCGGGGGACTTCAACACGGTTGCTTCTCCGTCCGAAAAGGTGGGCCCCCACGGCGTGCAATCTCGTGGAGTTACTGATTTCAATAATTTTATTACTGGGGGGGTCTGGTTGATGCGGGCTTCCATGGGGCCTGGTTCACATGGTGTAACGACCTCACCCATCATCCGCGTACTTGGGAGAGGCTTGACAGGGTGATGTACGACAACCATTTCCTGCTTAGTACGCCTCCGATGTCGGTGCTCCACCTCCCGAGGCTTCATTCTGATCACGCCCCGTTGCTCATCCACCCCACGGAAGCGAACTTGTCCCCGACGCCTTTCCGCTTTCAGCGTATGTGGACCTCTCACCCCTCTTTCATTGATTTTGTCACGATCAATTGGAACTTGTTCTGCCCAGGTCAACCTTTGGAGGTTCTTCATAGTAAGCTTAAGAGACTCAGAGGCGCGCTTCGGAGATGGAATTGGGATACTTTCGGGGATTTACGGGTGAAGAAGAGGAACCTTCTTGTGCAAATTGACAGGTTGGAGAAGGAGCTCCAGACTCACTGGAATGAGAATACTTGCGCCACTTTAAACATGACTAAGCAGGAGCTGGAAGTTATCCTCGGCCAGGAAGAGCAATTACTCCAAGACCAAGCGAGAGTCGACTGGATCAAAGATGGTGATAGGAACTCCAACTTCTACCATGCTATCATTAAAGAGCGGTCGGTTAATAACAGACCTAAATTGTTTGAAGCGGACGGGTCCATTATGGACGATCAGGTATTTTTAGTTAGAGCTGTTACTCACTTTTCTAACTTTTTTAAAGTTGAAGCTGTTCTTCTCCTCCGGAGAACTTTCTCTCTAGTACTCCTAGACTGGTCACGGATGAGCATAATGCCAATCTTTGTGCGATGCCCACTGAAGAGGAGGTCAAAGGGGCTATCAAAGGCCTCAACCCTAAAAGTGCCCCGGGGCCCGATGGATTCACGGGCTATTTTTATAGCTACTGCTGGGATATATTAAAAGCGACGTCATGGCGGCTATTACTCAGTTCTTTCTCGGGAGCCATCTCCCGCAAGGTATTACTTCCGCCAATATTACTCTTTTCCCGAAGATTTCTAAACCCACCACCTGCCAGGATTTTCGGCCTATTAGCTTGGGCAATTTTTCACACAAAATTATATCCAAAATCCTGGCTGACAGGTTGTCTCTTATTCTTCCATATATCATCTCAAGAGAGCAATCGGGTTTTGTGAAAGGTAGAAGTATTCACGAAAATATTAGTATGGCTCACGAAATCATGGAAAATATTGATAATAAGGTTATTGGTGGTAACATTGCGATTAAACTTGATATGTCCAAAGCATACGATCGTGTCAATTGGAGTTTTCTTATTCGTACGCTTTATAAATTAGGCTTCAACAATGTGTGGGTTGATCTTATTTTCCGCAATATTTCTAATTGTTGGTATTCCCTCTATTAATCGCAAGACTAAGGGTTTCTTTCGGTTTGGGAGAGGACTCCGCCAGGGAGACCCTCTATCGCCAGCCCTTTTTATTGTTGTGCATGACACCATGAGTAGAAGAATATCTGAGCTTAGCCTTCAGGGGCATATTAAACATTTTACCGGTCGTATTAATAGTCTTCATATCTCTCATTTATTCTATGCGGATGACAGTATTTTTTTACTAATGGGAGAATGGAGTATGTTGATTGTCTTATGGCAGCTCTTAAAGAATACTCGGATACCTCTGGGCAACTCATTAACTACAACAAGTCTTCTTATTGTCTCGGCCAAGGAGCATATGCGGGACCAGGCGGATATTATTGCCATGAACACGGGGCTGGCCATTACTCATCTTCCCATTCAGTATCTGGGCATCCCGCTGTTCAAAGGCAGGGCCAAGCACGAATTTTTCAAGGATTTGGAGGAGAGAGTTAGGAAGAAGATTACGGGTGGCGTGGGAGACTTCTGTCCTTCAGTGGTAAAATTACTCTTATTCAAAGTGTTCTCACTGCTCTACCTATTCATGCTCTTTCAGTCATTAAAGCCCCTACCAAGTATTTTCGCAACTTGGAGAGATTGATGACTGAATTCCTTTGGAATTCGAACGACCGACATCGTAGAAGATGGGTCTCTTGGAAGAACGTTTGCAAGACTAGGGAGGAAGGGGGATTGGGGATCCGCTCGCTCCCTCAGGTTATGCAATCCCTACATGCTAAAAGGTGCTGGGCTTCCTCAAGGGGGAAAGTTTTTGGGCTCATTATATGTTACGTAAGTACGGCGACCCGACGGACAGACACTTCACCCCCCCACATTCGCCTTCGGCTTTGTGGAAATCTATGATGTTGTGCTTGGACAATGTGCTTTCGAATTGTCAATGGTTGGTTGAGAGAGGCAACATTCCGATCTGGGGCTACAATTGGAGCGGCCAGGTGATTCCTAAACCAAGTAATGTTAGTTTCGTGCCTAAATTTCTCAGATCATAGCTACGCCTTATATTCGGGACAGAAATGGCATGTTTGTGGATGTTTGCAGGTTACTCCCCCGGGAGGCGCGGGCGGCCCTCAACGATATTATTCTCTGTGACGTTCCGGATAGATTGGTTTGGACGCTTACTTTACATGGGGGATTTGAGACGAAATCATACTGGGAGAAGTACCGGACTCGCCACCAACCCTTCATTTGGGCGAAATGCTGCTGGAATAAATTTATCCAACCCAAGATCGGGGCTTTCTTGTGGCGCCTTAGCCGCAATGCCATCCCGGTGGACGGGCGTCTTCGGATGATGGGCTTCCACATGGCCTCTCGCTGTGTCTGCTGCATCAATCCGCAGGAGGAATCTATCGATCACCTTCTTGTGGGGAGTGAGACGGCTCAGTTTGTGTGGTTCATTTCGCAGGGATATTCCAACTCCCAACTTCTCCTATCTCCATTGACCAACTTGTGGAGGCCTGGTTGCGCAATATTAATTTTGCTAATACTTCGGATGTGTGTAGGAACATTACTTTTGCCACGGGTCTTTGGGAGATTGGAAACAACGGAACAACATCTTCAACAAAGGAGTTATCAACAAACGGGACATCATTTTCAGAGTTACGTCGGCTGTGCAACATTCGGTTCGGGTCTACAATCTGGCGTCGGACTGCGGGGCTTGCGACAACAGGGCGGACGCATTTGGCGGACAGGAACTGCTGGAGTGACGGATGCGGACAGGGCAGAATCTGCTGCTTCTGGCCGAGCGGGTGCAGCTGTGGCTGGTGGCTTCTGGCCGTCTGGGTGCAGCGGGGGCTGTTGCCTCGTCTGGCCGTGTGGGCGCAGCGGTGGCTGCTGCTTCTGGTCGCCTGGGTGCAGTGGGGGCTGCTGCCTCTTCTGGCCGTATGGGCGCAGCGGTGGCTGCTGCTACTTCTGGCCACACGGCAGCAGCTGGGGGCTGGGCTCCTCCGGGTGAGGGTGTCAAGCTCAATGTTCGGGGGAGGTTGGCTATGGACCGGGGCCTCGCGGTTGGCGGGATTGCGCGAGATAGGCTCGGTCGCCTGCAATTGGCTTTCCAGAAATTCATCCCCCATGGGACGTCTTCCCTCCCGGATATGGATGCACTTATATGGGGTCTTAAAACTTGCAAACTGAGAAATATTGAGGTCAACAAGGTGGAGTTCTCTTCGGAGCAGCTTGGCAAAATTTGAACGGCAAGGGTCGACATTATTGGGCTTTCGAATACAGACGTAGGACTATCTACTCCTATATGGCCCCCGATACCGGCGTCGCGATTTGTCCGAAAGGAAACAATGGTGTGGCAAAAGCTCTTGCGGCTCGGGCATTGGTTTCCACCGAATCCCAGATCTTCTCCCACACCACGGCGCTTCCTTCCGAGATCGGCGTTGCGGTTTCACGTGAACAGGTTGACCCTGACCCTTAGGCTTTGGATGGGCGCTGGGTGATGTTGTGTTTATAGGGGATGGGTGCTGTTTTCCCCACTCTACCTTTGCTTTGCTAGATTCTTTTGGACGTGGGGGTGCTCCCAACGTCATAAGCTGTGTATGTATTTTGCTTGGGCTAGTAGGGCCCTATTTCTTTTGCTTGGGTCTCTTGGGTTAGTTCCCAAGGACCATTTTGGCGCTCCCTTGGAGCCTTGCTGTTTTCTTCTTTGGGATTATGTCCCCTCTTCTTGTAGAGAAATTATTAGGTGCTCCCGGCTCACCACTGGATGTGCTGAGTGGTGAGCCCGGTCCAATAAACAATTGACACTTGGAATAACCAATTAATCCTATATTTTTCACATCATAACCAGATATGAAAAGATAACGAAAAATGCTAACAAATCAATAATATTAATATTAACATTAAAATTAATATTAACATTAACATAATATAACAGTAAAATTAAAATTAATAATAATATAATATTAATATTAACATTAAAATTAAAATTAATATTAATATTAACATTGAAAAATATTAATATTAATATTAACATTAATATTAAAGATAACAAAAAATACTAACAAAATCAATAATATAATATTATCATTAAAATTAATATTAAGATTAGCATTAATATTAACCGTAAAATTAATATTAACAATATAATATTAATATTAATATTAACATTACATTAATTTAATTAATGTTTTTTTTTTTCTTTTAAGTTAATTATTTAATGTTAATATTAGTATTAATGTTAATATTAATGTTAACATTGATATTAAAATTAACATTAAAATTAACATTAATATTAATATTAACATTAATATTAAAATTAATACTAAGATTAACATTAATATTAATATTAATATCAAAAATAATATTAATTGTCTGGTTATGATGTGAAAAATATGGAATTAATTGATTATTCCAAGTGTCAATTGTTCATTAGACCGGGCTCACCACTCAAGCACGTCCAGTGTGAGCCACCTAACAATTTCTCCTTCTTGTAGGCGTTTGGGATGTTCCCCACGCCATTGGAGCTTTTGGCTCCCTTTTGCCATATATTTCCTTTCCTTAAAAAAATAAAAAAAAAATTAAAAAAAAAAAAAAAAAAAGAAAAATATAGACACTCACACTAATACAAATCACATATATCTCAATCAACATGATAGGCACGTATACATGCCTAAGGGTACCACTATCACACACTCACAAACCTATATTACTTCACCACACACTTTACTCATTGACACACACACCCCAAACACATGCACACAGATTCATAAATCCTGTGCACCTATGTGCAAAGTGCATACCAAAAATCCTGTGCATCTATGTCTTCACTGATGAGCAGTCACTCTTCTACTGCTCTACCTACCAAACTAATGCAGATCCGATTTTCCTACTTGTGCATACTGGTGCACAGGTCTGCACAAGAGCTTATCTCTCCTCCCTTCCCTGTACAGAACAGAACCCCCAAATGTTCTTCCTTGTTGCTGCTACTAGGCAGCAGCTGCTACCAAATAATTGCAATGAAAGCAACATGCCACCCAAATGCTTGCTGTAGAACTTAACAGCAAGTACCCACTGCTTAATTCTGACATCTGCACACTAGTACACAGGTGCACCTACCTGTTGCTGCACATGGCAGTTCTCCCTATAGGTTTGCTGTTATACAACAGCCCCCAAATCATGTTAACTGATGCAACATTCAGTCTAAAACTTCCTATTAAATAATAGTCCCAATTCCTCTATCTCATTACCTATATATCTACAAATCTATACTACAACCTGTGTGCCTATCCCCTACACTGTTGTAGGTCTCTCACTTGGTAATACTAACAACAGTAGACCAAGCCTTGCTATGGCAAATGCACAAGTGTGTACTGCCAAAATTTTCTCTGTGCACATGTGTGCACAGGCTATCCATTCATCTCCTCCGCCTACTATCCATATGTGCCTACACACCAATGTGTCTAAAGTGACACACACCCCCACACTCTTGAAGCCCTACACTGCTGCCACATTCTACACCATAGTAGTGTTGACCCAAACTCGATCGCAGTCAACCTAATCTTGATAATTAACAAATCGATATTTGACATGATCTAACTCGACATATAAATTGTCATCAAAGCTACAAATCAGACGACTAACACATATCAAGTCAAGACAATCATCATCAACGACTGCTCAACGAATACTGCTGGAACTTGTCATCGAAAGTTGTATTTTTACAATTTTATTTGAGTCTAGGCTAATGTACATTGAGTCGCACTGAGTACCTCAACCATAGACTAGATAACCAAAAAGTCCCACAAACAAAAAGCTAAATTGCCAAAGCCTATTTAGCCCAATGAGCATTATGTCTTCAAGGAGGCAGAGTTCGGTCCGGGCCGAACTCTGTCTCCTAATTTCCAGGAGCTAATTTTTAGGGATTGTTCATTGCAAGTTGTCAAACGGCCATAATTTTTGAATTTTGGACAGAGTTTTAGCTGAACTCTGCCTCCCAGAATTAGTATATATAGGCACCCTTTTCTCCCATTTCAAATCATCAAATCTTCTCTCTCTCTCTTATAGCCTATACTTTATAAAGAGCCATACTCTTCACATCTACTAGCCACAAAACTTTCCAAGCATACAAGCCTGGGGTACGTCGAAAGCCTACTGGATGGAGCCCAAGCTTGGCAATATTATAATGCCGGTTGTACGGGAGTGCAATTCACGGCACCATTACAGAATCCTAATCCACATATTTTATACTCAGTCGTAAATTTTATTGCTCGGTGAATACTCTGTCCCCCGATTACCATCAGGAGAAGTGCTTCATCACCGGGACCAAGCTCGAGGCAACTCCAGCCACAATCAGGGAGGCTCGGACGTATATGCTGCTAGATGCTCAAGTAATGGGAAGGGCATCGGCTCCACCAGAGGAAGAGGTAGAGGATCTGTTGGAGGAACCAGCAAATACTCGTTTGAAGAGGCGTACTTCAATAAAAGTAAGTTCCCTGCCACAAAGAAGAGAAAACTCATAGCGTCTAAGCCAACCAGAGCTGTAAAATTTCCTCCCTAGCCCATAGAAGGAAAGAAAGGATGGTCCCCTTTGAAGGTAACGGGTGTGATTTTAAAATATATGTTAAGGATTTTTTCCCTTTTACTCTTTTTTTTTTTTGCATTCTGTCACGCCCCAGAACTGGAATACGAGGACGGACGTAGGCCAGCTACACCATATAAGGTACAAAGACTGTCATACAGCGATTATGGTGCAATCTTATTGGGTATCCTAGCATAAAATTAATCTATGGCCTAATATCTGATCTCATATCCACAGGCAATAACAATGAAATAGCAGAAGAATAATCTTATGAAAAGCAGAAAATACTCGTATGATAATCAAGAAGCCTACAACATAGGATAATAATATAGACAAGAATACCTTCCCACATAGTTCCTACATGGTCTAGAACTGAAGCACATCCTCCAAGTCAAGTCTAGAAGATCTACGAGGTCGGTCACTGGAAATCTGGAAACAATCTAGTGTTGGTCAGGCCAACAGCATCAAGTACCAAAAAGGAAGGCTCAAGGACAGGCAAAGAAAAAAACTAGCATGATAGAATATGTCACAAGAAAACAAATATGAACAACAAATGAGGGTAAGAATCGTGCGGTACCAATGCACGATAACAATCCACAACTAACATAGCTAAATAACCAATAATCATCACAACCACCCTAACATCCACTAATACCTGTATTGCCAATTGGAACTCGTAGTCTATCCTCAGAAAAGCAATCCATCCTTACACCCAAACAAGGATAAGGAAATGAATTTCCGGCGGGGACATACCAGCCAGCTTTATAAGCTGCAAACTAAACAATTTAGGAGAACAAGCAGCCACTCAAATATCTATAACTTTTTATGTGGAGGTTGGGTTACCCCAACAATGCAGAATATAAGAATTCTCAGATCGGATCGATCCAGTAGGACTAGCGGGGCCAAATATAACAAGTCAGGATAAGCATTGATCCTTCGTAAGGCCATCGTATGAAATCATATCACGGATACACGTAGTCATGTCAGGAACAAGGACAATTAGTCAGTCACAAGAAGTCATCAGCCCATACCGTGGCATGGGTATCAGGTCAGGTAAACGGTCGGGATCTCTACTATAATAGCATCTCAAGCACACATAGGAGCCTACAGCTCTAATCATCAAGTCAATCTATCCACTGGATCAATCAATCAATTGTCCATCCATCAACAATGGAAATCAGGTCAAGAAATACAACCACCAGATACTACGCTAATCGCCATAAATAATGTTAGGCCCTCTGGCTCGCAAGAACCCTCAGAATCAATAATCACAGGCTTATCAGCAACCACGTCTTCCAACTAACAGGATACAACAATGGTACCTAGTTTTGGGCGCTTGGAAAGTCGGGTAAAACTCATATAACCCTCGATATTTTCCTCGTTTCACGAAATACTTGCATAATCATCAAAAATCCAGGAATCCACATGGTCAAACCAAATCAATATCACGGGATCATACTCCCTATAATACTCAATCCTCATATATATCCAAAGGTCACAATCCCAATACATAGGACAACTGTCAGCGCTACCTGGCTAAACTAGGATAACTCCTAGAAACAATGGTTAGGGGACAAGAGACTTTTAATTAATGTTGCAGAAAAATGGCAAGGATTGCAGGAACCACTGTGGAGTAGATCCACAACTCTTAAACCAAACAATGACCAGGGTTACAGACCGTCTCCCGGTTAGAACCCCGCTCCTTACGCTATCCAACGGACAAGATAAGTCAAGTAGCTAGGTGACTAATCTAGTTTAGGCTTGGACGGAGCGTCAGGCTTTAGCCAATGTTTAGGCTTGGACTGAAGCTCTGAAGCATCATATTGGCGAAATGTATGCCAATCTTTAGCTTTTTTTTGTTCTTCTTATTGTCTTTGTTTTTTGTTCCTTTCAGAAGGAACATTTTCCATTGTAGGCTTCTTTCTCCTTTTTATTTTAAAGAAATGAAGACCCTTTTTCATTCATGAATTTTGTGGCAATGAGGGTCCTGTCACAGGTATTATGAATGTGATAGAGTGGAGTAATTCCACTAGGGAAGTTTTTGTGGACCTAACATCCTTTTCGAGCTAAAATGACACAAATGATAAGTTTAAGGTTGACCAACGCCATCAGAGGTACTATGGACGTGGTGATGGAAGATCGATTGAATTTACTCAGAGATAACGTGACATAGTAAACATTGTATTGTCGTAGAGTTATCTTACTCAGAGGTTATATGGATTTGGAAAGATAGGACTCTGTAGGGTACACAAAAATAATTTAGAGGTAATATGGACATGGATGTTTTCTTGTGGGAGTTGTAGCGACTAGAGGTTGCTAGATAGGAATATTTACTCAGAAAAAATGTGGACGTGTTAAATATTGACTTAGAAGTAT
The DNA here is from genome assembly GCA_029216955.1 of Iris pallida. Lineage (NCBI taxonomy): Eukaryota > Viridiplantae > Streptophyta > Magnoliopsida > Asparagales > Iridaceae > Iris > Iris pallida. Next base: position 4,918,532 of record JANAVB010043417.1, read on the forward strand.
CTTACTCAAAGGTTATATGAATGTGGTAAGATAGAATTATGTAGGAACGTAGAGAACAAATCAGAGGTGATATGGACGTGATTGTTTTCTACTGGAGACAATTATAAAGAGATCACTACACCAAAATAGACGATTTTCTACAGTTAGAGTTGTCCAAAATTGATGTATTAAAATTGTTGTTGCATTTACGACGGATTGAAACCGTTGTTTAATATAAAAAAAACTATTTCACAAAAATACTAGATTTATATTTGATGGAGTAAAACTGTTATTCAACATTCATATTTCATTGAAAACATTAGCTCCAAATTTGGCTCCCTAAATTATTTTCCCAAATCCATGAGCCCTCCTGATAGAACCCGCATCAAAACTTTTTCTTTTGCACCTCTTTTCTTCCTCTCAAACCCGCCCTTTCCCGCTGGAACCCGTTGTTACCTAAGGTAATTCAAAAATCTTTTTCTCTCAAAACCTTTTCTTTTTTCTCCCTATGTACGTGGATTTGGGTTAGAGAAGAGAGGAGTGGTAGTGGTGATGGTGATAATGATGGTGGCGGTCGTGTCTATGGCGACAATGGTGGGCCACCGCCAACCTGATCGAGATGGAGTCTAATAGGAGCCTTTTCATGTCGAGGATCCTAGTGAAGACTAGTAGGAGCCTCTTTATATCTCCATTGAGGAAGGTCCTTTAGAACTCGATGCGAGAGGGAGAGGGAGAAGCTTTGGGGGTTGTAGATGATGAGCCTGTGGAGGTCGGGGTCATTGTAGCCCATGTCGCAAATGGCACGAAGGTTGGGCTCCATGGTCCGATAGGGGTCATCGAAAAGGATGGGCACCTGTAGTTGGTGATAAAGGTGGTGATCTGGGTGTCGGTGAAGCCCTGGTGTTTGATGAAATGCCAGACCGAGCTGGGCTTGGAAGGAGATGTGGTGTGGGATTAAAACCATTGTTTAACATCAATATCCATTTCACAAAAATAGTAAATTTGGACCAAGTTGGTCAATAATTTATCATTGCACATTCATACCTATTTTTATTCATGAACAACACCCATATCACTCTTGACAGTTAGATTTCTTTTACAGAACGTCGTGATCAAACCTCGGCTTTCCTTTGTTGTAGCACAGTTTTGTTTATAGGTCAGTACTTGTATATCTTTTGTTCATGATTGTTAAGAGACGACCTTGTTTTGTTCATTCAATGATATAAGCGTGTACTGGCGTATTTACTAGTATACTTGAATGCTCCTAGATTTATAATTTAATGGATGCCATATCGATGATTGTCTGATGCAGTGATCACTAGTCGTCGCAATTGCTCTATGTTTGTACTTGCCTTCGGATCGACAAGTTCCACAAACGAATTGAACCTGTATGCTGCTATTTTCTATTTATTTTATATTTCATTTATTTTTTACTAAGTTTATGCTACAGCATGTTTACATCCTTAGCATTATTTGATTTTGTTACATATCAATTTTTGAAGACATGCTGCTTCTAACATTGACAATCTCTCCCTATACCTCTTTTAATTACTTCATCCTAAATTTCTAGTATGAATAATTAAAAGTGTATAAGATGTTAGGATTAGGACTCCTTTCTCTCAAGACTCAAATCCCTACCCAAATCAAATGAATTATATTTTTATCCAGATGCAGGATATGAGCAAAATGTATATTCACTAGGGAATTGTGTGGGTTTGGGCTTCTGTTGTTGTCACGCTGATTTTTACACCCATACAGTACGTGATGGAGTGTTTTTATTATTTATACATAAGAAGTGGTTGAGATTATCAAGGATAAGAAGTAGATCTACTAGTTATGATATTGGATTAAGGTAAAAACCTTTATCACGCCCCGGATTTATAATTTGATGGGTACCACATCGATGATTGCCTCTTAATTAACATGAGTCCCCTTTGTATCCTAGTTTTATCTTTGTTCTCCAATAACTAATGATACTAGCATATATATCATCGTGTATTATATGAGTCATGCACTTATTATTTAAATTCTTTGTATTAATGAATATTGACAAGGGGAAGGAAACAAGATGATATCAAGTCATCTGGTTAAACATGGTTGTTGAAGAGAGCTAATGCTCTCCGAGCTAGCAAATCAAACTAACTGCTTAAGTAGTGAAGGGGTGGGGGTACTTCATCCATGTGTTGGTTCCATAAGTACAATTAGATACAATTTAAGAATTTTCATTAATTAGCTGATACTCATTAAGTGACTGATGCTCACTGATACTACCTATATAAGAATTCTATGAATTTGATGGTTAACTGACCTATAATCACTGATACTACCTATTTACAACATGATACGATATTGGATTTGGGTCAATATGTTACACTTCATATTAATTAAACTGGAGGTTCCTAACTTAAATTCTTTATATATATATATATATATATATATATATATATATATATATATATATATATATATATATATATATTCAAAAAATATAATATATATATATATAAATAAATGGCGATTGGGAAGCTCAGCTTAGGCAATTTTTGGGCGATTCTGCAGGCCCCCCTCCAGTAGGGTCGCTCCGGCTGCCTCTTGCGGCGGAGCAGCTCTCCGGTTTGTTCCGCCCGCCCTCCCCCGCTCTTCTCTGCCCTTCTTCTCTTGGGCGTGCTACGGACCCCTCTTCTGCCCCTGCGACACTCCTCGGCCGCCCTGGGCGTCTTCCAGGCGCTCATCTGCTTCCATGGCCGGCTCCCCTTATGGTGGTGCGGCCCCCCCCCGGGAGCCTCTAGCTTCCTCGGCGGCAACCCCCCTGGTCGCCCGCTCAGCTCTCCCTCTCCGGCCTCTCCTCACCGGTGTTCACTCCCCCCTATGCTGACCTCCCGTGGCTAGCGCTTCCCGGCTGCTCTAGCCGGCCAAACGAGCTTGGTTGTCTGTGGCGTCGTCCGCTCAGCCGCCGGAGCTTGGTTGTCTGTGGCCTCAAGCCCTCTCTTTCTCGTCCTTCTGACTAGCTCGCGTTTCCTCACCTTTTTTAAAATTCAAATTTGATTGTGGTCTCCCCAGCGCCATTCATGGATGGCGCGGTGCCCCCAGTGCCAAACTACTTCTACAGGGGCCCGTATTGCTCATGCGCCAACTGTCATTGAGCGTTCGGCGCTCGCTTGGTCTTGCTCTCCCCCTCTGGGGGCATCCAGGCGCCAGAACTAGCACCATTTGGCGCCGTTCATCCTGCTGCCTCTACTGTTCTTGCGCTTATCTCCTTAGGCACGCTGCTCCCCCCAGCGCCCCTTGCATCGGCTCCACCCGGTCCTTCAGCTATCCCCCACCCCCCGCCCCTCTAAGGAGCTCTTGTTGTCCGTCCCCTCCCATGCCCCTGCGCAGCTTCAGTTGGGTTCCCCTTTGTCTACCTCTCATCCCCCTGTTGTGACATACGCAGATAAGTTGAGGCCGGACAAAACTGTAGGATACCGCCCGATGATCTCTGACTTTGATCTTTTGGATCTTGAACCTCCCACTACATCAGACACTCAGGATATCGCAGTGCCTTTTTCTGACCAAGTAATATCTTCTCAGTCAGCAACCTTCCCGTACACTTTTGTTCTCAAATTTTCTACTGGTTGCCCAAAACTTCTGCGGGTCCAGGAAGTGATTGCCAGTTGGGGGTTCTCCTCGGCATATAGAGTGGCTTCCTTGGATCCTAAACACATCCTCCTACACCTGTCCTCAGATATAGATCACAAGAATGTTTGGACTAGAGGCACTGGCAGAATTGACTCCTACATTATGAAAATCGTCAGATGGTCCCCGAAATTCAACACCAAAGAAGATTCAGTTATCATTTCTATCTGGGTCACCCTCCCTAACCTATCCCTCATTTGCTTCGTGTCGGCAGCACGAAAAAGGATCGCCAACTCCTTCGGGACGTTTGTGGCCATGTCAGATGAAACCCGTAACCTCTCAAAAGCAAACTACACAAAAATATGCATGTAGCTCGACTTATCAAAGGACCTTCCCAACTATATCCAAATTGTTCTCGATAATAAGATGCATGCCCAACAAATTATATATGACAATAACATCATTTTCTACAAAAACTGTCACATGAGAGGTCACTCCACCGTGCACTTTTTTCGAGCACATCCTGAGTTGAAGAAAAAAGTGACCCAGAAGGTCGCCCCCACTCAACTGACCAAAAATAGGCATCAATCCCCTCTCCTACCGTTACCCAATTCACACATCAGGTTTGAGGCTAGCGCCATAAATTCTCATACTCGAGAACAAGCTTCCCTGGAAGGACTATCGTTCCCTACAGACCCCCGACCCTAAACCTTACCAATAAATTTGACACCGTCGCCTCAGAACTGCCAGAAGCATCACATGAGATATCTCTTACTATCCAGAAGGTTTACATTGTGGAAGAGAACACAGAGAACGGTGGGATTCTAAGAAGGGAGGCAATATATGTGGAGTCGCAGACACCCGAGAACCTGCCGGAATCGAGCAACTATCCTATACATCCCGACCCGAAAGCCCTCGGTATACCTCACATTCAGGTCGACATTCATGCGGACACCCTAGCCAATATCCGCCAAGCACTGGTGGCAAAGATGATACAGGCCATTGACGCTGGCTTCACTACCTCGAACAGCTTCTTCGGAGCCTTAGCCGAAATAGCTGGAGAGGTTTACATGCACCGGAGGAGCTAACTCTTGACCTTAGCAAGAAAAGACGTCACAAGGCAGACGGAAAGGCCGCAGCTGCCAACAAAAAATCTAACAAAAGAAGCGCTAATGAGGTTACGACCATGATGGAGCCGCGAAACTCACCAAATCTCCCCCAATCAACCCAAATGTTTAACATCCTCTCTTGGAATGTCAGAGGCCTCGCGAACAAACCCACTTTGAGATGATTAAATTGTCTCAAGAAAATCCACATAATTGATATTTTAGTGATTATTGAACCCAAAATCCCCTACAAGAAACTCAAGTCTATTCAGTTGCAGTTAGGCTTCTCCTCCGCTATTGCTGGCTGCCACGATATACAGATCCCTTTCACGGCCGACGTAAAACTCGGCATCATCCAAGACTCGAGGCAGGCGCTCACGTGTTGGATATAACACCCCATACTTTATTCTCAGTCTCTCTTGTCGGCCGTCCACGACAGCTATGACATTAATGAACGCAAACAACTTTGGGACTCCTTGATCGACTTCCACAACAACCACACCAACCTCTCTTGGCTCTGTATTAGCGATTTCAACGCATTTATCTACAGGGAGGAGAAGTCGGCCTCTACCCTCGTCGGACATGAACGACTTTGCCAACTTTATTTTCAACGCCCACATGTATCCTCTTCAGTTCTCTGACAGCGCATTCACGTGGTGTAACATACAGGAAAGCGCCTGGAGGTAACATTCCCGCCTTGATCGTGCCCTCATTAATGTACCGTGGTAAGATATGGAGATTACCTCCAGTCTATCACCCCTCAATGCGACTGAATCGGACTACTCCCCTCTCCTCATTGAAGTCAACAAAAATTCGAACCAAATCAAGAAAAGTTTCCATTTCCTTGAGCTCTTGTGTCATCATCCCCAATTTAGAAATATCATGGAAACTGCCTGGAGAGGCCCCGATGCCCTAGACCCTTTCGTTCGTTTGGCGGCCAAACTGAAAGCTACCAGAAAAACACTAACTCGTTGGAGTAAGGAAGCTTTTGGAGACATTTTCCAAGCTATTCGCACCGCTGAGGACGATGTCACCAGCACGGTGACCCTGTTCGCTCGTGAAGGATCCCCGACGGCTTGGGCCTCCCTTAACCTCACCAGAGCACTACTGAAGTTCCGACTCAAAGTCGAGACATAATTCTAGAAACAGAAAGCCAGGCTGACCTGGGATATTAAAGGTGACAAGAACACTAGCACTTCCACTCTTTCGTCAAGGAGCACAGACAACAACTCAACCTTCACCAGATCACTAACGCGAGTGGCCACATTCTCAAATACCAATGGGATATTCAGTCGGCCACGACGACTTTTTACTCTCAATTGTTCACCAAAGAAACCGTCTTCAAGGACGAGGAATTTCTTGCGACAATCCCTCGCTTGATTGAAGAGAGATAACATCCAGTTGTAGCTCCTGCCCACTAAAATAGAAGTCAAAGAAGCCGTGTGGATAGTGAATGAGCTTAGTGCCCACTGGGCCGAAGGTTTCACAGGGGTCTTCTTTAGATCTTGCTGGGACATCATCATGTTGGATATCTACGATGCAGTGACTGCCTTCTTTCAAGGAGCCAGATATCCCAAATCGATATCCAGAGTCAACCTAATCTTGATCCCCAAGAAGGACAACCCGGAGACCTTCAAATATTTCTGCCCTATGAGCTTGTGCACCTTCACTAACAAAATCTTCTCAAAGATTATTGCCAACCGCATGACCGGGCTTCTTCCCAAGATTATTTCTAAAGAATAAAGCAGTTTTGTCCGCGGTCGTAACATATTAGACAACATCCTACTAGCCCAGGAGATGATCACCTCCATGAAATTTTTGTCTAGGAAAAAAAAATTACTATCAAGCTAGACATGGAGAAGGCGTATAACGGGCTAGACTAGCAATTCATGATCTGGGTGTTCATGGCCTTCGGGTTTTCGAAAATCTGGATCAACATCGTGTGGAGATCTATCAGTAACTCGTCGTTCTCTACCGTCGTCAATAGCCAAGCTGAAGGATTTTTTAAATCTAGTTGTGGAGTCAGACAAGTAGACCCTTTATCATCCACCATCTTCATTATTGTCGCTGAAGTGCTGAGCAGAAATCTGACTAAAATGGTCAGTATCCCTCATTTCCAGCACTTGTACACCTATAGCGGTTGCCCGATCATCACCCACCTGGGCTACGTCGATGACATTCTCATCTTCTCTTTCAGCGACGTTTGGTCCGTTGAGGTGGTTAACACGCTGCAGAGATACACCAGATGTTTTGGACAGCGTGTCAACCCCAACAAGATCGTTATCTACGCCCATCACTCGACATATAGAGCCCACTCTACCATTCTCATGGATATCACTTCATTTTCAGTGGCGTACCCCCTTTCTTCTATTTCGGATGTCTGTTGGTGTACGACATATCTAATGCGAGCATTTTTGAAGGGCTGGTAGGGAAAATCAGAAAAAAGATCGTGGGATGGCACGACGTGATCTTATCGTCTTGCAGAAAGATGATTCTGATCTAGCACGTTCTTTCTTCCATCCCGATTTACACCGTGGCCGCATGCTCCCCTCCTAAGAAGGTCCTCACCTCCATAGAAAACCTTTTCGTCAACTTCTTCTGGAGGCACTACGACGACAAGGATAAGCATCACGGGGCCAGTTAGGATACTATGGCCAGTTCACCGGCTGAGGGGGGCCTAGGATTCTATAGGTTGGCCTATGTTATCGATGCTTGTTCGATAAAGATGTCGTGGAAGCTTCGTGAGAGCAGATCTATTTGGCCTCGGTTCATGAAGGGCAAATATTTCAAACACATTCACCCACTGTCGCTTCTTTTAATCGCAGATCCTCTGCTTCCTGGTTATGCATCCTGAGCGGCCGACATCTCGTCGAACCTTTGATCCGTCTCCAACTGGTTTCGGGTCATTCGTCCCTATTTCATGAAAGGCTGTTAAGGGACGCCCTCCTCCCCCTAACCCGGATCTCCCCTCCAACAGAACCATCAGAGATATGTAGTCTAGTATAGAGGAATAGAACCGGGAGAGGGTTCGGGCTTGGATAGGGGAGGAGGCTGCTGAAGCTTTATCCACTTCTGACTGGAAAGTTGGAATGGACCCTGACACACAGAGGTAGTCCATGTCGGTCAACGGCTCATTCTCACTAGCATCTGCGAGATGAGCGGTTTGTAGCACAGGAGTGTCATCCCACATCATCGGGCACTTCTGCCAGTCTTGCATTCCAAAACAAATAGTCCTTTATGATTTGGAGAGCGTGTCGTAGGAAGCTTGTCACTGACGTTGCCCTCACCACCGTTGGCTTTAGTTTAGCATCAGCACGTCATTGGTGCTCGGCGCGCCATCCCGAAACAGTCTAGCACTTTTTTGTGTTTGGAGACCTGGCTTCGCTGCTCTGGACCGCTTTCTCACATTGTTACCGCTAGGACCAGGTTGTCGGGGGCTTCAACGATTTGCTAGCCACCTGGGGTGGTGCCTCGTACGGCCACCAGATCGTCGTAGCCACCGTCACGTAGGTCATTTGGAAGAACCGTAACAAATTCAGATACAAAGGTCACCAATATACCTCTAACCATCTTATCCAGGAGGTTCATAGACAGATTCACAAGGTTAACAGTCACTGCAAGCACGTCCGGAAAGGATTATGGAACTCTCTGATCAACTGACCTACCGAGGTTATGCTCGTTGAGAGGGAATTTGTCTCCCTGCTCTTTTTTTCTTTTCAAGTCTTTATCTGTTCTTGAGCTTACTTGTAAAGGCTTCAACATTTTGCGCCTTTGATATGAATATATGATATAGGAGTTGTTTAATATATATATATATATTTCTGCACTATATATATATATATATATATATATATTTTTTAACCCTTATATATATATATATATATATATATATATATATATATATATATATATATATATATATATATATATATATATATATGCAAAAAAAAAACAAGAGTCGGGAGCGGGCGAACAAGGCGACTGGGCTAGGGTTTCAACATGGGCTTCCCCCACGGCCGCCGGACCCCATGGCCGGCGGCGGGGGGACGTCGGCGTTGGGGGGGGGGGGCGGGAGCCAGCGGCGGGGGGTCGGGCGGACCCCTCCAGCAGCGCGCGCGCGGTGGCGCCTCCCAAGGCGGCTGGGGGGGGGGCGGGAGTACCGGAGGGGGGTCGGGGGGAACCCCTGGTGGCAGCAGCGTCGCCTCTCGACGGCCGGGGGTGGGGTTGGGATCGACGGAGACGGGGAAGGGTATTCATCACATCGGGACTCCCTTGGATCCAAACTTCGAATTCGGAGCGGGGTTCGGATCACTGGGGAGTCAGTCGGAAGGGGGAGGATGGACGACGGTTACGCGCCGTCGGGTGGCGAAGACCGGGGGGAAGTTGAGTGCCGGACAGGGTCAGGGTCGGGATCGCCATCCCGGAATTCGTCCGAACGGGACAGGGTCTCGGCCCAGCCGTGGTTCTGGGGTGTCTGCTGGGCGATCGATGGGTTGGCGGCCGAAGGCGTCCACGGCGGATAAGGGGAAGAGTAAGATAGTGGATCTAGATGTTCAGGGACCTGGGACTTCCCGTCCGGTGATTGCCCAAAGACCTATTGGTGCTTCCCCTCGGCCGGCTGGTCGGTCCTGGGCCGAGATCTGCAAACCGGTGGGACCGAAATCCCCCTCATCGATGGAGTACGTCCCGCCGATCAAGGTTGGGAGTGGTTACCGGGCGGTGTTTCCTGCGGAGGAGATCCAGCAGGTGACTGCTTACTGGGAAAACACTATCGTCCTGTATGTCTTGGGCAACAAGCCCTTCTACGGGCAGATCCGGGGCTATGCAGCGCGTGTCTGGAAGCCTAAGGGGAGTATGGAGTTTTATTCTCGTGAGAACGGCTTCTATTATGTGAAGTTCGGGCTGGCGGAGGATGTCGCTAGGATCCTCCAAGGCGGCCCCTGGACGTTTGACGGCCGACTGATCATTCTCAAGGAGTGGACTCCAGAGTTGAGATGCGAGAGGGAAGTTCTGAATGCCATCCCAGTATGGATCCGATTCCCCGAGCTTCCGGTGGGGTTTTGGAGTATTCCCCTGTTGATGCGGCTGGCTAGTCTGGTGGGTAACCCGATCAAGGCGGATGAGGCTACTACCTTTCGAACGAGGTTGATGTACGCGAGGATCTTTGTGGAGATTCGGGCAGGGGGGGAGCTCCCGAAGATGGTGGAGTTTGAGCTCCCTTCTGGGGAGGTGCTTACCCAGAAGGTGGAGTATGAATGGGTTCCGCCTACCTGTTCACGATGTTCTTGTTTCGGACATCTGACCAGTGCTTGCTTAGAGGCTGGCCCCCCGGTGGAGCCTTGTACCCCGCCGAGTGTAGTCCCCGAAGCACCATGTGATATGGATTACAGAGTTGATAGCGGAGTGGTGGTCGTGGAGGAGGAGGTTACTAATCAGGGGAGTGATGTCGGGTTGAGCCTTGTTGTATCCACTGCGGGAGGGGTGGTATCCTCTGGCCAGAAGCCGAGTAGTATAGTTACTAGAAGCATGGCAGCTACGGAGTCTGAGGCACGAGGGGAGGGTGGTTCGGCTGGAGGGCAGGTTTACTGCAGGAAGAGGCGTGCGGTCGGACTGCTGCGGGATGCCCCCTCCATGATGGAGGGTCGTACTACAGACAGAGAGGAGGTGGTATGTGTTGACAATCCTGCCTGGGCGTTGGTGGTATCTCCGGTCGTTCCTCATCAGATGGTTCCGACTGATATGGTAGAGGATCCTTTAGCGACGGATGCGGCTCCTTCCCCAGGTGCTGTTCCGGGAGTTTTTCAGGGGGCCCAACCTCTCATTAATTAATGGCCATTATCGCCTGGAATGTGAGGGGGGCGTGTTCGCTTGGGAGGTGGAGAGAGATTTGTGGGGTGCTCCACAGAGAGAAGTGTGACATTTCAGTTATTTTAGAATCCAAAATCAAAGGGGAGAAGACCCTTACTCGGCGGACCCCTTCTCATTGGGCCCAGATGCACAATCTGGCCCTGTGTGACATGGCCAGGATTTGGGTTCGCTGGAACTTGAAGAGTTGGGATGGTGACTTGATATTGATGACGGAGCAGTTGATCGTCATCTCCTTCGTGAACAAGGGAGGCTTCCGGTTCTTACTGGGGGCGGTTTACGGCCACAATGACAGAAGGAGAAGGGAGTCACTTTGGAGGGACATCTCACGTGTTTCCGACGCTGCTGAGTCGTCATGTCTCCCTTTGCTCCTGGTCGGGGACTTTAATGCTCTCCTGCACCGTGGGGAGAAGCTGGGTAGGCGGCCGGTTCCGGATCCTATCCTTTATGATTTTCAGAGATGTCTCCTGCTTGCGGGCCTGCGAGAGCTGTCTCGTTCAGGCTTCATCTGGACTTGGCACAACAAAGCGACGCACAACAGGGTTGCTTGTCAGCTTGATCGAGCTCTGGGCAACGGGGAGTGGTTCCGTCACTTCCCCAACTCTTCGGCGGAGGGTCTGGCAGCTGGGACGAGTGATCACTCCCCCATCAGAGTTGGTTTCTCTGCTCGTCCTCTTGGAAAGTCTCGTCCGTTCAGGTATAACAACAGTTGGTATCTTTCGGACGGCTACCTGGAGGCTGTCGCAGAGGGCTTGTCTAGTGATCAGGAGGGGACGGCTCAATTCCGATTGGTTCGCCGACTCAAGGCCACGAAGAGGGCTCTCAGGAGTTGGGTGCGGGGGTTGTCCAAGTCCACACTCGAAGATAAGGAGGCTGAGTTGAGATCTGTCCAGCAGGATATGCAAGCTGACATGCTTAATGGAGATCTGGTGGCTAGAGAGAAGGAGCTGATCGGAGAAGTCAACATCCTGAGGCTGCAGAAGGAAATTAGCTCGGCCCAGCGAGCCAAATGTTCCTGGCTGAAGGATGGGGACCGGTGCTCTAAGTTCTTCTATGACGTCATCCGGACTAGACAGAATCGGAATCACATTTCCCAGCTCCTCGATGCGGATGGCATTCTGGTGGGGACGCCGGCTGAGATACAGGGCGAGGCTGTCAGGTACTATTCTGATTTATATTTTCAGACTGACTATCTGTCCGTTTTCCCAGAGATTGTTACGAAGCACTTGGTGACTCCATTTGGGAATAGCATCCTTCTTGCCCCGGTCACTCTGGAGGAGGTGGAGTCTATTGTCAAGAGGGCGGACCCCAACAAGGCTCCTGGGCCAGATGGCTTTAGCAGTGGTTTCTTCAAACGGCATTGGGATACTCTGAAGATGCAGGTTGTGGAAGTGGTCCAGGAGTTCTTTACTAAGGGGAAGCTCTTGAAGGAGCTAAATCATACTTTCCTGACCTTGGTGCCTAAGAAGGAGGGTGCAACTGCTCTGACTGATTTCAGACCTATTGCTTGTTGTAATTATCTTTACAAGATAATTACGCATCTTATGTGCCGGCGGATGGAGAGAATCATGCAGGACTTGGTTTCCCCTAACCAGGCTGTGTTCATCAAGGGGCGGTCGATAGCTGAGCATAGCCTCCTGGCTCACGAGATGGTGAGGGGATTCAGCAGACCGGGTGGGGAGAAAGCTTGTGTTAAACTGGACCTGAGGAAGGCGTATGACATAGTCAATCGTGACTTCCTTTGCCATCTGATGTCTGCCATGGGATTCGCGGATCACTGGGTTGCGATGGTCTGAGAGTGCATCTCGACCCCTACTTTCTCAGTTCTTATCCAGGGCGTGCCGTACGGGTATTTTCAGAGCAACCGTGGGCTGAGGCAAGGTGACCCACTGTCCCCTTACCTGTTCACGATTGTGATGGAATACTTTACTTGTCTGATGGACCTAGCTGTGCACCATGGTAGGTTGGTGCCATTGTTTCGGAGGATGGACCCGCCAGTTACACACCTTATCTATGCTGATGATCTGCTGGTCTTCATTCAGCCTTCGATGAGGGGATTGCTCTCAGTTCTTATCCAGGGCGTGCCGTACGGGTATTTCCAGAGCAACCGTGGGCTGAGGCAAGGTGACCCACTGTCCCCTTACCTGTTCACGATTGTGATGGAATACTTTACTTGTCTGATGGACCTAGCAGTGCACCATGGTCGGTTGGTGCCATTGTTTCGGAGGATGGACCCGCCAGTTACACACCTTATCTATGCTGATGATCTGCTGGTCTTCATTCAGCCTTCGATGAGGGGATTGCAGACGCTAGCGGGTATTATGGAAGATCTGAAGTCCTTCTCGGGTCTCCAGCTGAACAGGGATAAGAGTCGGGTCTACTTCAGTTCCCGGTGTTCCCAGAAGGAGGAGCGGGCTGATGCCCTGGGTATTGCGAGGAGTGAGCTTCCGGTGCGTTATTTAGGAGTTCCCCTCACCGTCAATTATGCACGGGATCAGGACTGCCAGGGCCTGGTTGAGTATGTCCAGAGGAGAGTAGAAGGCTGGCAAGCCGCCGGTCTGTCTTTTGGCGGACGCATAGAGCTGATCAGATCTGTGGTCTCGGCCGTGGCACACTTTTGGCTTCAGTCCATCCTTCTTCCGGTGGCTACCATTCGGCGAGTGGAGCGTCTCTGTGCTGATTTCCTTTGGAGGGGGGGTATGCATGCTATCTCGTGGGAGCAGCTCTGTCGTCCCAGGAAGGAGGGTGGTGTGGGGCTCCGGCCGTTGCTGGAGATCAGGGAGGCCTCGGCGCTCAAACTGGCCTAGAGTTTCATTAGCAGGGGGTCTCTTTGGGCGGTCTGGATGCACAGCAGATATGTGAAGCAGGGCAATTTCTGGACGTGTGCTCCTGATAACAACCATTCTGTCACGTTCAAGACTGTTCTGAGACATAGGGGGGGTGCTCAAGACTGCTATCCGGAGGGTTATGAAGGATGGGTCGGGCACGGATCTCTGGAGGGACCCATGGATTGATCGGCGGTCTTTGCTAGACATTAGAGGATCCGCGACTCACACGGAGGACAGGCGAGGTCTGCAGTGCAGCCGGATCTTACGAGATGGAGTATGGAGGCCGGAATCTTATCGGTACACTGAGGAGTTGGGAGGGTTCATCATGTCTACAGCCATTGATTCGGCTTTGCCTGCGGATCGATGGATTTGGGAGCCGCCTGGAGCATCTTCGGGCTCCGGAGAGTTCCAGTTCCGTAGTTGCTACAATCTTATCCGGCACACTTCTCCTTTGAGTGCTGATTATGAGTTCGTCTGGTGTAAGGGTCTGGCCAGAAAGATGCAGCTGTGTGTTTATAAGCTTCTTCTGGGTCGCCTCTTAACGAGGGATCGCCTGAGTTCATTTGGAGTGACAGTGCCGGATCCCATATGTGTGCTTTGTTCCTCAGCGCCTGAGTCTATTAGACATGTATTTTTCGAGTGCACTTTGGCATGGCAGATTTGGTCGGAGCAGAGTCGGGTATTGGGAGTGTGCGCCTCGGGTAAATACATTGGGGACATCATCCCGGTGATACGAGATATCAGGGGTCTAGGTCAGGACTGGTTCCGCACGGCTAGAGTTCGTCTGGCGGCTTCGGTTTGGCATGTTTGGCGGGAGCGAAACCGCCGAATCTTTGAGGTACTAGTCACACCTCCGGTTGGCATTATTCATAACATTGAGTTTGATGTAAATGCCATGGAGAATGGATGAGTGCTGAGTGGGAGTCCTACTCAGAATGTATGTTGTATGATTATGACTTTGCTTTTGGAATAAAATTCACCTTTTTCCAAAATATATATATATATATATATATATATATATATATATATATATTTATTTATTTGAATATATATATATATATTCAAATAAATAAATATATATATATATATATATATATATATATATATATTATATACATATATATTGGCATTGTCCAAAATATTAGTGCAGATTTGTAGAAAATTATTACTTCATTTTTGATATCATAAAGCACGTTGAAGCTGGAGAAGTTTATGTCTACAGATACGTGACGAAAATTATTTAAGTAAATAACCTGAATTGTAACTTATGGACTGAGAACAGGGTGTAAGAAAATCATAATATCTCAAGAAAAACAAAAAAAAAAACAAAACATGAGCACATGAGTCCAACCTAGCTCCTGAGATAATAATATATAGCAATATTATAGTCAACTAATGTAGGTAGCATATAACCTAGAAAGCTAATAAAAAGGGAAAGAAAAAATACCCATTTTGGAACAATACGTAATAACAAATGAAATTGTTTTATAACCATTCCATAGAAGATATTGCACACAGGGAATGAATGATCAAATATGACAACCACAGTATCTAGCGATAGGATTTTTTTTCCCAAACATGATGGAGCTCATTGTATTAAGGTGTTCGCTCTTTCTTTTTTGAATTTTGGCAATTTGTTTTAGCTTTATTGGATAACATATGAGAAGATATGAATTTGCTTAACTGATATTTATTAACAAAGTTGGCAGTCGTTAATTCCTACAGGAAGAAAGGTCTACCTTAAACATAGAGGCCCTAGAAATCCACAATCTAGTACGTAATTCTGAATATAATTGCAAGTCCTTGATGGATCAAGCACATTGAAATACTTCACTCGACTTTTAAAACCTCCAAGGTTAGACTAAACAATCAATAAACCAGGTTATCTAAAGAATAATATGTGAATAATGTTGAACTAGGAATCAGTTCAACTTACCTTCAAGCTTTTGTTTGGAAGATCATTACGAATACCAATCATAGAACATATATTGATTTTGAGACACAAAAAATCCACTTTCAAGTCTTTGGTATTTTTTTCTGATTGAAAAGTAGTTCTCAGGCCATCTATGTCCTTTTAACACTAACAACCAAGGAAGGTAAAGTTGTTGCGTGGCACATCATATCAGAGCTGCAACCTTCCTCTTCTTTAACACAGGTCAAGAGTCCAACACACTAGTACTTTCCAAATTTTTCCACTGAATCAATTCTAGAGATTTAAGTTATTATTTTAATGCTCTAAGCTAACATTTTTGATGCTAGTACGTCTCATAGTATTCAAAATCATATTTTAAAATGGTGCTTTGTAACACCTCTTTTGGGTCAGTCAAGCTCATAATAAGATCAAATATGATGCTAGAAGTTTCATATATGTGTTTAATACAATTATTAATGTAGTGTCACTACTGGAAAACTCTAATGTAGCAAAGAAAATCGACTTAGTAGCTGCATGGAGAGTTAGCATAATAGGCTTGGTTCTTGATGTTGTTTCTGTATACTGTTCTTATTGTTATTGAATAAATAGGTATTGTGTACAGGTTGTTTCTTGAGGACTCTGTAATCATCATGTTAGATATTTTACATGTTCTTCCAAGAAACGACAGTAACGTTATTATCAGGCATTTCCATGCTAGATTGATTCTCTAACACCTATCCTTTTAGTATCACTGGTCGAGAGAACTATCACTCTCTATTTATAATTTTTGCAATTATAATCTATTTCTTTCAAGTTGGACTTTGGGAATATTCAAAACCTAAAAATGAGACACGTCGTCTTATCGCCTTGTAGGTATATGCTAAATTATGTGTATATGCATGTTTCATATAAATGAGCCACTTAGATTGATAAAAATTATAGTCGTTTGCATGCTAGAACTAACAAAAAGGTTATGGCAGTCTTATATATTATCATCTATTGTGTGCATGTCTCAACATTTTCCATCTTTGTCTATATTTTCTTTATATCTGTCTATTTGAACTAGAACAAAGTATTAGACTTATGTTATATTATTTTAAGTTGCACCACAAAATGGAGATTACTATCCATGCCACCAACAATATCGCAAATGTATCCAAAGTATTACCAACAATATCATTGTCTATTTGAACTGGAACAAAGTGTTAGACTTGTGTCTTTGTTGTTGATGGAAATTACTATTCATGTAAATTACTATTTAGCAAGATTAGTGTTCCAAAGCCCCTTTACCACTGTGGAGAGACCCATAATATTCTTATGTTTGTTGCTGCAAGTAGCATCTTTTCTACCTCTTTATGACCCTTAAACTTTAGGATAAAGGCTTTGTTACTTTGGGATAAAGGCTTTGTTGTCGTGTTATACATGATATTGATTTATAGAAGCATCAGAGATGAACAATATTGTAGACACACTGAGATGATTAATAAAGAATGATGTTTTTATAACTTCCCACAATGTGATGTAATATTTTTCCAGAAATGGTTCCATTGAAGTACCTTGGATGTTTTTTAGGATGTACATTCTTGTTAAAAAAATTAGGTATCTTTGGGCTTTTGCATTCTATGGATGAATCCTAGTTTTGTATAAATGAGAATTTAAACCCAAATAGCTTTCCTTTGAAGGCTAGGTCTTTGTCCTAAAATTCTGCTCTTAACTGGATTATTGGTAGTTTTACTAGTATTGTTTTTGTGGTTGACACTGTGAACCTTGGAATTAGCAGTGGCTCGGTGGAAAGAAACAAACTATGGACCTTTCGGTCATCCACAAATACTGACGCTCTGCTTATATAGGAATTATATAACATAAGAATATTTCATTATATCTTGAGGGTTTAAGAGTGAGGACTTGGTAATTTTGCAGTGCTAGGTTTACTTTCCTCCAATTATTATTTTCATGATAGATGCTAAAATTTATGGAGGTGAATTGTCAATGTAGCTTACTGGAGTTGCACATAAAAAGAAATAGAAAGTTTAACATGTTTTGTTCCAATAACTTAGTGGTTATAAGAATGGATAAACTTTGGACATATTTTACATGTATGAGGTAACAAGCTTAGTCTAACAAAAACACAAGTGCTGATGCCGAGGTTATAGATTTTGATGGAAGATGCATCTTCCATCCATAAACCAATTATTTCAAACTTTATGCTAAAATTTGTATATCTTTGATGGATTTAAGGATAAAATTAATGGAGGTATGGACTATTGTTGTAGTTATTCATATACTAGGAGAAAAAGTTGATTTTAGAGCATTATGCTCTTTGATGAGAAATCCACGTGCTATTGTATATTAATCGTATAAATATTGGTCTCTTTACTTCATTTCTCTACTGAATGTTGAACCCAGTAGGGGAATCTATGTTTCTTATTGAGGTTATGGAACTTGCTCATAGTATTTCAACTTATGGTTAAGTTGGTAGCTTTACATTTCGAACATGATATTTGAGGAACAATTAGGCAACTCTGGAGGGGGGTGAATAGAGTTTATGACAATAATATCCAATTTAAAATTAAACTCTTTCACCAACAGTAAATAATCAGAGTAAATGCGAAAATTATAAAGAGCGAGAAAGCATACGCAAACACAACCGATTTTGTCCTGGTTTTTCTCATGGAGGACTAGTCCAGGCCTGAGAACTCTAGCTCAGGATTAAATCCACTATTTGTGAAATAGTAGTTACATTCCGTGCCTTTTCTTCAGAAGAGCACGTCAACTTCTTACATAGATCGTAGTGGCGATGCTTGGAATTTTTCAAGCGACTTTCTTAATTCTTGCACAAACTCCTAACTGAAGAGCACTGAGCACTTTGAGGCTCAGGGAGCTTGTGGCTAGTAATGAGAAGGGTAAGGCTTGTATAAGGCTTTAGAGAGAATAGAAGAGAAAAGATTGGATGATTTGAAATGAGAGAATTCAAGGCCTATTTATAGGGTTCTAAATAGGCAGAATTCGGCCAGAATTCTGTGTCAAGAATTCAAATTTTTGGCCATTGGACAACTAGCATACAGCAAACCCTAAAAATTAGAGTCCTGTAATTTAGGGGACAGAATTCGGCCCGAACTCTGTGTGGAGGCAGAGTTCGGCCCGAATTCTGTCTCCAGGAGACAGAATTGTTCTAATGGGCTATTTTGGTTTTGGTAGAGCTTTTGGTTTGTGGTTTGGAGATAGGTATAGGCCCAAACTACTCAGTGCGACTCAGTTTACATTTATCTAGACTCAATAAAAGTAAAAATACAGACTCAAAAACTGAGTAAGCTGTAGGATAGAGCTGATGTCCGTCTTGTACTGAGTTCAATCTTGATGTATCATATTGAATTATGACAAGTATCATATTGTCAATTTTATCAATATTTGGTTGATGTGATTTTGTGTCAACAATCTCTCCCATATTGACAATTGACAAAATGATATTTGTATATTCAATGTTCATATCTGGACACATTTATAAAAGCAGTAGCTCCCCCGTAATCAGTGCATAGAAACAATAGCTAGCAATAGTTCCCCGTAAATATTGCTTCTTCTGTTGTCCTGATAAATACAATCCTTCCCAAAGCACAGATAGACAATATGATATGATGATAAGAATATCAAATAATTCTCCCCCTTTTGCCATTTATCAAACACAAACAACCAGAGAATTTGTAAATGAAAATAACTGGCAAGCATACCAAAGTAATAATAAACTGCATCAAGTGTCTCAAGAGTCACATAAAGTGAATTAATACAATAAAAAGCAACTACATAAACTAGAAATCCATAGGGGCATAAAAACTAAAACATAAGATCCTCAACAGCAGCAGCAAGTAGGAGACCACATCCATCACGAAGCTCGAGATGGTCCAGCGTCGTCCGATGGATCAGTGTACGGACGACGAGGATCCACGAAAGTCGCATCCGGATCCAGATAGCGCATAACCCAAGGGTCATCAATACGGTATCCATCGCGAGCAGGATCCCGCTCCATAGGAATAGGCATAGAAGGATGCCGAGACATAAAGTACCGGACGTCATGCAGTGAGTTGCTGATGGCACTCATCTGCAGGGTGGTACGGTAGTCAAGCTGGGTCCAGCGATCATCCTCTAACATGAATCGATCACGAAGCATAGTCTGAATCGACTCAAGAGTAGCAGGTGGAGGGGGCGCAGGCTGCCCAAGAGCAGGTGCGTCATCCTGAGCATCAGAGTGCTCGGACTCAGCAGGAGAACCGACAGCTACCTGAAGCTGCCGTGCCTTAGATAGGAAGGCAGGGGCAGGGAGGAATTGACACTCATCTAGAGGGACATGAAGAGCACGAAAAACCATAGGAAGATAGAGAGCATAGACCAAAGATCGTGGCCTCTTCCTAACATTGATCATCCAGTCCATCATGGTACGTGAAAGATTGAATGGGACATGGAAGTGTAGGTGATACATAGCAGAAATTTTAAAATATGAAATCTCATCAGTCGATCCCGCTTTGGGCAGAATCGTGGAAAAGACAATGCGATGAAGCTCATAGAAGTAGGGGTTTAGAAATTTGGCAAGAAGCTTGCGTGGACGTGTGTTTGGGGTACACAAATCGTCCTTGAAGCTTTCTAGGGAAGACCCATCGGGGAATTGAAACTTACGAGCATCAACAAGTTTCTCCCATGAGTTGGGCTCCGGAATTTCAAGATATTCTGCAAGATTAAAGTCATAAAATGAGAAGTCAATGCCAGCAACACGAGAATATAAACGTGTATCATCATGAGTAAGATTGCAATAAAACATTTGAATGACATTTAAATAGATAAGTGAATTAGTAGTGACAAGTTCATCAAGACACAAATCATGGAATAAGGAGTCATACCGAGAAAATATGGTGAAGTTAATATGATGACCCGCACACACGGGACGTGATCAAAAATCATTGAACCACTCGTTTGAGGCTTCCAATGATACAAATATTCGATCATCAAACGTGTTGGGGTCAATGGGACGAAGTGGATTGAACAACGGGTGAATGGGTTGTTGAATAGGTTGTTCAACACGAAGAGGAGGATTCGAAGAGGACGCACCCTCGGTTCGAAGCCTCTTTCGTCTATTAAACAACTTAGGAGCCATGAGTAATGAGGAAAATAATGAAATTGAGATGGAGAGTAAAGAGAAATTATACCTCAAAAGGATGATAAAGGATGGAAGAGAATGATGCAAGAGACCCTCTCCTAGAATTTGGAGAAGAAATATGCACTAGAAGGAGAGAACTAGGGTTAGGGTTTGGAGAAGTTTTGGAGGAGGCAATGGAGGAGAGAGAGAGGGAGAACCGGTAATAATATGAGGGGTTCGAATGGTCGGATGTATTGTGGACCATTAGATCAATCTCAGATCAGTGGCTGAGCCCGACTGAGGTTCTGGAATGGCCAGACCGAATTCGGCCCGAACTCTGTGGTAGGCAGAGTTCGGCCCGAATTTTGGGTTTTAGGGCCAGAATAGCAATCAGGCTGAAAAGAAGTTGAAAAACATTAATGAGATAAATAAAAATGAAGTAAAGGAAATATGAATATGAAAAAGTAAGAAATCTAAGTAGTGTATTGCAAAAAGTGAAAGCTGAATCAAAAGAATAAAATTGAAGTTCGAAAATTTGAATTGAGCAAGTTATAAATAAAAGTATACCATGTAATAAACAAGGAGTTATGACACAATTTATTATGGTAAAACTGCCATGGGGTAGCTGCAGGGGCCGGATCCTAGCTAGCGGTAGTCCTGAGGACTAGTGCACCGTGTCGCTTAGGCTTTCACGCCTTGTTGTCAGAATGACCCCTTCGGCTTGTACCTATAGCAAATTCATCATAAAGAACCAAGACATAATCGATATTTACGCAGGTCACTTTAATGAATAACAGCTTCATCCAAAATTTCTAGTTCACGACACAGAAAGTTGAAACGCTCTTCGGATAATGGTTTAGTAAAGAAATCTGCCAGCTGATTATCAGTGTCAATAAATTCTAAGTTTATAGTGCCATTTTGCTGATGATTACGCAAAAAGTGGTGACGAATTTCAATGTGTTTCGTGCGTGAGTGACATATAGGATTCTTAGTAAGGTTTATAGCACTAGTGCGACAGAATTTGTGCATAAAAGAAAGGTTGTAGTCTGCAAGGGTTTGCTTCATCCACAGAATTTGTGCACAACAACGACCAGCTGCGATATATTCTAAGTTTAATGTGCATAAAAGAAAGGTTGTAGTCTGCAAGGGTTTGCTTCATCTACAGAATTTGTGCACAATAACGACCAACTGCGATATATTCAGCTTCTGTTGTGGATAGTACGACAGAATTCTGCTTCTTGCTAAACCAATAGACTAGAGCCTTGCCTAATAAATGACACGTGCCGCTTGTATTTTTACGGTCGACTTTGCATCCTGCGATCCGAATAACCAATAAGGTCAAAGGATGTGGATTTGGGATACCATAAGCCCACTGTAATAGTACCCTTAAGGTATCGAAAGATACGCTTAACGGCGGACATTTGTGTTCCTTAGGACTAGCTTGAGAGCGAGCACACAGACGACCACTAAACATGATATCGGGACGACTAGCAGTTAAATAAAGTAAACTACCAATCATACCTCGATACTTACGTTGGTCAACAGGTTTGCCGCTTTCATCAGGTTCCAGCTTGGTCGAAGTAGCCATAGGGGTGTTGATTGGTTTGACGTTGTCAAGATCAAACTTCTTCAGCATATCCTTTGTATATTTTGACTGGCTGATGAAAGTGTTGGCCCATTGATCATATGGTCAAACTGATTTTAATAATTGATCAAACTCTGTCTCGATATATGAAGCTAGTCAGGATATCTCGGACTCTTGGACATGATCAAGAACAGCTATCTACACAGTTCAAGACCGAAGCACTGTTTGCCTGTTCGAGTCTGTATTTCTTTGAGCAATGTATTTTTCATTTTATTTGAGTCTAGGAATACTTTGAACACCGAGTCGTACAGGCAAATAGGCTATTCCAAAATGATTTCAAACTGCTTTTAAAATATTCGTAATTTTGTAAAACATTCGTATTTACAAAAGCTTCAAAAAGGTTTTCAAAAAGGTTTTCAAAATTCCCCAAAAACTAATTTTAAAACCCTAACCTAACCCTGACAGAACTCGGCCAGAGTTCGGTTAGTGGCCGTTTTGTTTTTGAATTCCTTGGAACTTGGTCCTCCTGCAGTTGCGGATTTGACCGAGATTTTCTTATCGAGTTCTGTCCGAATTCTGTTCGAATTCTGAATTCTGTCTTTGGAACTCCTATAAATTGAGAAGGATTTCGATCATTTTTGACTCACTCATTCACTTTCAATCTTCTCTCTTCTAAAAAGCTTTCAGTCTTCCAAAGAGTTTTTCTCGAGCTTCAAATTTCAGATCCCAAGCCAGTTACAATCCTCTAGTCGATTTGCCAGTGCGGTGCGGTATAGAAGTTTCAGAGTGATTGTAATCAGAGGCTTGATAGAAGATTCAACTCTTCAAAATTGAAGTTGGACGAGTTCTTCGTATCAAAGCTCGCGTTATAGAAGTTGCAAGGACTTCGTAAGAAAACTTGCGGTTTTGCCAATAATGGATTCAACTGGTAGCAAGAGTTCTACCGACTGGATTAGTCCTCAACAGAGGAAAACCAGTATACATCGCTGTCTTTGCGTTTGCTTTCTTATCTCTGCCTTTACATTATTTAGTTGTGATTATTATTCTGTGATCTTGCTGCTAACATTTTTAATTAGTATTATTCCGCTGCCAACTCTATTCACCCCCTTTAGAGTATTGCGCTTTACGATTTTGTTCCTACAATTGGTATCAGAGTGGGTGTTACAGGTAAAGCAAGGTAACATTGCAATTATTTATTCATTTAACTATTTGTTATATAGATCACAACACAACACATGGCAACTGTGAAATTCACAAGTGAAGGCCAGGCCACAAACAGACCTCCACTGTTTGATGGTACGAACTATACCTATTGGAAAACACGGATGAGTTTTTTCTTGAAATCACTTGACTTTGATTTATGGTCAATTGTTATTGATGGCTATCAAAAGCCACCTCGTATAAATGTTGATGGAGTTTTAGTTGAAAAACCCCATAACAAATATACAGAGGAAGAAAAGAAAAAGGCCAGTCTTAACGCACGTGCTATTAACGCTTTATTTTGTGCTTTAGATAGAACTAAATTTAACAGGGTGTCTATTTGCACAACTGCTAATGAAGTGTGGAAGCTTCTTGAAGTCACACACGAAGGCACGACTCAAGTCAAAGAATCAAAGGTCAGCAGACTTACTCAAGAGTATGAAGTGTTCAAGATGAAGCCCAACGAAACAGTTACTCAGATGTTCGAAAGATTCTTGGATATTGTAAATCCTTTGTCCTCCCTAGGCAAAGTTTACAGTAACCATGAAAAGATTCACAAACTCCTGCGAGCACTTACCAAGAACTGGATTCCAAAGGCTACTGCGATCATTGAAGGGAACAACCTCACAACTATGTCCCTCGAAGTACTCATGGGTAAGCTACTCACTCATGAATTAGAGCTACAAGATTTTGAAGAGCCTGTACCAAAGGAGAAGACAATAGCTTTCAAGGCTCAGCACAGAAAAGCTGCTGAAGGTGATTCAGACAACAGTGAGTCTGATGCTGAAGATCAAGCACTCCTAGCAAGGAAATTCAAAAGATTCATGAGATATGAAAAGAAAGCCAAAGAAAACAATAGCAGCAACAACTGGTATCAAGATGATGCTGTCTGCTACGGCTGCAAGAAGAAGGGACATATGAAGAAGGATTGTCCTACAAACTCATCATCAAGCAAGAAGAGCAACAGGTATGAAAAAGGGAACCTGAAGAGATCAACATCTCGGAGATATGCCAACACCAGCATATGGCATGAAAGTGAAGCCAGCGACTCAGAAGATGAACAATCAGAAGATGCTGCAAATGTATGCTTTATGGCATCCGATCAGGTACCCTCTGAACCGGTAGTTGATACATATGATGACTTTACCTTTGAGCAATTAGGAGATGCCTTCAGTGAACTGATAAGTGATTACAGGAAACTGTGTAGCAAATATCAGACCTCTAAGAAGGTACTCAAAGAGTACAAAGGTGAAATAGGAAGACTTATCAACCTACTAGCTGAGGTTAGAAATAATGTTAGTGAGTCTGGTGAGCTTTCCTCTATTAAGCTCTTATTACACAAGACTACCAAGTTATCTGAAGAGAAAGACAAGGTTATTGACCAACTGAAAGAAGAAATTTCTAAAGAGAAGAAAAGTCTTCAAAGTGCACAAGTCAGAATGGAAGCACTCACTTCTGACTATACTAAGTTGTATGACACTTCCAAAAGATTGGAAATTAGGTTAGGAAAACAGCCTGAGACTGCTGCTTCCTACCCTAACATGTGTCACTTACCGAATAATCAGAACATTCCCAAACCAAACACTGTCAGACCTAACCCTATCAAACCTTTACCCCAAAAGGTTAAGCCCAAACAGGATTATAGGTATGCTTTATTCTATACTAGAAAACCTAAACCTACCAACCGTGCACATCACTCAGCTTTCAACACTAAACATGCACAATGTCATTATTGTGGCCACATTGGTCATATTTCTTCTGCATGTAGAATCAGAAAGCTTGTTGATTTAAATATTTATGCATGGATACCAAAAGCTAACATTTCAGGACCCTACAAGAAATGGGTACCAAAAGTTTCATCTGCAAACTGTTTTGTAGGTGGAACACCTTTCACATGCCAAAAGAAAATGGATCCTCGACAGCGGTTGTTCACGGCATATGACCGGTGACGCTACATTATTTGTAACACTGTCGAAGAAGAAGAAGGAAGGCTATGTCTCCTTCGGTAATAACTTGAAAGGGTATATCATTTGTATCGGTGATGTTGGTAAGTCTCCCTATCCTGTGATTAAGGATGTCTGTCTGGTTACCGAGTTAAACATAATCTACTCAGCGTAAGTCATCTAGCTGATCATGGTTATGGCATCAACTTTGGCAAAGACAAATGTGCTATAGTTGATAGCTCAACTGGTAGTACTATCTTTGAAGGTATCAGGGAAGACAACATATATGTTTTCTATTTGTTGGAAGAAACTAACATTTCAGGTAGATGCTTAATGGCTTAAAGTGATGAGAGTCATCTGTGGCATATAAGACTCGGTCACGCAAATATGGACACAATTTCAAGATTATCCACGAAGAAGCTAGTACGCGGTTTACCGGACATAACATTCAAGAAGGATTCGGTATGCAGCCAATGTGAAAAGAACAAAGCTACTAGATCCACATTCAAGTCAGTAAACGCAGTATGTACTACTAGACCTCTACAATTGCTACATATGGACTTATTTGGTCCTAGCAGAGTTGCTAGCCTCGGAGGTAAGCTTTATCTTTTGTAATTGTAGATGATTACTCTAGATACACGTGGGTATACTTCTTGACACGCAAGAATGATGCATTATCCGAATTTGTCGTCTTTTGCAAGAAAGTACAGAATGAAAAAGGTTACATGATCACTCGTATTAGAAGCGATCATAGTGGCGAATTCGAGAATGCAGAGTTTGAGCAATTTTGTGACACATACGGTTTTGTACATGAGTTCTCCTGCCCTAGGACTCCACAATAAAATGGAGTTGTGGAACGTAAGAACAGAACTCTATCCGAAATGGCCAGAGTAATGTTAAACCAGTTTAGTCTACATAAATATTTATGGGCTGAAGCTGTCAATACAGCTTGTCTTGTTCTCAATAGAGTTCTAATTCGATCCAAATCGAAGAAGACTCCATTTGAGTTATGGTTTGATAGAATTCCATCAGTTTCATATTTTAGAATATTTGGTTGTAAATTCTTTATTCTTAATACAAAAGACAACTTGGGTAAGTTTGACGAAAAGGCCGATGAAGGTATATTTTTAGGTTATGCGGCCAAGAGCAAAGGATACAGAGTCTTCAACAAACGAACTATGATCGTCGAAGAGTCAATCAACGTCACTATTGATGAACTGAATCAAATGACTATCGATGACAATGACGAAGATCTAACTGTACCAAGCTCAACAACAGCTGATTCTCAACCAAGCTCGGCACTAGCTGATCCTCCTAGAGAAGATCCAGGAACCAGCTACCTTCAGAGTCTGCCGAAAAGATTGAAATTTACGGCTGATCATCCAAAGGATTTGGTAATTGGTGATATTACCAAAGGTGTAAGTACTCGTACATCCAGTAGAGATATTGTTTCTAGTGTTGCATTCATTTCTCATCCGGTCATTGGCACCCATTGGGTATTCCGAAATAAACTGAACGAGAATGGTTTAGTGACTCGTAATAAGGCTCGACTCGTAGCTCAAGGATATAATCAGGAAGAAGGTATCGACTACGATGAGACTTATGTCCCAGTTGCGTGATTAGAATCCATTCGCATGTTATGTGCATTTGCATGTTTTCATAATTTCAAATTATTTCAAATGGATGTCAAGAGTGCATTTTTAAATGGTTTTATAAAAGAAGAATTTTTTGTAGCACAACCTCCAGGTTTCACAGATTTTAAAAAACCCTGATCATGTTTTCAAGTTGAAGAAAACTTTGTACGGTTTAAAACAAGCCTCTCGTGCTTGGTATGATCGTCTAAGCTCTTTCCTACTTGACAACGGTTTTTCAAAAGGCAAGGTTGACACTACACTTTTTATTAAGTCTTTTAATGGAAAGCTTCTCTTAATACAAGTCTATGTTGATGAGATTATATTTGGATCTACTGATGAATCTCTGTGTCAAGAATTCTCTAAGTGTATGCAAAATGAGTTTGAGATGAGCATGATGGGAGAGCTGAAATTCTTTCTCGGACTGCAAATCAAACAAACTGACAATGGTACATTCATAAATCAAGCCAAGTACACAAAAGATTTGCTAAAGAAGTTTGATCTGGATAATGTCAAACCTATTGGCACTCCGATGGCAACTTCAACAAAGCTTGATATTGATGAACAAGACAAGCCGGTCGACACACGTAAGTATCGAGGTATGATCGGTAGTTTACTTTATTTAACTGCTAGTCGTCCAGATATTATGTTTAGTGTTTGCCTGTGTGCACGTTTTCAAGCTAATCCAAAGGAATCACATCTGTGCGCAGTTAAGCGTATCTTTCGATACCTTAAGGGCACTTCTTCTGTTGGCTTATGGTATCCCAAAACTAAGTCCTTTGACCTTATTGGTTACTCGGATGCAGATTTTGCTGGATGCAAAGTTGATAGAAAAAGTACCAGCGGCACATGTCATTTCTTAGGCAAGGCTTTAGTCTCATGGTTTAGTAAAAAACAAAATTCTGTAGCCCTATCAACAACAGAGGCTGAGTACATCGCCGCAGGACGTTGTTGTGCTCAGATTTTGTGGATGAAACAAACCTTAGAAGACTATGATTTATTTTACACACACATTCCCATTTTCTGTGATAACACAAGCACTATTAATTTGACTAAGAATCCAGTATGTCATTCTCGTACTAAGCATATCGAGATCCGACATCATTTTCTTAGAGATCATCATCAAAATGGAGATATTGACCTTGTGTACATAGATACTGAGAATCAATTAGCTGATATTTTTACAAAACCTCTAGCAGAAGATCGTTTCAATTATTTACATCGAGAATTAGGAATTTTGGACGTCAATAATGTTAATTAACTTTATTTTATGATTTTATTTCAATATGCAAAAACTGTGTTAGAGACAAGCCAATAAAGAGTCTGTCTGTCACCACAACTACGGTTGAAGCGAAGCGGTATTTAAGAGTTCTCCGGTGAACCTCCGCCAGCTGGGACAGTACTCCTACAGCTAATCTGAAACAGTCGCTGTGTAACAAAATTTAATCTATAAAATAATATTAATTATATTAATTGTATGTTAAAATTACTAATCTTTGAATTAAATCTTTGAAATGAGCCAATGAAAAAGAAAGTGTTCCAAACCAAACCCAGGCGAATTCGGCCAGACTTCGGACTGAATTCGGCCCGAGTTCGGTTGAAGGTATCTGGTTATATAACCAGAACTCGAGAGCCTTTCTTCTTCATTACTTCTAAACACCACCATCACAGAAACAGCAGCCTCGCGAGAGCCCCCTAACCCTAGTTCTTCACCACTCCGTTTCTCCCTATCTACGTGGTGAAATCCATCCAAATTTTGGGTTCATGCGTAATTCGTTGTTCTCTACAACATACTCAAATCTCGGGAGGTATAACTTCGTATCTCTCCTCCTTTCAATTTTCGTGCATTTTACTTTATTGCACAATGGCACCTAAGGGATTTAACCCCTTCAAGAGGAAGAAGACGACCAATCCTAGTGAGGAAGGATCATCTTCGAATCCACCCACGGATTCCCTCTTTTCGCCAGTCCAATCTAGCGATGGCGCGTTCGATGGGTTTTACTTTCAAACCCTAGATCAAGCCCTTATGTGGTATGAAGACTTTTTCATGCGATCCATATGCACAGGCGCTCCTATCAAATGGACTGTGTTTCCAGAACACCGCCAATATTTTGAGGCATTAGGGTTACAACACGTTGTTAAACTTTGTTTCCCGGTAGCAACTAATGCCATTAGACCGTTCTACTGCAATATCATATTAAACACGTTTGACGTAAGTACTCGTGTTGGCGGACTAGACATCGAGTTCAATGATGTCATCTTAGCGGAAATTCTTGGTCTATCTAACGAAGGTGCACCGCTTGTTGATATCACTGAATTTGATTTCCCCGACGGTACGATACTTGCTAGTTTCAAAGCTGAACTCTGTGCACCTGATCGAGTTCGCTCTGGAAAGTTCAAGGCAAATAACTTGAACTTGTTTAATTATGAATTGCACCGCATCATCTACTCCACTCTCCTTCCGAAGTCTACTTTAAAGGATGATGTGACATCTCTTGAATTATCTGCTATGTATCACATTCTTAAGGGGATTCCATTTTCTGCCCCTAAGACCATTATCCAGATGATGGGACGTTGTCGTGCAAGAGATAGAAATCTCTCTTATGCGATGATTCTCCCACGCATCTTCCAGCGTTTGATATTGATTTGTCAACTTGTACTCAAGACCCTGAGCCCAAGTTTCTTAAGTTATCTCGTCGTAGTATGACTGCTGCTGCTCCTCCTACTGCTCCACCTCCTCCACCTACTCAGCAGTATGCCATGACCTTTGAGGGCATACACCAGCATCTTTCTAATTTGTACGTCTCGATGACGGATATGGCTCGCGAGCGTGAGTTCCGCGATGTCACTCGTTATCAGGCGATAGCAAATTCTCTCGCTGATCTCCGATTTGCACAGACTGGACATTCTGCCGGTTCTATTCCTAGAGATCCAGCCTTTTCTGGTTACCGCTGTGAGGATGAGGCTGTTCATGCCTACTTTCAGTCCGGTAACGCATATGATTGGTACCGTTCTGACCGTGCTCCTCGAGATTATGTCGGTGAGTTTTACACTGGCGCTCCTCCTCACCCTTTTGGAGCTGGTACCTCTGTAGCTGGTCCCTCTGGACATGCCGGTCATGCTGATGATGATGATGAGGAGGAGGAGGAGGAGATATGATATATTAGTTGATTTTTGAGACTTAGACATTATCTACTGTATACTTGAAAATGCTCCGACATTCCAAGTTTCTGTCTTTTTAGCTTTTTATTATCAGACTTGTACTGGATATTTTGCTGATGTCTTTTTGCACATCATTTCATCTTTATGGATTTCGTAGTTTATCTTTCACATCAGTTTATTTATTTATAGCATCTTTATCTGCTTCTATACCATAAACTGCCTGTGACATAATTCTCTATTATTCTCACTGTTGTATTAATTCTCTTTTATATTATAAACTGCTTGAGACAAATACATGCATGTGATGTTATTTTTTTTACTGTCTTGTCACGCCCCAGAACCAGAATACTGGAGAGCGGGGGCAGACATAGCCAGCTACGTATAACGGAATGGAATCCACACCGCTATACGGTCATGGCTGTCTAGATATGTGAGGGTTTCACTACAATCCATCAGTCTCTTAAGGTCATAAAATAGCCTATTGTCTCAATCTCAACCAACTAATAATAATCACAAGATATCAGATCTCCAAATATACAATTGTAAGGCGTCCCAAACATTACATATCCAGATGATCATGAAGCTAGTCGTTACAAAATGTGAGGACTAGCAAGAGTTCAGTCATACATGATCAACCCCCGGGGCTTGTCAATCATGTTACAGCCCATAGGCAGACAGTAAGTAAGTACAATCGAGCTAACACTTGCTCGTCGGCTAAACGCCTCAAAAGAATAATTTACAATATTACAGTGGAAGGACAAAAGAAACCCACTCGATACCCTGGTTACGCCTGGTGACCACCATCGGGCTGGAAGACAGGTAGATCCTTTGCTGCTGCTCCGGTATCTGGCCATACAAAACCAGCTGGGTCAGACCCCAGGAAGAGCAAGTGCCACAAAGGAGGCCACAAAATAAGAACCAAAGCCAGCAAATTAGCACAATAATATAATTACATAATAAGAGACAGTAATTTAAGAAAAAGCATGATGGGTAATTATAAAAGACAATCTTGCATAGAATCACTAAAAGACAGGACATATGGAAAAGCATGCCAGGATGATATACGATGAGATAACCCATGACTATTCAGATAGCTAGGTTACAACCCGTAAACCAAACAAGGACCGGGGTTGTAACCCTTCGTCTGAACGGAACTTGGTTTCTCTCACCATTTATCGGCAAGATAAATATAAGAAATCAGGTCAAGTAACAATCTGGAGTGACAATCATTATAGTGACAATCTGGAGTGACAATCATTATAGTGACAATCTGGAGTGACAATCCTTCAATCATTCTGGTACAATCTTACAATCAATCAATTTTAGACAATACTATACTGGACCAGACTCCATCCAAGCAATCACGGCCAATCATTGCCTACGGCTTTCTACATTAACTAACTAGGGTTATCACAATTCTAGTTACTAACAAGATGCAATGAGATGCTCCAAGTAGTCACAGGCCCTGCAGCTATCCAGGTTATCCAGACAATCATTATAGTGACAATCTAGAGAGTACAATGCATTATAGTGACAATAGAGTTCAATCATTTAAGTGACAATGGAGGGTGCCCCACATAACAGTGGGCTGGAAATGTGCCCTAATCGTCGGCAGGCTACAAGTCCAAACATTTGCGGCCGGGATAACGGGATCGCCTGTAACTGGAAACATCTCTTCATGTCTAATGAATTATACTAATTATTAACCTTAGTCCAATTTCGTAGGTACTCCTGACCGTGGTACTCAGGAGTCCCCTCCTAGACATGATGCAAGACATGACTGGATTATTTGTACAAGCACAATCGCCCATGGTGTCAGGATTAATTATACATGTCATGTCATGTCAGGTAGCCGCCGCAACAGCTATTCAAGATATATCAGGTCAGGTTATCATATCAAGTGTACTAGTCAGGAGTGCGCCACGACGGACCACTTATCAGGTCATGCTCAATTATCAATTCCAAACATATCCAGTAAATTCGTGATTATCAAGTTCAGGACAAAAGGCGTAAGGATATAAAATGGACGTAAAATATCTAATAAAATATCAATATACAGGGCTATAGAAGAGCCAAGCATTAAAGAAATAAGACCAAAACTCCAAGAGCCAATGGGTTAAGCAAGGGGTCAGGGGGCAGCGTACACAAAAGTCACGCACGCAGGGGGAGCTGCGTACGCGAAAAGTCACGCACGCTGAGAGAGCAGCGTAGGTGAAAAGTCACGCACGCTACAGGGAGCAGCGTAGGACACGTACATGAAAAGTCACGCACGCTACAGGGAGCAGCGTACATGAAAGTCACGCACGCTCAAGGGAGCAGCGTACATGAAAGTCACGCACGCTCAAGTCTACGTACGCACAAAAGTACGCACGCAGGAGACACGCTTCCAACAGGAAGCGTATCCAAGGCTCAGTGGCGTAAGCTAAGAAGCTCTGCACACTGCTCACTGTCTTCTCCAAACAGCAAGAACACCATGATGAACCCAAAGCTTCAAAGCATCACAACTTAGCCATCCGAACTCCAAATCCGGATTTCCAAGGCTCCAACTGGAGTGAAACTGAATGCTCTTCCACATGAAAACATCAAAACCCATAAACATCCAACAAAATAGATCAAACCATGCAAAATCCGAAAATAGGAAAAACTTAGATCTAGAGCAATGGAGACACCAAATCGCAAAAAGCCAAGAACTAATGTTGATCACCATGTCCTAATCTAGCTAATGGACCAAGAAAATAGGGTTCTCATGTAGTGGCAAGATGCACTTGCCTAGGGTTGGGAGAGTTGTGTAGAGGAAGGAGAAGAAGAAGAAGGAAATAAATGGTGGTTATGAGGAGAGAGAAAATGTTGGTGGAGTTATAAAGAGGGTGGGATGTGGTGTGTTGAGGGGGAGAATAGGTTATGGTGATCCAATACCTATTAAACCCAACCAAACCAACCCAAACCAATTAAAGCCGAGCCAAGCCAAAACCCAAAATACGAGAAATACCGAAATTCCACAAGTCGAGAAAAATAAAAATACATGCCAAAATCCATATACGAGTATAAATACGAAATACGGAAAATGAGGGTGACATGTCTCTACCATCTGTCATAATTTTTGGTATCATCTTTTTTCTTGTGTTTCTTCACTGTTTGTTTCTTATGCATTGATTGCGGGGGAGTTTTTCTCTTTTACAATTATTTTGCTAAGTGACAACGGGGGAGAAATAAGGATCTAACATCTTTTGAGAAAATGCATGCAAGATATGAACAATTTTACTTTACTATTTTTTGATTTGATTCCAAGCTTAGATGTTATATCATTCATAGTTTGTCAATTATCAAAATGGGGAGATTGTTGGCCCATTGGTCATATGGTCAAACTGATTTTAATAATTGATCAAACTCTGTCTCGATATATGAAGCTAGTCAGGATATCTCGGACTCTTGGACATGATCAAGAACAGCTATCTACACAGTTCAAGACCGAAGCACTGTTTGCCTGTTCGAGTCTGTATTTCTTTGAGCAATATATTTTTTATTTTATTTGAGTCTAGGAATACTTTGTACACCGAGTCGTACTGGCAAATAGGCTATTCCAAAATGATTTCAAACTGCTTTTAAAATATCCTTAGTTTTGTAAAACATTCGTATTTACAAAAGCTTCAAAAAGGTTTTCAAAAAGGTTTTCAAAATTCCCTAAAAACTAATTTTAAAACCCTAACCTAACCCTGACAGAACTCGGCCAGAGTTCGGCCAGAGTTCGGTTAGTGGCCGTTTTGTTTTTGAATTCCTTGGAACTTGGTCCTCCTGCAGTTGCGGATTTGACCGAGATTTTCTCATCGAGTTCTGCTCGAATTTTGTCCGAATTCTGCCAGAATTCTTTGGAACTCCTATAAATAGAGAAGGATTTCGATCATTTTAATTCACTCATTCACTTTCAATCTTCTCTCTTCTAAAAAGCTTTCAGTCTTCCAAAGAGTTTTTCTCGAGCTTTAAATTTCAGATCCCAAGCCAGTTACAATCCTCTAGTCGATTTGCCAGTGCGGTGCGGTCTAGAAGTTTCAGAGTGATTGTAATCAGAGGCTTGATAGAAGATTCAACTCTTCAAAATTGAAGTTAGACGAGTTCTTCGTATCAAAGCTCGCGTTGTAGAAGTTGCAAGGACTTCGTAAGAAAACTTGCGGTTTTGCCAATAGTGGATTCAACTGGTAGCAAGAGTTCTACCGACTGGATTAGTCCTCAACAGAGGAAAACCAGTATACATCGCTGTCTTTGCGTTTGCTTTCTTATCTCTGCCTTTACATTATTTAGTTGTGATTATTATTCTGTGATCTTGCTGCTAACATTTTTAATTAGCATTATTCTGCTGCCAACTCTATTCACTCCCCCCTCTAGAGTATTGCGCTTTACGATTTCGTTCCTACAGAAAGTTCCGTGCGAAGTTTGTTTGACTTGCAATCCAAGGAAGTAGGTGAGCTCCCCCATCATGCTCATCTCAAATTCGTTCTGCATACACTTAGCAAAATCTTGGCAAAGATTTTCATTAGTAGAACCGAATATGATATCATCTACATATTTGCACTAAAAAATAGTATTTTGAAAACTTTTGATAAACAGTGTAGTGTCAATTTTTCTTTTTTGAAAAACCTTTATCTAGCAAGAAATTGCTTAGGCGTTCATACCAAGCTCTAGGGGCTTGTTTGAGGCCATATAACGCTTTCTTGAGTTTGAAAACATGGTCGAGAAATTTATGATTTTCAAAACCAGGGGGTTGTTTTACAAAAACTTCCTCCTTAATAAACCCATTCAGAAAAGCACTTTTAACATCCATTTGAAACAATGTAAAATTTTAAAAGTTGGCAAATGCATAAAGCATCCAAATGGATTCCAGTCTTGCAACAGGAGCATACGTCTCATCGTAGTCGATACCTTCCTCTTGGTTGTATCCTTGAGCTACTAGACGAGCTTTGTTGCGTGTAACTGAACCATCTTCATTTACTTTGTTACGAAAAATCCATTTCGTACCAATAATCGAATGATTAGCTGGCCTAGGAACAAGTTCCCAGACCTGGTTCCTCTCGAATTGGTTGAGTTCTTCTTGCATGGCGTAAATCCAAAACTCATCATTGAAAGCTTCTAAAACATTTTTAGGCTCAATTTGTGAAATGAAGGCAGTGCTAGCAATGGAGTCTCTTAACGACGATCGAGTACTTACTCCGCGTGATACCTCACATATAACCAAGTTTTTTGGATGTGATGGCTTGAATGCAAATTTCTTCGGCAAGCCCTCCAGAGAATTGGTTTCAGTGGTGGTATTTATCGGCGTAAAAGTTGATGGCTCAACATCATCGTCAGGAATAGTTGTTGCACTATTATCCTCATCAAAAGTCACATTAGTAGACTCTTCTACAATCAATGAGCGTTTGTTGAACACTCTATATCCCTTGCTCTTGGCAGCATAGCCAAGAAAAATACCATCGTCAGCTTTGGCATCAAATTTGCCTAAGTTGTCTTTGGTGTTAAGGATAAAACATCGACAAGCAAAAACTCTAAAATATGAAACATTTGGAATTCTTCCAAACCAAAGCTCATAGGGTGTTTTCTTCGTAATAGGTCGAATAAGCACTCTATTTAAAATATGACATGCTGTACTGACAGCTTCAACCCAAAAATATTTCAGAAATGAAAATTTATTCAACATGACTCTAACCATATCGCCAAGAGTCCTATTCTTCCGCTCCATAACACCATTTTGTTGAGGAGTTCTAGGACAAGAAAACTCATGATCAAAACCATTAGTCATAAAACTTTTCAAAATCAGTATTTTCGAATTCGCCTCCATGATCACTTCGGATTCGAGTAATCATGTAGCCTTTTTCGTTTTGAACATTTTTAGCAAAAATTTTGAAAACAGAAATCGCATCGCTTTTGTTTGAAAGAAAGAAAACGTAAGTGAATCTAGAAAAATCATCTACTATAACAAAAGCATAGAGTTTTTCACCAAGACTGGCGACTCTACTAGGGCCAAATAAGTCCATATGAAGTAATTGCAAGGGTCTAATAGTACTTACAGTATTTATGGAATGAAATGAAGACTTGGTTGCCTTATTCAACTCACATTCGGCACATACAGTGTCCTTTTTGAATGTGATGTCGGACAAGCCTCTTACTAGCTTCTTTATCGATAGCCTAGATATAGTATCTATATTGGCATGACCAAAACGCTGGTGCCACAACAATCTCTCATCCTTGTGGGCGTAGAGGCGTCTTCCTGTACTGTTAGTATCTCTAGATAGATAGAAAATGTAAAATTTATCCTCTCTTATCCCTTTAAAAGCGATGTCTCCCGTTGACCTATCATAAATATAGCATTTATTTTGTCCAAAGTTAATATCATATACATTATCAACAAGGTGACTTATGCTGAGCAGGTTATGCTTTAACTCGATCACTAGGCAGACATCCTTTATTACAGGAGAAGGAGGATGACCAATAGTACCATTACCTATGATGTATCCTTTTAAGTTGTTGTCGAAGGATACATACCCTTCCCTCTTCATCGATAGTGATGCGAAAAGATTTGCGTCTCCCGTCATATGTCGCGAGCATCCACTATCGAGAATCCACTTGCTTTTAGTTGAGGGAGAAGGTCCACCTACGTCAAGAGTAGATGTAACCTTTGGTACCCAAGTTCTTGTGGGTCCTGAAATGTTAGTCTTTGGCACCCATGCATATGGATTTATATCTACTAATCTCCTAATTCTACATTGTGGTGAGATGTGCCCATGTACTCCACAATAGGTGCAGGTAGCATGCATATTTGTGTTGGGAGCAGATTGATAATGATGTCTATATGTAGCATGGTGAGAGTTGTGTGGAATAGCAGGATAGTGACTATACATAGCAGCAGGATGATAGTTATGTCTATATTCAGCATAGTGATGGTTATGTCTATGTGCAACATGGTGATGATTATGTCTATATGCAGCATGGTGATTGTGTGTAGTAGTAGAATGATAGTTATGAGAATAATTTCTATGTGCATGTGGTTTGTGTGCTGTATAGAAGTGCGTGTACATGTAAGCATGTTTACGTGCTGCATGTGGATGACGTGTTTGACTATTTTGAGTAGTCTTGTGCTTTGTGTGTGTCTTATGTGATTGGGTTTGAGCACTACAAGAAATTGTATTTTCAGCAACATAAGCAATATGTTGCGAAATGTTATATTTATGTCGCCAAAGGGTTTCTGTGACATATTTGGCTATGTCGCACATATGTCGCGGTAGCCTTGTCTGGGAAAGTCTTTGGCGACATGAAATCAACATGTCGCAGAATGTAGTACCTTTTGGCGACATAACAGATTCAGATTCTAAAAAAAAATCTTTGGCGACATGTGCCTAGTGTGTCGCGAAAAGGTCATACATTGGCAACATGACACATGTCGCCAAAAGCCTAATTTATTTATTTTACTTATTATAGAAAATACTTTCTGCTACACAATTTGATGTCGCGAAAGCTAATGTAGCCAAATATAAATACACTTCTGGC
This sequence comes from Iris pallida, assembly GCA_029216955.1. Lineage (NCBI taxonomy): Eukaryota > Viridiplantae > Streptophyta > Magnoliopsida > Asparagales > Iridaceae > Iris > Iris pallida. The sequence goes on from JANAVB010043417.1 coordinate 4,956,013, forward strand.
TACACAATTTGATGTCGCAAAAGCTAATGTAGCCAAATATAAATACGCTTTTTGCTGTACATTTTGATTTCACAAAAGCTAATTCATATTTTTTACATTAATTTTTATTTTCGCTTATATTTTCCAAGATAAATTTAAGGAAATTGTTTTGCAAATAACTTTAAAACATTAAAAAATTATTCAAAGAACTTGAGAACAAAGAGCAACAAGTTACGTGAACAAAACATGAATCTAATATAACGTCTTTAAACATCTCTTTACAAAATAATCCATAATGCAATATTTTAACAACTTCAAGTGACCATATAGTAAAAAAAATGTATTTCACAAACGTACTGTATTCAAATTAGACAATTATAATGTAGACATAACACATGAATATTTGATTGACTTCCCAAAAAAATAGTCTAGCTACAATAGATCTCATGATATGAATGCCTTCCCCCAAAATTAGCTTTTGTCAATGTGTCTATTTGATCCTGCAAGCAAAACAAAAAACAAAAAAAATGTAAGTAAAACAAAATATATATATATATATATATATATATATATATATATATATATATACCAAAAGAAAGTAATTTTAACATGGATCACACATGTTTCTTTGCCAAAATTGCAGTTCTTAGCTTTTGTCATGTACTTAAAAAGGAAGGTAAGATTGGGAAAAAAGAAAGAAAGAAAAACATTGCAAGAACAGTAACATATAATAGATGCAGCATATGTTGTACAGTTAAGGAAACTATGTGAAGCACTAGAGCAACATTTACACTAAGCTGTCTAACAATTCCTTTTCCAATCCATTTTTCTTAGCTAGTATAACCAATTGCAATGCACACCATTTGTTAATGACAAATGAAATGAATTAAGAATTTCAAGTTTGGCGTAATGGAGAAACCAAGTATCAGTCAACACTTATGAAGTAAAAAAAAAAAAACTTAAAGCCAAGTATCAAATAACATTGATGAAGAAACCCAAATATGAGACAAGGACCTAAAACTCTTAGGTCTCTAAATAAAGCTGCAGACAACAAGAGTAGTGTAGAAGCTGGACCATAGTTTACTTTATTAGTCCAAATAACAACTCTCGAATTCTTCTTGTTATGGTATACTTGCATGCTACATGAGCCACATCTTTTAATAGCTACAGAGGGATACAACAGTGAAGAGGTTTTTAGATGAATGAGTTCCTATGTGTTGACTTGTGATCAAGGTTTTAAGTATTGGCTGAAACTGAAACGTTCTGCCCGTTATGGAACAGAATCAAAGGGTCTGAACCTAGAGATAATCAAAGAACTGAAACGGGATAAATTTCAAACATGCATTGGAATAAGGAAATATTAATCTTCTGTTCCCGGGAGGAAGCAATTTCCAGTTGATGCTTACAACAAAGCACGAAGGGAGCTGGACCCTAACAGGATAACAGTTTTTGTATGTTTTATATAGAGCCATATTTTATATAGAGCTGGACCCTAACAGGATAACTTCCAATTGTGTTTTATATAGAGCCATATTTGCTATGTATCTCAAAGAAGTTTTTCACCATATCTTATGCCAAATAACAGGTATATATCTCAAAGAAGGTGCTCTAGACAAAAAAACTAATCATAACAGGTATATATCTCAAAGAAGTTTTTCACCATATCTTATGCCAAATAGAGTATCAGATAAGAAAATAGCACATTTGAAGAGTAAGGAAATTGCATATAGATTGAAAAGTAAGGTAACTGTAGCATTAAGAGATGAATTAAGTTTGATAGGAATGACTCACCTAGGATCCCTCAGGTGAATCCTCCCCACATTGATCTGACGAAAGTAATCCACATCTCAACAACACCGCTTGGAACTTCTCAAGTTTCTCGTTTTGCGCCTTAATTTGTTGTTGTTGTATCACAAGCTGTTCATTTTGTGCCTCAAGTCGTTGTTGTTGAGTTTCATTACGTTCCTTAAGTGATGATAACTCCTCTCTTAGGATTATCACTTCCTCGCCATTCTCCCATGATGTTGTACTAGTATTAGAGGGCTTACGACCCACTCCATATCCTCTCAAGTAACCCGATTTTTTTCCAAGCACTGCTACCGACATTTCTTCTTGTGACATTGGGATTGCATCGGGCTGAGAACACAAAGTTCGCAAATTCTCAAGCTCACCCTGACATTTTAAGGAACATAAGTAATCAGTTGCAATGTAAATCAAAACTTAAATACTTAATGTTAACTTCTTTTTTATTTTAAGTAATTGTTACACAACATAACATATTATCGACTTACGTGTTTCTCCATACACTTATGATCCAACCAATCATCCTTCTTCTTACTCCAATGAGATTCCTTAAAGAAATCTACAAAGTGAGGTATCTCCGCCTAATTTCATGGAAATAACAATTAGATTATCTGTATGGATAAGTAAATAATATATAATAAAAGTTAAGCTAGAAATTGCAACAAATGTGTCACCTTCGTAGACATTGTTGCTGCAAATGACTTTGACCCAGAAGAATGATTCCATGGTAAACAAGACCGTGCTACTATGTTTTTTTCTGATCGTTTCTACAACATAAAACCAAAAACAATGGTGCATAGAAAACCAAAAACAAAACAAGCTATTATGTTTTGGTCAAATCATAGGAATACAGTAAATGGGCATCATATACCTTAAATTTTTCATTGTTGTCCAAACCCGATCGATCATGTACTCCCAATCCTCTTGTGAAATGCCTTTATATGGCTTGCTTCTCGGGTTAACACCATTCCTCATCAAACTCTTATAATGTGCATGCATGCGACTCCTCCAATCTTTATATCTCAGCTGGCATATTTTCGTAATAGCCTGTCTTACGACTTCATCCTCATCATAATTTTTTATTTCAAATTTATCCTACAAACATATACCCAATAATAAAGATTATTAATAAACAATATATGGGAAAAAAAACTTGATTATATGAAGTAGTAAATAGATCCACCACTACCCGAACTCTTTGAATAATTGACTTCTTTAGGGTGTCATCAATGTCATCCCAATACATAACATCCTGAAGTGGGGCAGCAGCCCGAACTTCAACACCAATCTGGTTTGCAAGGGGAGTAGCATTTTCCCCAACTGGAGCCCTTTCCCTGGCGGGGATTGGCACTTGAAGCTTGCCAGTTTTTTGTACCATTTTCTCTACTGCCTTACCACGCGTCTTACCTCGTGTATTTTTCTTCGGTGAACCTGCCCATCAAAACGAAAAAGAAAATAGCGTTAACCTAGACAATAAATAGGCCAAATTTCTATTTCATACTTCATTAAAATCTAATATGATTATATCCATTAGATTACCCGAACAGCTAGTGACTCCATAGGACTAGGCACATGCAATTGAAGGTTATTGGACCCTTCACCAGTGGTATCTTCAGGTGTGGAAACAAGGCGTGATGATTTACGAGTAGGACCATTGTATACGACCTAAAAGTATAAAATACATAGATATTAAAGCATTGTTAGTAACATAATTTAAACACAACATATCACTCGAGGATCATATATTATATATTACCTTTTTCATTTGAAGATTAGAAGGCACATTATTATCATCATCGCTGCTGGATGAACTAAGCAAATCATCATGCTCGTCCGGTCAATACTCATCACCATATCTCTCACTCATATTTCTTTTGCTATTCTTACCAAAACTTGTTTGGGTGACCTTCTCGAATGGAGGAAATAAATTTGAAGCGTGAAGCAAACCCAAAGCATTTAATTTCTTTTGGTTACTAGCAATATTTTCATTTCTTTGCTTTTCATATGCTGACGTCATTTGGGCTGCTTGTCCGGGTCTTAAGTATACTCTGCTCTTTGACTTTTCCATCTACAACAATAAGAAAACAAATTAACACATAGCAATTAACACACAGTAGATATTATTGTAGACATTTCAATGCAATAATTTGAAAAATGGAGAGTATCATTAATTTGGCTAAGGAAAGAAGTCAAGAACTATATATGAAACAGAGACATATATGAATCAGCTTTTCAAAAAAAAAAATCAAGAATACTTTAACTACATTGCAATTTCTTCACAGTTATGTTTCTTCATTAAGACATCTTTCCTTTTACTTATTATAACTATATTGCAAATTTGTTCCGACAGAGAAATATTGCTCCCCACAGGCCACAACAACATGTCAACATTTGAAAACTTGAGCAGATGGCACTGTTCTTCGGTGGTTTCATTCTATAGCGTTTAATTCTACAGAAATAAAATTGCAGGCAGTAGAGACACTCACAACTTCACTGTCACCTGCACACTTCAATGTTACTCACATATGCCACCACTCTACTACACATACACACACCCTTGACAGGCCCCAAATGAAAATTTCGATACCATAAGGATATTTGAAAATTCCTTCAAAGCCAAGCCACCTGGGCAGTACCCCCTGTACTGCCTGGCCATGCTGCCAAGTCCAACTCCCTGCAGTGGCCAATTGGCCATGTACTAACACTGTACAACAGTGCAGTATACTGTCCCAAACCAGGTCCAACATGACCTGCTCCCTAATCCTGCCTGTGCACCTAGTGCACAGGTGCTCACCCATACATGGCCTATAGCCCTATCCAACCTGCGTTGCACTACAGTGGATAAGTCCTTGCCTGCATGCCACACTCTCCTCTAACCCATCATGCACCCCAAACACCCTGCTGCCAAGGGGCCAAGTAGCCCCTGCAGTGGCCAAGCCACATATACCTGTGCAACCAATGAACAAGCCAACACGGCCTAAGGCCAAGTGCCTGGACTCCCTCTCTCTAACTTAATGTGTGTATCATTAATTTGTGATTGAAAAATGGAGAGTATCATTAATTTGGCTAAGGAAAGAAGTCAAGTGCCTGAACAAGCCAACATAAATAAGTATCAAACAAAGACATAAACAGAGACATAAATTTTGTGATTGAAAAATGGAGAGTATCATTAATTTGGCTAAGGAAAGAAGTCAAGAACTATATGAAACAGAGACATATATGAATCAGTTCAGGGGGTAAAAAGACGCTTACTAACAATATGCATCTCCAGCTTCATAAATCATAAATATTGATAAATAGTTGGCATATGGCAATAAAAAGACGCTTATAAAAACTTTTATGCGTTTGTGACTTGAGCAGTAGGTAAAACTGATGCTTGACACATTGTTTTTTTTAGGTTTTGACGGTCCACAGCATTCGAGCTGTAGGTAAAACTGGAACCATTGGCTTGCGAAGGCATGAGAATGTGCAGGTAACCGCCTAGAACTGATGCTTGCTCAAATGGTCAGCTGTTCCAATCAGTTCCTTGTTGATGCCACCAATTTGAGGTAGCAAAGAATGTCCTGAAGACCTCAAAATGTGTAATAGCAATATATACAGTTTCGAAGAGCAATCTGATTATCTACTGAATTCAGTAATCATACACATGATGATACTTGAGAAATACAAAATAAGATGTTGATTAATTCCCTTAATCCCTTATAATTTCAAAAGATGGCTATGCTTGCTTACCTGAGGAATGTGTTTCTTGCAGGATAAATCAATGTACTTCTCGTATAATGAGACAATTTGTACATACTCTTGGGCAACACCAATAGGCTCCTTTTTGTAGTAAACGTTCGCTTCAAAACTCATTGATAGAATCCTAAATAAACTTTATTCAGACAAGTGAACATGTTACTCAACCATTTCGTTCAGAACTTATTGAGTACACTTACTAACAATATGCATCTCCAGCTTTATTAGTGCTTGCTATTCAGAACCAGCCATAAAAAAGCCTTACATTGTTGTCAAGACTAAAAATATACAGGTAATTTAGGACAACAAGAACAAGAACAAAAGGAACCTTCATTACTTGACTTCGTAAGATGTATGGAAATTGCAGATAACAGACAAAATATGAAAAGGTAAGTAACCCTTACATAAAAAACAGTACTACAGTTTTCATATCGGTCATTCCTATCAATACCATGAAACCTCTGTGGAAATTGCACATAAACAGGCATATTTTCCAACATTTGGATCCATAAGAAAACACAGCTTCTCTAATGTAGTGATCACAATCAAGATTCAACATGTAGGATCCATTTAAGGACTGCTGACACACACGAACCTGTATAGAATTGGGTCACAGGATTCCGAAGATCTTCCAAGTGTTATCATTAATAGTCATAAATAATAATCGGAAAGAAGTGTCCATCTATATGTTTTGTTGAGAACTAATAAGGGATTTAGTCCCACATTGAAAAATGTAATATGAAGAGGAGCTAGACTCCCTATAAGTAGTTGAGTAGCCCATCAATAAAAAACACACAACAATTATTCTCCACATGGTATCAGAGCCATAACGGAGGAAAAAAAAATGTGTCAAGCACAGAAACAACAAGGACGACTACTATGTCAATATATACAGTTATTAGCGATATATCCGATAATAACTGATACTGAAACAACAAGGACGACTACTATTTCATCCAATTTCAAAACAATGTGTCAAGCACAGAAACAACAATGTGTCAAGCACGAAAATTACATATGATACTGATAAAATACAATTGCCATGCATTGCATCACCTATAGATAGACAATTGTCGAAAAATTACAAATGATACTGATAAAATACAAATGAATACTTTCAGAATAGGTTTCGAGCCAGTTGAAATGCAAATTGCAATAATTACCTGATTTTTGAATGTTGTAGGAGAGTCCAACTGACTGAAACTAGCACCAATGTTTAGAAAGTAAATTAAAGTATTGTTCCAAAATACACAATGTTCATATTCAAAACTCAACATAAAAACTACATATCAAATTCTATATCAGGGTCAATATCAGAATCATAAAGCATTTGTCTGTCATCCTTTGCATCCTCTCTATTATGGGCCATTATTTCATCCTCATTATCACTGAGATGCAAAAGCATATCACTTGGAATAATCTCGGGATCAATACCATCCCTATGATATTGAACATTAGTATCTTCAATGATAATTGGAATTCCAGTGCTTTTGTCTTTTTGGAATGCATCAATAGGATTTGAAACTTCTATTGAGTCGGGCTCATCATCATCATCCAACTCTGGTACATCCCATGTACCCCAATGTCGAACCCGTTGCACAACTTGCCAATTTGTACCTAATCGTGTATCATTAACGTAGAAAACTTGTTGCACCTGACTTGGTAGGACGAATGGATCGTCTGAATACCACCGACGCCTGACATCAATGCTAAGGCAATGTGCATCTTTGTTTAGTGTTCGACTACCACCTGTGTTGAACCATTCACACTGGAACAAAACAACTTTATGCCCATACATGTATGTCAGCTCCCAAACTTTGCATAAATATCCATAAAAGTCTATAGGTTTTCCTTTATGAGCTCCTTCGGAAACTAAACCGCTATTCTGACTCTTACGACGATTGTCACGATCTCTAGTATGGAATCGGACGCCATCGCAAATGCAACCTGAATAAAGAGTGACTATCACATTTGGACCATTCGCTAACGCCCACATTTCATCAGTTGCTTTTGGTGACCTTTGTGTTCGCAATTGATTCATCTACATACAAAACATATAGAAGGCGTATTAAGATAATATTAGTTGAATCGCATCTAAATATATGTTATACATCTTACATGTTTTTTGAACCATCTTGGAAATTTTTGTCGTTGTATTTGAGTTATATCACCTTCAGTTGAATTTTGTAATAGCTTCTTGTGTTCCCTACTTGAAGAAATTAAACTCATAAGTACAAATAAATCAATAATCAAAAGGTTTTAAGTAATGAATGCATATAAGGATGTTGAATAACATACTCTAAGTACGGCTCAACCTCGTCGGTATTGTAAAGCACAAACCACTTAGCAATTTCATATTCCTTCTCTGAGATATCATAAGCCCTTGCTAATCGTCCAAAAGGACGAACATTTTGCGTGAATACCGTTAACCCAGGACCACGCTCACCACCATCAGCATTCCGTTCTTCTCGATTAAATATTGTTTCAACATTGCTCAAGTATATTGAACAAAAAGTCAAGCTCTCTTTGACAATATAAGCCTCAGCAATTGAACCTTCTGGCCGAGCTCGATTAGTTACATACCATTTCAGAGTTCCAAGAAACCTTCAAACAAACAACAATTACAATAATGAAAACATGTTCAACTTAAAATTTGCATTAAAATCGTACAAATTACCTTTCAATTGGGTACATCCAACGATATTGCACTGGCCCCGCAAGGATGGCTTCACGTGGCAAATGAACTGCCAAATGCACCATCACATCGAAAAAAGCTGGAGGAAAAATCTTCTCTAACTTGCAAAGTATTAGAACAATGCGTTCTTCTAACTTCTCCAAGTCATTTTGCACCAACGTCTTAGAGCACAACTCCTCAAAGAAATTACCCAACTCGAACATTATAGTACATACATCCTTGTTAAGGTATCCACGCATCCCGATTGGGAGAATTCTTTGCAGAAGAACATGACAATCATGGCTTTTTAAGGTTGAAAATTTTCCATTTTTCGTGGTCACACACCTTGAGATGTTTGCAGCATATCCATCAGGATATTTGATTGACTTTAAAAATTCAATAAAACCCTCTCTCTCCTTTGGTGTCAATATGTAAATCGTCGGGGGCTTGATCAAGGATCCATCGGGAGACCTCTGTACGTGCAATTCTTTCCTTATGCCCATGTCCTCCAAATCAAAACGAGCTTTTATTGTATCTTTGTTCTTCCCGTCTATGTTCAATAGCGTTCCAAGCAAATTGTCACATATGTTCTTCTCTATGTGCATGACATCAAGGTTGTGTCGGAGCTTGCGTTTCTTCCAATATGGAAGTTCAAATAGGATGCTTTTCTTTGTCTAATTCAATTCTGCTTGGTCACGAGGCCTCCTTTTGTTCTTATGGTTCTTTCCAAACTCGACATATGATAAGCAGTCCAACTGATTTAGTATCTTTTCCATTGGTATCTCCAAGGATTTTGTCTGGTGCTCAACCTTACCATTAAAGGCCTTACTCCTTCGCCAAACATGATTCTCAGGCAGGTAACATCGATGACCCAAGTAACCAATTTTATTTCTCAAACCTTGAGATGATGCATTCTCATTGCATGTCGGACAAGCCAAATAACCCTTTGTACTCCACCCAGACAAGTTACCATATGCAGGAAAGTCATTTATTGTCCACATTACAGCTGCATGCATTCGAAAAGTTTGTTCCCTGGATGCATCATAAGTGAGTACACCACGTTCCCATAAATTGTTTAGCTCGTCAATCAACGGTCGCATGTAAACATCTATATCTCTACCAGGTGCTTGTGGACCTGGAATAAGTAAAGACATCATAAAAAATGGATCTTTCATGCACTTCCAGGGTGGTAAGTTATAGGGCATAACTATTACTGGCCACAAACTGTAAGATGTACTCATGTTTCCGAAAGGGTTAAACCCATCAGTAGCCATTCCCAGTCGTACATTTCGGGATTCTCGAGCAAAATCAGGAAAATTGCTATCAAACTCCTTCCACTCAGCACTGTCAGCTGGATGCCTCAATACACCGTCATTCAGGCGCTTCTCACTATGCCATCTCATGTCTGTAGCTGTCTTCCTCGACATATACAATCTACGCAACCTTGGTGTCAATGGAAAGTAACGCAAGATCTTATGAGGAATTTTTTTCCATTACCATCATTTAGCTTGTATCTAGACTCTCCACAGACTGGAAACTTTTCTAAGGCCGCATTCTCCTTCCAAAAGAGTGCATAATCATGTTGACATGCATGAATTGTCTCGTACCCCAAGCCCAAGTCACGTAAGAACTTCTTAGCTTCATAAATGGACTTTGGAACCAAATTTCCGTCAGGTAGAAGGTCTAATAATATCCCTATTAGCATGTCAAAAGATTTATTGCTCCACTTACTTATTACCTTCACATGAAGTAACGTAATCACAAACTTCAGCAAAGTATACTTCTTACAGCCTGGGTATACCTCACGTTGGACAGCCTCCAACAGTTTATCAATGTTATGCAGCTCCTCCCTTTGAGTGGTATCATCCTCCCAATCATGGCCCATGTAAGCCCCCCTACAATAGTCTTCTAGTAATTCAGGAAATTCATCTTGATCGTCTTCTTTATCAGACATTTCAATATCACCCTCAGCGTCTGATACTCGGTTCTGATACTCGGTAACAAGTTCTCCATGATACACCCAATTTTTGTAAGATAGCATTATTCCATGTCGAACTAAATGATTCTTCACAACTTCCTCGGTATGCCACTCGAGGTTCATGCAATCATTACATGGACATCGAATGCTACCATTCTTGCATACTTTCTTCATTGCAAATTCAACAAAAGAGTTCACCCCATCAATATACGGTTGACTTAATCTCTTTCTAAAAAGTGTCATCCAACTCTTGTCCATATCTACAAAAAAAGGGTTTATTTCCATTATTTTTGTCGTAATGACAGAAATAATAAGACAAATAAACCATAACAAGGAAGTTTAGAAGCAAACACCACGGTCATGCACTGATGACCAAACCAGTTCCTAAAAGTAACACCACTTGATATTTCCATATGAACATCATATGCATATAATAGTTGTGTCCACGAAACAATCGGCGTACTAAACGTATCGGCTCAATTTTCTTCTAATAATGGTCCAATGGTACTGCAAGTAACAATGGTCCACTTGATATTTTCTTCTAGTGTCGGTTCATATCGTTCCAATGCACATATAGTGTGAAGCATTCAATTAGAAGATGAATGAAACAAAACATGTTATTGGTTGACATCCATGCACAAAGCAAATAGCAAAGAAATATATGACGGATGACCCCTCATTTCACTATTGTCATCCAATGGAGAGTCACCCATCTAATTTCAATCACAATTAAACTAATTTCTACCGTGGCACCCATGTAAAATGCAAGTTAAGTAAACATTTCTCCCAGCAGAAAAAAAAAGGTTTGGAGATGTTATAAATATTTTGCAAACATACCCTTCTTCCTCCTCCCCTTCCACAGACACACTTCTCTAGCTGTTGACACCACATCTCCCCCTCTTCTACCAAATCCTAAGTCTAATATCTCCCCTATCCCCCCTCCCCTAAGAGCTAACATCTCTATCTCTGGCTCCCTAGCTCTAAGAAGGAAAGACAACACCAAATAAGCAGATATTTCATGGACCAGGACACCAGTTCTGAGTGGCAGACCGGACTGTTGATATTGGAAATTATTTATAACTAGAACCTACACATAATTTGATAAAAGGATTCTAACATAATAATAGGTTGGAAAGTATCACAAGGAATCATCTTCGCAGAAAGAAGCCTATAAACCTCCACCGTTCTTAATGGAAATAATTAATCTAATGATTGTGAACTTGATCATTATATCTGTCAAACTTAGGACATATTTCTTACAAAGGCCTTTGAACTAAAAGATGTCTTATTTCACACAAGCAAAAGATATCTTTCTTCACCAAAACAAAGACATGAAATATGCAACAAAAACTTTTTATATAGGACAAACTTAAAAATATTTCCACAAACACCTTGTGAGAACATGATTGACGCCAAACACTCAAAAACAAATCATCTTTCTTCACAAAAACACAGCTATGGAATATACACTATTTTAAAATTTAAAAGAAACAATTTAGATATTGGTTCTGAATTTCAACATTACAGCAAGCAAGCATAAGAATTAAGATACATTTCTTATGACCTCCTTCCAACTGAATATATGCCCGATATCGCTCATTAAACAGGGCCTATTCTTTCTTTTAAACAAAACATGAAATATTCATAGTTGATAGTGTAAACTTTTTATATAGGGGACCTTGAGGCATAACTCCTATAAACTTCTTCCAACTAAATGACAAGGTTCAAAATCTCTACCAAGGAATCATCTTTCCTCACAACAGAAAGACTGACATATGCACCATTGTCAAAGAAGCTATTTTATAGGAATATTGTAATTTCATGTTTATAGAAAACAAACAAGAGATATGTTTCTTGTTAAAAAAAACTTCCAACTAAACAAAAATGCCCAAATATCTCACAAGGAATCATAATTCTTCACGAAAAAATGAGGATTCAAATTATCAACTTGATCTCTATAATCCTCAATTGTCATTACACTGGCAAAATCTCTAACATATATTAGAACAATGCAAAATCAAAGCTTTCAAGCATGACTTGTCAAGTAAGTTGCTTCTCGTTGGTTTTCTCCAACTTCCACCAACCATAACAATTTCAGATTAGTAAGATAATGTGAATCAAAGTTCTAAACAGCGGTAGGCAGGTGCATGGCGGAGAGGGACCGCCTACGCACCTGATAGAGTTTGGGCTGGATAAATTTTCGGCTGATATAACAGACTGTTATATAATGACCACTATTAGCAGTAATATCTACACAAAATGAAAACCATAGGTACACTAACAAATCATATAACAGGCTGTAATAGATATTTAGAAGTTTTAAATAGTAATATCTAGATATTTAGAACACTATTAACAGTAATATCTAGATTTCTATATGATGATTTGTTGGTGGACCATTAATGTTTAGAACACTATTAACAATAATATCTAGATATTTATATGTTTGATTATTACTTCTCGCAACTTCAATGTTCTTTTCTTAATGTTTGTCTACTTGTAGTTAGTTTATGGAGTTCCTTCTGTTTAGAAGACAATGCAGCAGCAATCAAAAAAAAAAAAAAAAAATAGAAGAGAGGGAACCGGAGAACAATCGAATAGGAGTTCCTTCATGGATTTTAAATTTACGATTACTCATTGGCGATTGCTCACATAACCATTATTGAGTTGACAATGGAATAGGATATGTCTTAACAAATCTAGAACTGCTATTTGCATTATAAATCTGAAAATCAAACCCTAATCTATCAACTAACATGATATCCAAATCAAACCCTAACAAAATTGATTGAGAGAAAAACCCTAACAAAATCAACCCTAACAAAATTGAAGTAGAGACAAATATATATATATATATATATATATATATATATATATATATATATATATATATATATATATATATATATATATATATATATATATATATATATATATATATATATATATTTTATATATATATATATATATATATATATATATATTAAAATATATATTTTTTTTTATATATATATATATATATATATATATATATATATAAATGTCGATCATATTCTCAACCCTATGGAAATTAATATATATATATATATATATATATATATATATATATATATATATATATATATATATATATATATATAAATGTCGATCATATTCTCAACCCTATGGAAATTAACATATTAAGAATATTAGGGAAGAACTCACCACCAACGGGAGAGAAGTCCTGGGAATACTTAAAAATTAGGGATCTCGAATATTAAGAATATTAGAGAAGTCCTGGGAATATTAGGGATCTCGAATATTGGATGAAGGAGGGAGTGTGCGCAAGAGGAATACCTAGGAACGATGGAGAGAGAACCCAGTGAGGGCCGCGGGAGAGAAGTCCCCGGGAACGCACGGGAGAGAAGACCTGGGAACGCCGCGGGAGAGAAGTCAGGCTTTTGGGTTTTTTTTTTAGTTTGTTGTTTTTCTTTTTGTAGAGTATGTTGACAGCTGTTATTAGGTTGTGGTTAAATTAAAAAAATTATATGTGCATTTCCCTACATAACTTTATGTCGCGGAACCTAAATAACTTTCTGCGACAGAGGGATGTTTGTTGCTGAATAGATGTTACCTTTCTGCGACATGAGTACGTATGTTGCTGAACATATGTTACCTTTCTGTGACACGTATATGTCGCAATATGTAGAACAAATTTGGCGGGTCTAATTTTTGATTTCCCTCCAATCAATTTTGTGTGGATTTCGCGACATACTGATATGCATGTCGCCAATACATGTAAAAAAAAGCTTTTGGAGACATAATAGCCCTATGTCGCTAAAACATGTTGCTAAAAATGCAATTTCTTGTAGTAGAGGTTGAGCAACCTGTTTTCCCAATCTAATCTCTAATTTCTTAGAGGCAGCATGCAGTTCATTACACTTAGCATTTAAACCATCAATTTTAGCAGTAGAGATTTTGTGTCTTTTTTTCTTCAGCAAGCTCAGTGTTGAGTGCTGTGATCTCACGTATTTGCTTTTCAATACGTGTTTCGGCATCGTGTAAGCTTAACTTAAGCTTAGACACTTCATTGGTGACTTTCGTGGGTGGAGTGTCTCAAAAATTATCAAGCAAGGAAGAAAGTTTTTGAATGTCCATTTCATAGCTTTTGATCTTCTCCTTGGCATGCTTATATTTACTAATGACTTTCTTGTGGTCATTTAGTAAATCATTGAACGCATCGCCAAGTTCATCAAAAGTAAAGTCATCGAGAGTTTCGCAGCTTTCGCTAGTTACCTTATCGGATGTTGCCATTAGGCATACATTTGCGGTGTCTTGAGGGGAGTCCTTTTCTTCCTCGGAATCACTTGCTTTGCTTTCATGCCAAATGCTAGTGTTGGCATATTTTCTTGAGGAAAACTTCTTGTAGGGCTTCTCATATCGGTTGCTTTTCTTTGCAAATGGATAGTCTTTTCGGACGTGTCCAGTCTTCTTATAGCCGTAGCACGTTGGTTCTTCCTCGTTATCTTCTTGTTGTTCCTTGTTTATTCGATTGAAGAGAAAAAACTTCTTGAAATTACGAACTAGAAGAGCTTGATCATCACCTTCAGAATTGTCGTCATCAGTCTCCTCAGGATCAGCCCTTCGGCGATGAACTTTTAGGGCAATTTCTTTTGCCTTTGGAGCAGGTTCTTCGAAGTCTTTGAGGTCAAGCTCGTGAGTCATCAGCTTTCCCATCAAAGTCTCCATAGACATTGTGGTGAGATCATTGCCTTCTATTATGGCTGTTACCTTAGGGTTCCAAATCTTCGGTAACCCCCTAAGTAACTTGTGGATCTTCTCGTGATTTGTATATTGTTTGCCGAGTGATGACAAGGGGTTGATGACGTCGAGGAATCTTGTAAACATTTGTGTGATCGTCTCATTAGGCTTCATCTTGAACGTCTCATATTCTTGAGTGAGACGACTGATTTTTGACTCCTTGACTTGGGCGGTTCCTTCATGCGTCTAGAAGTCTCCATACTTCGTGCGAGGTGGTGCATGTCGAGACCCTGTTAAACTCATTCATGTCTATTGCACAAAATAAAGCATTAATAGCTCTAGCGTCTAGACTTGTCTGTTTCTTTTCCTCGTCAGAATATTTGTCGTTGGGTTTCTCGACGAGATCACCATTGACAACTATCCTGGCGGGCTTTTTGTAACCATCGGCAACAATGGTCCACAGGTCGAAGTCTAGAGACTTGAGATAAAAACTCAACCTTGTTTTTCAATAGGTGTAGTTTGTTCCATCAAATAGGGGTGGCCAATGAGTGGACTACCCTTCACCGTGATTGAAAAACATGGGTTGTGTTGTTGCCATAGATCAGCTCTAGGATGTTAGTCCTTGTTGAGAGAACAGAACTCTGATACCAATTGAAGAACAATTAGGCAACACTAGAGGGGGGTGAATAGAGTTTATGACAATAATATCCAATTTAAAATTAAACTCTTTCATCCACAGTAAATAATCAGAGTAAATGCAGAAATTATAAAGAGCGAGAAAGCATATGCAAACACAGCCGATTTTAACCCGGTTTCCCTCGTGGAGGACTAGTCCAGGCCTGAGAACTCTAGCTCAGGATTAAATTCACTATTTATGAAATAGTAGTTACACTCTGTGCCTTTTCTTCAGAAGAGCACGTCAACTTCTTACAGAGATCGCAGTGGCGATGCTTGGAATTTTCCAAGCGACTTTCTTAACGCTTGTACAAACTCCTAACTGAAGAGCACTGAGCACTTTGAGGCTTATGGAGCTTGTGGCTAGTAGATGAAAAGGGTAAGGCTTGTATAAGGCTTTAGAGAGAAGAGAAGATTGGATGATTTGAAATGAGAGAATTTAAGGCCTATTTATAGAATTCTAAATAGGCAGAATTCGGCTAGAATTATGTGTCAAGAATTTAAATTTTTGGCCGTTGGACAACTAGCATACAGCAAACCCTAAAAATTATGGTCCTGTAATTTTGGGGACAGAATTCGGCCCGAACTCTGTATGGAGGCAGAGTTCGGTCCGAACTCTGTCTCCAGGAGATAAAATTGTTCTAATGGGCTATATGGGCAAGTTTGGTTTGGTAGAGCTTTTGGTTTGTGGTTTGGAGATAGGTATAGTCCCAAACTACTCAGTGCGACTCAGTTTACATTTATCTAGACTCAATAAAAGTAAAAATACAGACTCAAAAACTGAGTACGCTGCAGGATAGAGCCGATGTCCGTCTTGTACTGAGTTCAATCTTGATGTGTCATATTGAATTATGACAAGTATCATATTGTCAATTTTATCAATATTTGATTGACTGTGATTTTGTGTCAACAATATTGTACTTGTATGAATATGTCATACTGTGTTATCATGATGTTCTTATACTATATCTCGCTTGCAATATCTATTCCATATCACTTTATGGTCTTATTCTTGCTTTTTCCCCTATCTTATATACAATTTCTGTTAAATTGGTTTTTTTTTTCCTCAAATTTATTAGTTAGATTGACTCGAAGGATGTAATATTCAACATGATTAGAGCTCTAATTGATTTGAAGGAAATTGTGTTGTCTTCAATTAATTATATGATTGATGTTGCAATTTGTGAAGTATAGATCTTTTTATTATGTGTACAATGCAAAAGCCACTAGAATTATGGAGCTACTATAGAGGGAGCACAGAATAAGCAATAAGCTACGAAGTAATTAGTAGTACAACAGTTGCATCATATTGTTAGTATAACTTATGTTTGTTATCATCTATTTATATCCTTGCTATATACTATTGATATGCAAGTTTATAGAAATTTTTGTGAATAGTTATGGAAAATCAAGAACTATTCTGTACTTATATTATTTTTCTTTATGTATGTATATAGGACATGATCAGCCTGTCTTGCCCAGAAAGACGTATCTTTTGAAGAATTTTAGAAAGAAAGTCTTTGCTATTGGATGTGTGAATAGAGATGTACCGTCGAATGATGAAGATTATAATATCATTGTCGATGAAATTTTTGACAATACTGAGTTGTTGTTCGAAAGAAATAGGAAGTTTGATGATATTATGGTTGGAGAAATGATTAATTGGCCAAAATATTTAGTTCAATTTATGAGGTTTTAAAATTCTTTCTTTTTTTTCCTACTGCACTTGAGATTGTAAGCTGGCAATAGCATTTCCTTTTTTTGTTCATCATGAGTATTAAGTTATTGTGAGCTAAGATATTGGGGTTTCTTTCATTTTTTATTATAGAATATTGCTATGTAAATAAGATATATTTATTAGTTAATATAATTTTGATTGAATTTCTTTCATTGTTCATGATTGTTGATGTTTATATAAAATTCTATTTTCAGATGTATTCCAGTTTTATTTGAGGAGAACATGTTTAAACAGTTTTGATATGGATGAATTGAGATTTTTTTAATTTAGTTTCCAGAAAAATGACAGATCTGAACTGTTAAAAAGAAAAAAATAGTAGGCAACTAATTAACAAATTATTTGGCAATTTTCGTCAGTCATTTTTATTTGATAGACAAGAACTATTATTTTTGTCAACTAGAAAATGATAGTTCAAAATTTTCATTTATGTTTTGGGATACACTATTAACGACGGATGCTCTGACGGATCAAAACTATCATTAATCGTGATTTACGACGGTTTTGGTCTGTGAAAAAAGTATGTTTTGACGTAGTGGATGTCATAGAGCAGTTGGGCTCCTAGGACAAGTTTACTAAATTTAGCTGAGAAAAATGATGAAGGAGTAGTTAGGGGCGTATTTTTACGATCCTTGTTGGGGATATGGCATCAGAGGCATGGTGAGATAGGATGCAGCGAAGAAAACTCTGCACTTTAATCGGAGTCCACTGGGGTAGAAAAGTACACGCTAGGACTAGACATAGTACTTTTTGAGAAACTTGTCATTGATCAACACATTTAGAAAATCTCTGTTAGGTTTCGCAAGCCTGTAGGTGTCGTTAGAATACACAGACTCTACCACGAAGGAGCCTTCCTACTTGGGCTGAAACTTCCCGAATGTCTTGTGAGTCATGATCATCGGTCTTCTCATTATCAACACGAGGTTGCCTATTTAAAATGCTCTTTCCTTGACCTTTTTGTTAAAGGTTCCAAAAATTTGAGCTTGATATAGCTCGATGCATTATTGAACTAGAAGACGCTTTTCATCCAACGGTTCTGACTCTTGTAGCCGACGACGTTGGTTATCTTCCTCCGTCAACTGGTAAGGGATAGCTACCCGTAAAAGGGAGATCTGGAATTCCAAGGGCAGAATTACCTTGCTTTTGTAAACCAGGAAAAATAGTGTATTGTCCGTTGGGGTTCGGACCATCGTCCGATAAGCCCAAAGACCCTCGCCCAATTTCTCATTTCAGTCACGTTTATTGGATGACACGACCTTCTTGAGGAGTTTGATAATTGTTTTATTGAACGCTTCTGCTAATACATTTGTCGCTAGATTATAGGTCGTCGATGCTACATTTTAGATTCGGTTTTATCACAAAATGATGGAAGTCATGGCTCACAAATAGAGAACCATTGTCATAGATAATTCTCCAAGATATTCCGAAGAGGTAAATGACGTGATGCTTAACGAAGCTACTCACATTGAAAGTTTTCACTTTGACCAGTGGTATCGTCTTTATCCATTTAGAAAAGTAGTCGGTGATGGCAAGGATGAACTGATGTTCATTGAACGATGGAGGGCTGATTGGTCCAATGATGTCCATACCCCATGCCTCGAACGGCTAAGCTACAGCCATGGGGTATAGAAACTTTAAGGCTTGATAGATAAAGTTGACATGTAGCTGACATGCTCTACATTTTCTGGTTTATCCAACGTCATCTGTCATCATTATGGGCCAATAATAGCCCATATGTTGGAGTCGGTCCTAAAACTTAAGACCTAGTTGGTCGACCCTACAAGTACCATCATGTGCTTCCCGGAGTGCTTCATTTGCTTCTGTATCCGAGAAGCATCAGAGGAGGAGCCGGTCATAAGAACGACGATATAGAATTTTAATAGCGGTATCGTAATAGAATCGAGAGAGCGTTTTCTAACAGATGTAGCTTCATTCGGTTCATCGGAAGGATCCCATGGACTGCGTAGTCTATGAATGGGAATTGTCAATCCCTGACACCAAGGTTATTGTATGTCTGTAAGGAGTAGGCCAGACACATGCATAGGTTGTTCTTAGGACATACCAGTTCTCGTCTAATCATTGTGACTGAGTGTTGGGTTCCCATGGAAGCTGCCAAGGAAGCGGCGAGGCTAGCGAGAGCGTCGGCCTCTAGATTCTGCAACCGAGGTACGTGTTCTATAAAGAAACACGTAAATATGGAGATTATTGGACTACTGCCTGATGGTAGGGAAGCAACTCTTCATGTTTGACCTCGTATTGGCCTCTAATTTGATTTACTATTAGTTTTGAGTCGCCATAAGCTTCTAGATAGTCGAAGAGTTGGAGTCTATGATAAGGGCATTGTATTCTGCCATGTTATTGGTGCATCGTGAATAACCAAACCCTTATGAGTAACCAGGACTACTCCCATTCATGTGATAATTTTGCCCTTGGATCTTGTTCTTGAGGCACCGTCAAAGAACATTCGTCAGATAGACTCCTCTGTGACTGTGTTGGATTCCAAGACCTCATCTGGAATACCGTCATATTATTTTGACGTTTTTGGTACTGGGTGTGTTCCCAGAAAATCGGCCAATGCTCAGCCCTTGATTGCCTTGTGCAGGACGAACACCATGTCATAAGGCGATAGCAGAATTGCCCATATAGCTAGATGTGAGTTTAGTACTCTCGGCTTAGTCATGAGGACTCTGAGGGGATTGACCCGAGCTATAACGTAGAATGTCTGTCCAGCTACATAATGACGAGTCTTCTGAATAGCGAAGACTAGAGTGAGATACTCCTTCTCGACAAGATTGTACCGATGTTCGATACCAATCATTGTCCTATTTAGATAGTAGATAGCTTTATCATAGTATGCATCACTTTTTGAGCTAGCAGGGTACCGAGAGAATGGTCCATCGTACGGACATAAATCAAGAAGGGTCTTCCCATGACCTGGGCCACCAGAACTGGAGGATTCGTGAGATATTTCTTAATGTCATCAAATGCTTGCCGGCATTCTTTGGTCCAGACATAAGAAACTATTTTTTTATTAGCTTGGTAAAGGGTTGGCATTACCCAGAATGATTTGCCATGTATCTACGGATATATGCCAAATGTCCTTGCAGGCCACGAAGCTCTTTGAGATTTTTCGGTGGAGCCATGTTAAGGATGGCCTTGGTCTTCTCAGGGTCAATATGAATATCTTTTGTTGTAACGATGAAGCCCAAGAACTGGTCGCTAGAAACCTCCAGAAAAGACTCGGTCGGGCTCATCTTCACCTTATGTGCTCGCATCAAATCAAACATAGTTTTCGGGTCCTTCAGATGGTCGCCTTTATTTTGAATTTATCAGCGATGTTATTAACATAATATTCTACAATTTTTCGAAGGTATTTATAGAATATGGTACCCATAGTCCATTGATACGTTGCCCCTACGTACTTTATGTTGGCCTATTCCATAGTCACACCCGATTTTAATAATCGATATGAACTTAAGTCAATACACAAAATATACGAACTGCTGCTAATCATTTCAGGACTTGTGAAATCAATATCAACAAGGTACTACTGTATCACGTAAATCATCAGTCTGAAGCTTACTTTTATTTGAATCCAGTCCGAGTTATTTTACAATTTATTATGTATTTTATCTTTATTGAGTCTAGGATATAAGTTGTAAGATCGACTGGGTAATACTGGCTTAGGTTAATCTTAGTCCACTTTTCTATACAGCCTACCTATTCTTATTCCATCCACCAAAAAGTTCTATTCCATTCTGCAACAATTTTTTTTACAAATGTTTAACATTTTTCCTAGACAGAACTCAAACCGAGTTCGGCCCGAGTTCGGTCCGAACTCGGCCTGAGTTCGGTCCGAACTCGGCCTGAGTTCGGTCTGTTTAAATTCAAATAGTTTTTGCCACCAAATCTGCATGCAACGTTCCTATGCGAAATCTTTGAATCGGAACTCTGTCAGAACTCTGTCCGAGTTCGGTCCTAGAAAACACCTATAAGTAGAAGAGAAATTTTCATTCCAAATTACTCATCCATTCTTCATCTTCTCTTCTCTATTCAATAAGTGTTTTTACCCGATCAAACATTTTCATATTACACCTACACTCCTTTTAGCCAAAAGCCAGTAATATCTATTTCGATCTAGAGTCTTTTGGTTCTCAAGAGTTGTAAAGAGGTTGTTCAAAGTACAAAAATTATCTCTTTTGTGGAGCCGGTCGTGCGCTCGTCACCAAGCACAGTGTTGTGAAGTTGGTCGTGCACTTGTCACCAAGCACGGTGTTGTAAGAGATTGTAAGCTTTCAATTAGCTTGTGCCTTAGTGGATTAACATCGAGCAAGAGTACTCGAGACTGGATTAGTCCTCTCAGAGGGATACCAGTATATATCACTGTGTCACTGAGTTTGATCTCTCTATCTCTTATTATATTTATTTATTGTCTCTTACTTACTGTCACAGTTATCTGTTTAATTTTTTAAAATTGGTGATTATTTTCCGCTGTACTCGCACTCACTCTATTTACCCCCCTCTAGAGGTGCTCAACGGTCCAACAATTGGTATCAGAGCCAGGTTATATTCTAATATAACAAACCTCAGAGAGTATATATGGCAGTCGTGAAATCAATATTCAACGGTGAAGGGCAATCCACAAATAGACCCCCACTATTTGATGGTACAAATTATACCTACTAGAAAACACGGATGACTTTCTTCATAAAGTCTCTTGACTTTGATCTTTGGTCTATAGTTGTTGACAGTTATAAGAAACTGGCACCTACAGTAGTTGATGGCCAGCTTGTAGACAAGCCTCATGACAAATATATAAAGGCTGAAAAACAAAGGCTAGTCTAGATGCTCGTGCCATCATCGTACTATTCTGTGCAATTGACAAAATGTAATTCAACAGAGTTTCAACCTGTAAAACGTCTCACAAGATTTGGAAACTTCTTGAGGTAACTCATAAAGGTACTTCCCAAGTGAAGGAATCCAAAATTAGTAGACTGACACAGGAGTATAAATCTTTTAAGATAAAATTCGGTGAGTCAATTACACAGATGTTCACACGTTTCCTCAATATTACTAATCCTCTGCAATCTCTTGGTAAGGATTACAGTAATCATAAGAAGATCAGAAAAGTGCTACGGGCTCTAACCAAGAACTGGAACCCGAAGGTAACAGCAATCATTAAAGGAAACGATCTCACCACCATGTCTCTAGAAACACTGATGGGCAAGCTCATGACCCATGAGCTTGATCTATTAGAGTTTGAAGAAGCAACCCCAAAAGAAAAGTCTATCGCCTTCAAAGCTTAAGCCAGAAAATCTACATACAATGATTCTGAGGAAGAATCATCAAGTGGTGATGAACAAGCCCTACTAGTGAAGAACTTCAAAAAAATTCTAAAGTTTGAGAAATCAAACAGAAGAAAGAGAGATATCTAAGAAAGCAATGAAGATGAAACTATATGATTTGGATGGAAGAAATCAGGGCACATGAAGAAGGACTGTCCAACTTCGAAGAAAAGCAGTCCATACGATAGACCAAGATCAAGCAGAAAAGCAACAACCAGTAGAAAGTATGCTAACACAAGTATCTGGCATAAAAGTGATGCCAGTGATACAGAGGAAGAAGACAGACCCTACGGAAATGCCAATGTCTGTCTTATGGCTTTTGATAAGGTATCCTCAAACCCTTTGTATGATAACTTTACTTTCGATGAATTAGAAAATGCCTTTAGCGAACTACTTAAAGAATACAGAAATGTGCTTGACAAGTATAAGCAATCTCGAAAAGAGATTAAGGCATACACAACCGAGATAGCTAGACTGTCCAGTTTTATTGAAGACATTAAAGAGACGTCTACTACCGGTAACACGGAAGAGATAACCAAACTCAAAGTAGACTATCATGAGGCTATCCTCAAAGTTGATAAGAAAGAAAGAGACTATGTCAAAATACAAGAGTTATATGACATAGAGAAGAAGAAACACTTAGTTACAGAACAAAGACTCTCAGACATGACTGCTAAATATGAAGAGTCTGTTGCGGTTTCTAAAAAGTTAGAAATCAAGTTAGGCAAACAGGCAATACATGTAACACAACATAAGTTTAGTCCTAATGCTAAGCATACACCTAAGAGCTCTAAAACTTAGAAAGCACGAAAGAAACACGATTATCACCATACTTTCACTTATAGGTTTTCAAAGAAACCAAATAAGCATGTCAACACAGTTTCAACTACCCCTGGTTTTAAACTTACTTGCACATATTGTGGTACTCATGGACACATATCACAGTATTGTTTAGCAAGAAAATTTGTTGACAATCGTACATTATTTTGGAGACCTATGACTAATCAATATGGACCCTTCAGTAAATGGGTACCAAAGGATTCATCTACTTGTTTTGTAGGTGGACCCTCAACCCTCTCATGCTAAAAGCAAGTGGATCCTCGATAGCGGATGTTCGCGGCACATGACTAGTGATGCATCTTTGTTCGCCACACTATCGATGAAGAAAGAAGGATACGTCTCCTTTGGAAATAATCTGAGAGGTGATATCATTGGCAATGGTACTATTGGTATATCTCCTTATCCTGTAATAAAAGACGTTTTTCTAGTTACAGAATTGAAACATAACCTACTAAGCATAAGTCATATGGTAGATAATGGTTATGGTATCAACTTTGTAAAAGACAAATGTACCATATATGATATGTCATCTGGTAATCCCATATATGAAGGGATTAGAGAAGGCAATATTTATGTTTTTTTTGGAGAGTACTAATAATGCAGGAAGATGCCTAGTAGCTAATTTAGATGAAAGCTGGCTATGGCATATGAGACTAGGGCATGCAAATATGGACACTATCTCACGACTAAGCACTAAGAAGTTGGTAAAAGGACTCCCCGAGATTCCATTCAAAAGAGATATAGTATGTGCTGACTGTGAAAAGAACAAAGCACATAGGTCTACATTTAAATCCATCAACGCTGTAAGTACTTCTAGACCTTTGCAGTTGATACATATGAATTTATTTGGTCCTAGTAGAGTCCCTAGTCTTGGCGGTAAGCTCTATGCTTTTGTTATTGTTGATGATTTCTCTCGTTTTACTTGGGTTTATTTTTTATCAAACAAAAGTGATACTATTTTTGAATTTCAGTTATTTTGCAAAAAAGTACAAAACGAAAAAGGCTTCATGATTACTCGTATCCGAAGTGATCATGGTGGCAAATTCGTAAATACTGATTTTAAAAAGTTTTATGATGATAGTGGGTACTACCACGAATTTTTTTGTCCTAGAACTCCTCAACAAAATGGTGTTGTGGAGCAGAAGAACCGTACTCTAAGCGAGATGGCTAGAGTCATGCTGAATCAGCATAATCTTCCTAAATATTTTTGGGCAGAAGCTGTTAGTCACTACCAGAATTTGTCGAATTAGCAACGTTCACAAACGTCGCTAAACCCAGTTATAACGTCGCTAAATTTTTTTAGCGACGTTTCTAGCGACGGAAAAAAGTGTGTCACTAATCGAAAAAACGTCGCTATCGCGACGCTAATTAGCGACGTTATTTGCGACGTTCTCTCGTGGTCGCTAATTAGCGACGCTATTTACGACGTTATCATGTGGTCGCCGTTTAGCGACACTTTAGCGACGTTTCGGCGACGATGTGCTGAATCAGATTCGGTGCCACGTGTTGCCACGTCGACAAATTAGTGATGTATTTAGTGACATTCATTAACGTCGCTATAATTTAACGACGCTTATTAACGTCGCTAAAAACATCGCTACGTTCAAAAAAATATAAAAAATAGATTCCAGAATACAAATGGAGCTGGAGCTTGAGCCAAAATACAGAATCCAAAATACAAAATACAGAATCCAATCCCTGGGTTCACCGACCCCTTCGGTGGAACACTCAACACCGGCGCGCACAATACATTCCAGAACAGACAAAAAATATAAAGAAAAAATAATATCCTCAATGAATAATATCCTCAACGAACAAAGTCAATAATATACTCAACGAACAAAGTCAATATCCTCAAATACGTACAAAGTCAATATCCTCAACGAACAAAGTCAATATCCCCAAATACGTACAAAGTAAAAAAATATAAAGTACAAAGTCCGAAAATGCAAAAACAAAACTACTGATCGCCTGGAGCTGGTGCTGGAGCCGGAGCTGGAGGAGGAGCACCACCAGATGACTGTCGTCGCAATGCCAGGATCGTCTGATACTCCTCTGGTGACAACAGGTGGACGAGCATGACCTCCCATGCACCGCCGGATGTAGACGATGCTTCCGATGTACCAGCAGACGATCGCTCCGTAGCCATCTCGCAGAACTTCTTCATTTGCTCGACCAACCGCTGCGTAGTCTCCTGCGTAGCGCGGGTCATCTGTCGCAGTGCCTCAGTCGTCTCTTCAAGCCTCTCAAAGCGTGAGATAAGCACAGAATCATCTGGATGCGGTGCCACCATCCTCTGCAGCATCTCGTCACGCAGAGCTGCGATCTACGCATCGACACTCTGCTGGTGGAGGAGCGACTCCTCAGTCTTTGCGGGCCGGGCACACTAGTGGCGGTCGTAGAGGCCTTGATGCAATAAAGTCACCACAGGAGCCCGTACCATAGTACTTACCCCTATGCATGCCACCAACGGCCCTCATCTACAGCTCGTAATCTGACTGAGCTGTGACGGTCGGGAGCTGCTGGGAGGTGCTAGCACCAGCTCCCTCTGACCGTGTCAGCCCGGCCTCAAAAACTCGGCCTAGAAATAACATCTATATGAATTCTCTACGTAACTAAAAATTAATATTAATGAACTAGCATTAAGTAAAACTTTAAAAACTCGGCCTAGAAATAACATCTATATGAATTCTCTACGTGACTAAAAATTAATATTAATGAACTAGCATTAAATAAAACTTACGTAGGTGTCCCGGGCCTTGTCGTCAACGAACCGCTCCCCCTTCGTGTGCGTGGCGAGGAACAAGGTCACCATATTCGGGTCCTCTCCCGAGTCAACCTGTTACAAAATTATTATATGATTTGTCAGTTAAGTTGAAAGAAATATATTACTATAAAGTATTAATTATGGGTATACGGCAAGATATGTATCATATCAGTGAAGAAATCCATGATGGACCGTGACCCACCACACCACTGCGACCTCGCCTGTCGTGCTCTTTTAGACTTCGCGGACTTCTCCTTGTAGGTTTCCTCTTCGAATCTCCTCTTCATTGCCGCTCAGTCGGCGGCAGAGATCCAATCCTGAATAGGCTTTTTCTAGCGCTCGCGATCCTTTCGGTCGAGGATCGCGTCCTTAATGAGCTTGCTGGCAATGCTAGAAAAAATAGACTCGACAGCAACGGCGCGGTAGGGAAGGAAGAAGTAAGTCAGCTAAAAAAATCAAAGAAGTACGTAAGTTATAACATAACATACTAAATGTTAAAAGGAAATAAACTTTTACGTACCGAGATGTGCTCAAAGTAGAAGGCCTTCTTGTCGGCCGGGACATCCCTCCAGTTGATCCAGGGCCCCCCGTAGTTCTGTCGCAGGATGTACCCAGCGACCGGTGTACGAAGGAGGGATAATACCTGTAAAATGGAAATTAAAATTTATTAAACAAGTTTATAATAAATTTAAACAAATTAAATGCAACAATTTTACTTACCGTCTGGTCCGAGTACATGCCCAAATCTCCAACCTTAGATCCCCCTCCGGGCGACACGGAGGATCTGTCTCAAATAGGAGCTGCAGCCTGCCCCTGCCCCCCTGCCCCTATCCCTGCCCGCAGCCTGCTCCTCGGCCTCGGCCTCGCCCTCGGCGTGAGCCTCGCCATCGCCCTCGCCCTCGACGTGGGCCTCGGCCTGCTCCTCAGTAGTGGGGTCGGCCTCTGGAATACTCGACGGTACTGGCTGCGTAGAAGAAGAAGACCCTAGCCTGGAACTGCTAGAGCCGGGTATGGAGACATTGCCGGCGACTAGACCGCTGGTGTATACTGGAGTGCGGGGGGATGAGGAGTCGGTAGGAGGAGTGGTAGATGGAGACTGTCGGCCTCGTCGACTCCCACCAGCACCGAAACCAATAGATCCACGTCGAGCCATATCTGAAAAAATACAGAAGTAAACCATACTACATCTGAAAAAAACAAAAGTAAACCATACTACATCGGACAAATAACAAAAGTAAACCATATTACATCTGAAAATTAAACATATTCAATCCTCTTCTGAAAATTCATCTTGTTTCGATTCCTCTTCCTCTTCCTCTTCCTCTTTCTCTTCACTTCTATCAACTTTCTCTTCCTCTTCTGATACTTATACCTCTTCCAATTGATAAAACATGTCATGAGAACTTCCGTTGAGTCCACATCGACAATATTTGTAATAAGAGGTAGTTTGTCTTCCTGATAAGCTATCTCGTCGACATCGAAGGTATTTCGAGCTTTAGTCTTAGAGACTGCCCACCAATCTGATCTCCCGGCTCCTCGTTTTGGATAGCTGGTAAAGTAAACTAGCTGAGCCTGGCTTGCTAGAACAAACGGCTCATAAGCTTGATATCGACGGCGATAATTTATGTCAACAAGACCATGTTTGTCAACTCTCCAACCTCGACCTTGGATCGGATCGAACCAGTCACATCTGAACAAGACGATCTTACAAGGTTCTATAGCATAATTGTATGTCAGTTCCACAATCTCCCGGAAGACGCCAAAGAAGATATTTGCCTGGGTCGACATCTTTGTAGTTTGAAGATTTTATGCACAAACAACTATTCTTCATAGAATCCAAATCCAAGAAGTCGTCTCTTATTCGAGCATTTGTTGACTTGAACCTGAAGCCATTTACGCAGTAACTTGGCCAGGTCTTCACTTGATAAATTGGCCCTTGGCTAGAGTTTTAATATACTCATTCTCAAGGATTGCCTCTGGGCGATCAACCTAAATACCAAATAAATGATGCTAACTTAATTATTCTGTACAAGTATATATGTACAGAAAAAGTAAATTGTGAAGATATCCGTACATATGCTCTCAACCAAAAAGGAAAATAAAATCTCATTTGTTGTTCTACTTCCTTCTCGGTTGCGTACGGATTGTTGGACCTTACCTCATCCTTAAACATGCTGAAAAGCAACGAAGCATAGGTATATTAGTTATATTGAGAAGCAACGAAGCACACAAAATAATTTTACTTACCCCTCAAGCTTGTCCACTTCTTCCTCGTCGCAGTTGAGCAATACATATAACATTGCAGCGCTAACCTCGTCGTCATTTAGATATCTTTTTTTCATTTTACCAGATGGTTTTCCGTAGGCAGTAAATACTTTCAGCTTTGCCTCAATACCAACTTCATAGCCGTCGTCATTTCTGGGAGCTCTTATTTTGTTTGTAGCAATATGAGGCTGAAAATACATGGAACATAAGTTTGAAATCTCCTCAAGGACATATGCTTCACAAATAGAACCCTCCATCTGTGCCTTATTTTTCACCTTCCTCTTGAGGTGGTTCAACTGTCGCTCGAACGGGTACATCCAACGATAACCGACAGGTCCAGCAATAAGAGCTTCATAGATAAGATGAATCGGCAAATGCTCCATTGAGTCGAAGAATGCATAAGGAAAAACTCACTCAAGTTTGCAAAGTGTTACCACAATATCCTTTTCTTGCTTCTCTAAATGATCTACGAGCAACTTGCAAGAACAAAGATCTCTGAAGAATATGCTAAGCTCTGTTAATGGATCCCAGACTACTGGCAGTAATAATTCCCGAAATGCAACAGGAATTAACCTCTCCATGAATACGTGGCAATCATGGCTCTTCATTCCGGTCAGTTTATACTCCTTTATGTCGACACATCTTCTTAGATTGGAGACATATCCGTCCGAAAATTTCAAGTCCTGAATCCATCTACAAAGTCTCACTTTGTCCTCCTTGTCCAGCGAGTAGATTGCCTTAGGCCGCAAAAGTTTTCCCTTCCCGTTGTCTATCATGTGCAATGTAGGGTGTCTGCATATTTTGGCTAAGTCCAACCTAGCCTTCTGATTATCTTTTGTCTTTCCCTTGACGTCCATTACAGTATTAATTATGTTTTCAAATACGTTCTTCTCGATATGCATGACGTCAAGGTTATGTCTAATCAGATTTGTGCTCCAATATGGCAGATCCCAGAATATACTCCTTTTGGTCCAGTTATGATCTTCGCCAAATTCCTTGCAACGGCTGCTCGTTGTAGGATCTTCAATAGCACTTGGGATTTCTTTTACTTGCTCCCATGTGTCCTCTCCGGACCTCATTGGCGGTGGATCGCCCTTCTCCATAGCTCTGGCACGGAAAGCAGTTCTGTTCCTATAGTACGGATGGTCTTTCTCCAAGAACTGTCGGTGACAATCAAAGAAGCATGGCTTTCCTCCGTGTCTCAAACGAAAAGCCTTAGTGCGGTCCATGCAATACAGACATGAAAGCCGACCATGAGTGCTCCATCCAGATAACATTCCATAAGCCGGAAAGTCATTGATTGTCCACATTAGTGCTGCCCGCTTCTGAAAATTCTATTTTTTCGAAGCATCATACGTGTATGCCCATGTTTTCCATAGCTGCTTTAGCTCATCTATCAACGGCTGTAAGTATATGTCGATGTTCCTCTTCGGGTTGTTCGGACCGAGGATGATAATAGTTAAGAACATGTAAGGTGTCTTCATGCACATCCAAGGCGGTAGGTTGTACGGAGTGAGGATTACCGGCCAGCATGAATATTGGGAGCCTGAAAGACCAATTGGGGTGAAACCATCAGAGTAGAGCCCCAACCTTACATTACGTGCGTCAGAAGCGAAATTAGGATATGCTCGATCGAAGTGCTTCTACGCTTCTCCATCAGATGGGTGATCCAACACTCCTTCGGTCTGTTGTCGCTTGTGCCAACTCATATTTTCGGCAGTCTCTTTCACCATGAACAACCTCTGCAACCGCGGCGTCAACGGCAAGTAGTGCATTGAAGCAGTCGGTCTTCTAGACTTGCCTGCAGCAGTTGGCTTGTAGCGATCAGCACCACATAATTCGCACACTTCTGCATCCTTGTGATCTTTGTAGTAAAGCATGCATCCGTTTTGACAGCAATCGATCTTGTCGTATCCTATCCAGAGGGATCTCACCATCCTTTTAGAGCGGTAGAAGTCTTTCGGTAACTTGGCACCCTCCGGCAAGATATCTGTAATCAACTCGAGCACTCTATTGTAGCATTCTTGTGACATGTTAAAGTCAGACTTTATGCTCAAGAGCCGAGTGATCACCTCTAATGGTGAATGGTCCTCACAGCCAGTGTACAAAGGTGTTCTTGCATTCTCCAGCAACTCCATGAACTTCGCGGCATCGGCATTCGGTACCTCCTCAGCTGTGTCACGATTGTATGGATCGAAACTAGGCCCCGCAGCATCGAAGACCATGTTCACGTACTCATTGTCGACACTAGTTCGATTATGGATATCCATATAAGGCTCCATATAAGCCTCCACATAAGGCTTCACATAAGGCTCCACATAAGTCTCCGCTTGGAATGCTAAAGGTACAAGCTCTCCGTGTGCGGTCCATTGGTAGTAATTCGGAAGGAAATCCTTTGTGTATAAGTGATACGTCACATCCAATTTTGGTTGAAACCTCATGTTCCGATATTTTGCACACGGACATTTAATGTCCATGTCGTCCATGGATTGAGGAAACGCCTTCGCGAATTGGAGGAATTGTTCTACTCCGGTGATGTATTCATCTCGCACACCGCACCTGTCATCTCGAATGCGGTTGTACATCCACGAACGGTCTAACAGATACATGGATATAGCCATTTCTAGATATCTGTAAATATGAATAAACTTCAAAACTGAAACGAATATACTACAAGAAGGTCCTAACCCGACGTACGGCCGTGACTCGGGACCATTCCTATGAGTATCGGGATCAAAGAAAATAGACGACGACATTAACCAACAACAAAACTACTTGTTACAAATATCGAAACTATCGGTGGTTTCGAATCGGAGTATCAGATTTTTCGGTGTCGGAAAACAAATAATTATTACTAAATTATCAGATTTTTCGGCACTATCGGTGCCCCTGACCCAGCCCCTCCCCCGTACCCCTCCCCCATGCACCACCCCTAAACCCTAACCCGAACCCTATCCCTAACCCCTCCCCCACCAGCCCACCTCCCCTCTCCAGCCCCCCACCCCCCTGCTCCCCTCCCCCACCAACCACCCCTAACCCTAACCCGAACCCTAACCATAACCCTCCCTTCCCCCCAGCCCCCCTCCTCACCCCCAGCCGCCCTCCCCCCTACACACACCCCCACCCCTAACCCGAACCCTAACCCTCCCCTCCCCCCAGCCCCCCTCCTCACCTCCAGCCGCCCTCACCACCCTGTCCCACCCCTCCAGCCACCCTCCAACCATTCCTCACCACCCAACCACCCGCACCCCCCGCCCCTCCCACCGAGCCACCTGCACCCCCTAACCACCAACGACCAAAATAGAGAGAGAGAGAGGGAGTCACGTACCGGAGAGGGAGGAGAGTCGCCAGAGAGAGTGAGAGTCGCCGCCGGACAGAGTGAGAGTCGTCATCGGAGAGAGTGAGAGGGAGAGCGTCGGAGGGAGAGAGTGAGAGAGTAAAATAGGGGGAAATGAATCGGGGGGGGGGATTTAATTTAATTAGAATTAAGCGACGTACACCCTAACGTCACTAAATATAGTCGCTATTAGCGACGTCATAGCGACGTTTCATGACGACTAGCTCGTGTAACTAATATACGTCGTTTGATGGAACTAGGGATTCCCAGGACCCTTCCTTTGGTGTGCGTATTAATCGATAGAAAGTTAAACAGATCTAATACGTGTTCTAAACCCTTCATAGGCGGAAACTAGGGTTCACGAATTATACCTGCGGCGGAAATGAGACAAGTAATTCCTTGCAATCTCGAGCGGACGACCCCAAGATCTTCTGCACGTATTCCTTCCTCGAGTTGGACGTCGTGTGGGCGACGATCTTCCAACCTTTTCTTCTCCTTGGCAGCCCTCTCTTTCTCTTCTTACGTGAATGACGAATTTAAAGAAAGTTTCAGATTTCTGATCAGTAATCTAGCGGCCAGAGAATAGAGGATATATATAGGCTACGTCAGGGACCCCGAGGAAAAATTAGGGTTAGGCCTCCTAACAGATCTAGATATCCCGTGTTCAGCCCGTACACACAATCCAGGCCCATTAACAATAGCTCG
The DNA here is from genome assembly GCA_029216955.1 of Iris pallida. Taxonomy (NCBI): domain Eukaryota; kingdom Viridiplantae; phylum Streptophyta; class Magnoliopsida; order Asparagales; family Iridaceae; genus Iris; species Iris pallida. Next base: position 4,988,594 of record JANAVB010043417.1, read on the forward strand.
GTCTACTAATGAGCTATTGTTGCACTACCTCCCTAATCCCAAATTATGTTTGTGGGCTCCTTTTATTATATGCTCGTTTGGCTCCCTATGTTAAGATATCGTATGTCCGTCGATCAAATTAAGTTACTGACAACTATATTGATTCGACATCTTTTATCGTTAAGTAGTACCGCTCAACTTTATTTGTCATATCGGATATAATCCACCTGCAGAGTTTATATGACAATCCTTATGAGCTCCTTAAGGGGACATCATCAACCCGATGTATCGGGAAATAGATTCCATTTATAATCAACAACCCATCATACATACAATGTTATTACCCAATTCATAGAGGTTGTTGATCCATAATGAATCTCACTCTTTTATGAGTCAAAGTAATGCACACTGCATATACATGTCCGTTATTATATCCGGATTAAAAGCACAAGCATCCATAATAACAGAGGTGTTTGTTCTCTTATGTAGTCAGTAAAAAAAGAACAACCTCAAGTGGTCCTGTTCAATACACACAAAGTGTACTAGTGTAAACCTATAGTCAAGATAGACTAATACCAGATTACACTACAACCTTTCCAATATATTGTCCAAGTCCATCTAGGTTGTGAACTATTTATATACTCCATAAGGAACTGATAATATGATCTTCTATGTGACACCACACACCATATTATCTACAATATAGAATATCAGACATTTGCATTAACACTTGCAACAAATACAATATGCAAACATTTGCCCATATGATTCGCATTCAAAATTTAAGGAAATAAGGTTACTACAAAAGTGATGCTTTTAGTATATAACCCTAACAGTTGTCACGTCATTATTTTCGTCGCTAGTAGCGACTATTAGCGACGTTTCAATTAAACGTCGCTAATGTGCACAATTTAGCGACGTTATACTAACGTCGCTAAATTTACGTCGCTAATGGGGCAAATTTTAGTAGTGAGTACAACCTGTCATGTTTTAAATAGGGTGTTAATTTCACCTATCTCGAAGAAAACACCGTATGAACTTTGGTTTAGAAAGATTCCAAACATTTCTTATTTTAAAGTTTTTGGGTGTCGCTGTTTTATCCTGAACACCAAGGACAACTTGGGTAAGTTCGACTCTGAAGCAGATGAAGGGATATTTTTCGGATATGCTGCTAAGAGTAAGGGATATAGAATTTTCGATAAAAGGTCTATGATTATTGAGGAATCTATTAACATTACTTTTGATGAGCTCAATAGTCACAGATCAAGCGATAGTGATGATGAAGGTGTACAAGCAAAAACCGATATGAGTCGTGTGGAAGATCTGGCTCATAAATTTGAATCATTGAAGTTCTTACCAGATCATCCAGAGACACTCATCATAGGTGATGTATCAAAAGGTGTAAGTACACACTCCTTTTAGAGTTTCTGAAATAGCAGCAAATGTGGCTTTCATTTCTCAATTAGAACCTAAGAATATAGAAGATGCCTTTACTGATGAGTTTTGGATTAATGCCATGCAAGAGGAACTAAATCAATTTGAAGAAATCAAGTTTGGTAACTCGTTCCTAAACCTATTGGTTAATCGATAATTGGTACCAAATATGTGTTCCGAAATAGACTTAGTGAAGATGGACAAGTTCTACGCAACAAAGCACGTCTAGTGGCACAAGGTTATAATCAGGAAGAAGGTATTGATTATGATGAGACATATGCTCCTGTTGCTAGACTAGAAGCTATCCGCATGTTTTGTGCATTTGCATGTTTTAATGATTTTAAATTATTTCAAATGGACGTAAAAAGTACATTTTGAACGGATTTCTAAAAGGAGAAGTTTTTGTGAAATAACCCCCTGGCTTTGAAGATTTTCAAAAACCTGATCACGTCTTCAAGCTTAAGAAAGCACTCTATGAACTCAAACAGGCACCTCGTGCTTGGTATGAACGCCTAAGTGCCTTCTTACTTGATAATGGTGTTTCAAAAGGAAGAGTTGATACAACTTTGTTTATCAAATCTTTAGATGATGACATTCTTCTTGTGCAAATATATGTTGATGGCATTATATTCGGTTCTACTAATGAAAAACTTTGTCAAGAGTTTGCTAAGTGTATGTAGAGTGAATTTGAGATGAGTATGATGGGAGACCTAAACTTCTTCCTAGGACTCCAGAGCAAATAACACTCAAAGGAAACATTCATCAATCAAGCCAAGTATACGAAGGACATACTGAAAAAGTACAACTTCGATAATGTAAAGCCTATTGGAACTCCAATGGCTACATCTACAAAGCTTGACACTGATGAAAGTGGTAAACCTGTCGACCAGCGTAAGTATCAAGGTATGATTGGTAGCTTATTATATTTAACTGCTAGTCGCCCTGATATTATGTTCAGTATTTGCATATGTGCACGATACCAGGACAAATCCTAAGGATTCACACCTAAGTGCCGTTAAGCGTATCTTCCGATACCTTAAGGGAACTTCTACAGTCGGCTTGTGGTATCCTAAAATCAAATCCTTTGACCTGATAGGTTACTCGGATACAGATTTTGCAGGATGCAAAGTAGACCGTAAAAGTACCAGCAGTACATGTCATTTCCTAGGAAAGGCCTTAGTCTCATGGTTTAGCAAGAAACAAAATTTTGTACCATTATCAACTACTGAGGCTGAGTATATCGCCGCAGGACATTATTGTGCTCAAATTTTGTGGATGAAGCAAATCCTAGAAGACTACAATCTGCACTACACTAAGATTCCCATTTATTGTGATAATACTAGCACTATTAACCTGACTAAAAATTCTGTATGTCACTCACACACAAAACACATTGAGATTCGTCATCACTTTTTACGTGATCACCGACAATACGGAGATATCTGCCTAGAATTTATTGACACAGATCATCAACTAGCAGACATTTTCACAAAGCCACTGGCTGAAGACCGATTTAACATTATGAGGCGAGAGATCGGCATACTTGAATTTTCAGATTCATAGTGTAGTATGTTTATTAAATTTATTTTTATGACTCGAAACTTCATAATTTATTTAACAGAAATTATTTTGGGTACAAGCCGAAAGGGTCCTTCTGTCATACAGGTGTAAATAGCCTGAAACGACACGGTGCACTAGTCTTCGGACTACCGCTAGCTGGGATCCGACCCCTACAGCTCACCAAAGTAATAGAAGTTATTAAATAAAGAAGTGAACAGTCATAAACTCAAATTTTAAACAAATAATGTTTATGGCATTGGAAATACAAGCAGCCGAACTCGGACCGAACTCTGACCGAGTTCGATCGGCGCTGTTCAGATTCCAGAACCGAACAGCCGGACCTAACCCTATTTATACCCCCTTCTTCCTTCCACTTTTTTCATCACCAAACCGAGAATTACTCTACTTTACTCCTAAGAGCTCTTCCTCCTCCTTCCTCTCAAGCTTCTCAGGAGTTTAAGTGGGCTGTTCTTCTCTATCTTCTTCCTCCTTTCTAAGGTACTCCATTATCCCCTTCCTCTCATCTATGGCACCCAAGAACCAAAAGAGAAAGGTCGATTCCTTACATACAGGATCTTCCGCTTTCGACTACGTCCCTACTAATGTCTTTAGTCCAGCTAGACCCATAGGATCCGATGATTTTGATTTCGGTCTTTTTCCTGACAAGGTATTTTCGGACCTTTGGTTTGACTCCTTTTCTGGTAGTAGAATTTGTGCTGGAGCACGTGTAATTTTACTATATTTTCTGAATATGCTCCTATATTCGACCGTCTCAGCTTTCCTGACTTTTCGAAGTAGCTGAGAATATCAATGATAATGATGTCCGCATGTTTTACTGAAACCTGCAAGTAAAACCTAACAAAATTTCTATTCTTGCGTTGCTGGGCAAGAACTAGAATTCAGCACCACCGACATCAGTGAATACTTCCATGTTCCTGATATATGAAGCAATAGTGGATATCCATCACATCCAATTTCCTGAAGGTGTCACTCTCGATTACTTCAAAGAACTCATGTGCCATCCCAAACCTGTTCCTAGAACTTCATAGGTTTGTATTCTCTGTTCTTCTTCCGAAGAAGGGATCCTTTGATGAGATTATCTTCTTGGAATTGTCCGCCATGTATCACATTCACTTTGGCATTCTATTCTCTGTTCCCAAGACCATGATGGCTTGGATGCTGAACTGCAGAAATGCAGGACGCAACCTCGTTTATTCCATGCATCTGGCCTCTATCTTTCGAAGGTTTGAAATCGATCTTCAAACCTGTTCTTATACCTCCACAGCCATAGAGCTTAGTAGGTCTAGGTTATACCCTACTCCTCCTCTGTCTCCTGGTGTTGAGCTGTTCAAGATACTGACCCCGAGGCTCCTCCTCCTGATACTCTGCTCCAGCCCCTGCTCCGAGTTTTGACCTTGGATTTTATCAGCGTTTTGATGATTTCGTTGCCCTCTCTGCCCAACGTCATCAGAGCTATCTTGACTTAGAGTTCCGCCATATCACCCAGGCTCAGGTGTTGCGGAATGGCATTGCTGATCTCCATTGGAGTCTCTCCCATGACCCATCACATCCTGTTACCATACTTCCTCACCCCAGCTTCCTTGGACCCAGGCTTCCTTGGAAAATTCTACAATACATCCACTGGAAATGGATGTATCGATACATCCGAAATCTGGACCGTTGGATGTTAATCCAACGGTTCAGATTAAATTCAGATAAATAATACATGAGACATCATTTAATGCTGATTTAGACTTTTGACCTGTTGGTAACTTGCTTTAGCAGGTCATCTTCACTTTAATTTTTTCAATAAATACCCTAAATTAACTCATATTTACTCTATCTTTCGTCTATCCAAATTAATCTGAACCTTATTTTTTTTTTTGGTTACAGGCCATGGTAGTCGTGGTGGTGCTGGTGGTGGTGGAAAGAAAAACGGATATGAAGAAGGAAATAAGAATCGGTTCGGATCGTATCGAACGTCGTCGAGCCCTCCTAGAACAACGAGGAGTAACAGCTGCGCCGAGAAGAATCGGTCCGCTTCGCGTCGGACGTCGTCGAGACCTCCTCGAACAAGGAAAGTACCAGCGGCGCCGCTCTAATTTTATCTGCCCATGCCATTGTCTTAAATTTTATTTTTCATTTAACAATTTAATATTTTGTTAATAAAGCTACATGTCATGGTGGTGGTGGTGAACTGAGGAAACTTGCTTCTGAGGTCGGGCGGATTATTTTTTAACTTTTCTAAAGATAATATTTTCGAGGAGAATATTTTTTTTGGGAGAATGGCCATTCTCTTTACTTTCAATACGGCGAATGGACGGAGAATGGTACATTTAGGACGGAGAATGGACGGAGAATACGACGAATGGCCATTCTCTTTGCTTTTAATACGGCGAATGGACGGTGAATACGGCGAATGGACGGAGAATGGCCATTCTTTTTGCTTTTAATACGGCGAGTGGACGGAGAATGGTACATTTAGGACGGAGAATGGACGGAGAATACGGCGAATGGCCATTCTCTTTGCTTTTAATACGGCGATGGACGGTGAATACGACGAATGGACGGATGCCATTCTCTTTGCTTTTTAACACGGAAATGGCCATTCTATTGCTTTTAATACGGCGAATGGACGGAGAATGGTACATTTAGGACGGATGGTACATTTAGGACGGAGAATGGTACGTTCTCTCAAATCTCTTCTTGTGTAAATTAAATCCAAGGGGGACACAATCCCTAATTTTAGTTATTGCTTAGCAGAGTCTGCTTAGTTGTTGTAAAATTGTGGTGTTGCTTCTGTGACACTTTCATCTTTAATCTCATATTTTCTATGATATGTGTTCTGTTTGATTTTGATTTAGTAATCTTTCCGTAATTAGTTTTTTTGTTCATCTAACAATTGAATATTTTTGTTATAAAGCTACAGGGCATGGTGGTGGTGGTGGAAGGAGAACGGAGATAGAAGAAAAGAAAAAGAAGTTCCGGTCGCGGCGGACTTCGTCGAGTTCCTCAATCAAGCGGAATTAAACCTCTTATAGAGTTCCTTAATTAAGTTGATCACGATAACCTTTTGTATTTTTCAAACGGATAGTAGAATCTTCCTCGAGCCCTCCTCAATCAAACGGCTAGTAGAATCTTCCTCGAGCCCTCCTCAATCAAACGGCTCTCGAAATTTATTTGTCTTTCATCTTCTCACTTTTTGTACTTCTCTCTTGCTATATATACAATAGTTTTCTTTTTCATAGTACTATTATTCATTCTAAAATACATATAATAGTTTTCTGAAATACAATAGTTTTTCTTGTTCTCAAGATGTCTACTCGTGGTGGGAAATGTAGAAGACGTAGAATTGGATGCCAGCTCCAAAAGAACCTACATTCCACGTATGTTGCGCAGATTGAAGAACATTTGTCGAAGATTTCAGCTGATGTTCAAAGATCAATTCTAGCTTTGTTCATTAGAATTGAACAATAAATTTATCTCGGCGTTTCGAGAAGTTTGAAGAATCTCCAGCTTTGAAGAAGGCATCTTCATCTGGAGCCTTTAATAATGTGAAGGTGGTTTCCGTTGTATCTTCTTCCGAAGAGAGGACGTGGAGCTACAGTATCGTAGTAAAGCATTGGACCAATTTCTTGCATTGGACGCTATAGAAGAAACTGACTTGGCAGTCCTTCTAAAGAATGCATAGAAATTTACATCCGGTCACACCATCGAAAATTTATAAGGGTTCAACCTCGAAGCCTAGCAATTGCACTAGTGTTTCTTCGAGATATTACGACTATATTTTTGCAGATGATAGACCTGACGAGTAAGTAATAGAGTTTTGATTTAATTCCAACATTTTTTTCTCCTAATTATTCATTTCTTTCTTAGAGAAATAATATCATCTTGCAACAAAACTATGTGTCTCGGGGGGAATGAAGACCTTAGCTCCTTTAACGAAAATTAGCAATGGGGTATGTATAGATAGTATATTTCTTCTTAGATGCCATCTATGTTTACTTCGATTCCATCGCTGACATTTTTAATGATTTATTCAGATTGTAGGTATTTCTCTGCTCTTCTTACCCGCGGAGGAACGGAAAAGAACCTCCAATAAAGCTAATGTATGGTTTTACCAATAAGGATGTCGGTGAGTGAGCATTTTATTCTTCAATGCATATGCATTAATAATTTTTTCGTTTGTTTGTCCTTCGT
>JANAVB010043417.1:4995779-5164479 GCA_029216955.1 Iris pallida
AAGGTAAAGTTGTTGCGTGGCACATCATATCAGAGCTGCAACCTTCTTCTTTAACACAGGTCAAGAGTCCAACACACTAGTACTTTCCAAATTTTTCCACTGAATCAATTCTAGAGATTTAAGTTATTATTTTAATGCTCTAAGCTAACATTTTTTGATGCTAGTACGTCTCATAGTATTCAAAATCATATTTTAAAATGGTGCTTTGTAACACCTCTTTTGGGTCAGTCAAGCTCATAATAAGATCAAATATGATGCTAGAAGTTTCATATATGTGTTTAATACAATTATTAATGTAGTGTCACTACTGGAAAACTCTAATGTAGCAAAGAAAATCGACTTAGTAGCTGCATGGAGAGTTAGCATAATAGGCTTGGTTCTTGATGTTGTTTCTGTATACTGTTCTTATTGTTATTGAATAAATAGGTATTGTGTACAGGTTGTTCCTTGAGGACTCTGTAATCATCATGTTAGATATTTTACATGTTCTTCCAAGAAACGACAGTAACGTTATTATCAGGCATTTCCATGCTAGATTGATTCTCTAACACCTATCCTTTAGTATCACTGGTCGAGAGAACTATCACTCTCTATTTATAATTTTTGCAATTAGGCCCGAATTCTTTCAAGTTGGACTTTGGGAATATTCAAAACCTAAAAATGAGACACGTCGTCTTATCGCCTTGTAGGTATATGCTAAATTATGTGTATATGCATGTTTCATATAAATGAGCCACTTAGATTGATAAAAATTATAGTCGTTGCATGCTAGAACTAACAAAAAGGTTATGGCAGTCTTATATATTATCATCTATTGTGTGCATGTCTCAACATTTTCCATCTTTGTCTATATTTTCTTTATATCTGTCTATTTGAACTAGAACAAAGTATTAGACTTATGTTATATTATTTTAAGTTGCACCACAAAATGGGAGATTACTATCCATGCCACCAACAATATCGCAAATGTATCCAAAGTATTACCAACAATATCATTGTCTATTTGAACTGGAACAAAGTGTTAGACTTGTGTCTTTGTTGTTGATGGAAATCACTATTCATGTAAATTACTATTAGCAAGATTAGTGTTCCAAAGCCCCTTTACCACTGTGGAGAGACCCATAATATTCTTATGTTTGTTGCTGCAAGTAGCATCTTTTCTACCTCTTTATGACCCTTAAACTTTAGGATAAAGGCTTTGTTACTTTGGGATAAAGGCTTTGTTGTCGTGTTATACATGATATTGATTTATAGAAGCATCAGAGATGAACAATATTGTAGACACACTGAGATGTAATAAAGAATGATGTTTTTATAACTTCCCACAATGTGATGTAATATTTTTCCAGAAATGGTTCCATTGAAGTACCTTGGATGTTTTTTAGGATGTACATTCTTGTTAAAAAAATTAGGTATCTTTGGGCTTTTGCATTCTATGGATGAATCCTAGTTTTGTATAAATGAGAATTTAAACCCAAATAGCTTTCCTTTGAAGGCTAGGTCTTTGTCCTAAAATTCTGCTCTTAACTGGATTATTGGTAGTTTTACTAGTATTGTTTTGTGGTTGACACTGTGAACCTTGGAATTAGCAGTGGCTCGGTGGAAAGAAACAAACTATGGACCTTTCGGTCATCCACAAATACTGACGCTCTGCTTATATAGGAATTATATAACATAAGAATATTTCATTATATCTTGAGGGTTTAAGAGTGAGGACTTGGTAATTTTGCAGTGCTAGGTTTACTTTCCTCCAATTATTATTTCATGATAGATGCTAAAATTTATGGAGGTGAATTGTCAATGTAGCTTACTGGAGTTGCACATAAAAAGAAATAGAAAGTTTAACATGTTTTGTTCCAATAACTTAGTGGTTATAAGAATGGATAAACTTTGGACATATTTTACATGTATGAGGTAACAAGCTTAGTCTAACAAAAACACAAGTGCTGATGCCGAGGTTATAGATTTTGATGGAAGATGCATCTTCCATCCATAAACCAATTATTTCAAACTTTATGCTAAAATTTGTATATCTTTGATGGATTTAAGGATAAAATTAATGGAGGTATGGACTATTGTTGTAGTTATTCATATACTAGGAGAAAAAGTTGATTTTAGAGCATTATGCTCTTTGATGAGAAATCCACGTGCTATTGTATATTAATCGTATAAATATTGGTCTCTTTACTTCATTTCTCTACTGAATGTTGAACCCAGTAGGGGAATCTATGTTTCTTATTGAGGTTATGGAACTTGCTCATAGTATTTCAACTTATGGTTAAGTTGGTAGCTTTACATTTCGAACATGATATTTGAGGAACAATTAGGCAACTCTGGAGGGGGGTGAATAGAGTTTATGACAATAATATCCAATTTAAAATTAAACTCTTTCACCAACAGTAAATAATCAGAGTAAATGCGAAAATTATAAAGAGCGAGAAAGCATACGCAAACACAACCGATTTTGTCCTGGTTTTTCTCATGGAGGACTAGTCCAGGCCTGAGAACTCTAGCTCAGGATTAAATCCACTATTTGTGAAATAGTAGTTACATTCCGTGCCTTTTCTTCAGAAGAGCACGTCAACTTCTTACATAGATCGTAGTGGCGATGCTTGGAATTTTTCAAGCGACTTTCTTAATTCTTGCACAAACTCCTAACTGAAGAGCACTGAGCACTTTGAGGCTCAGGGAGCTTGTGGCTAGTAATGAGAAGGGTAAGGCTTGTATAAGGCTTTAGAGAGAATAGAAGAGAAAAGATTGGATGATTTGAAATGAGAGAATTCAAGGCAGAATTCGGCCAGAATTCTGTGTCAAGAATTCAAATTTTTGGCCATTGGACAACTAGCATGCAGCAAACCCTAAAAATTAGAGTCCTGTAATTTAGGGGACAGAATTCGGCCCGAACTCTGTGTGGAGGCAGAGTTCGGCCCGAATTTTGTCTCCAGGAGACAGAATTTATAGGGTTCTAAATAGGCAGAATTCGGCCAGAATTCTGTGTCAAGAATTCAAATTTTTGGCCATTGGACAACTAGCATACAGCAAACCCTAAAAATTAGAGTCCTGTAATTTAGGGGACAGAATTCGGCCCGAACTCTGTGTGGAGGCAGAGTTCGGCCCGAATTCTGTCTCCAGGAGACAGAATTGTTCTAATGGGCTATTTTGGTTTTGGTAGAGCTTTTGGTTTGTGGTTTGGAGATAGGTATAGGCCCAAACTACTCAGTGCGACTCAGTTTACATTTATCTAGACTCAATAAAAGTAAAAATACAGACTCAAAAACTGAGTAAGCTGTAGGATAGAGCTGATGTCCGTCTTGTACTGAGTTCAATCTTGATGTGTCATATTGAATTATGACAAGTATCATATTGTCAATTTTATCAATATTTGGTTGATGTGATTTTGTGTCAACAATCTCTCCCATATTGACAATTGACAAAATGATATTTGTATATTCAATGTTCATATCTGGACACATTTATAAAAGCAGTAGCTCCCCCGTAATCAGTGCATAGAAACAATAGCTAGCAATAGTTCCCCGTAAATATTGCTTCTTCTGTTGTCCTGATAAATACAATCCTTCCCAAAGCACAGATAGACAATATGATATGATGATAAGAATATCAATAATTCTCCCCCTTTTGTCATTTATCAAACACAAACAACCAGAGAATTTGTAAATGAAAATAACTGGCAAGCATACCAAAGTAATAATAAACTGCATCAAGTGTCTCAAGAGTCACATAAAGTGAACTAATACAATAAAAAGCAACTACATAAACTAGAAATCCATAGGGGCAAAAAACTAAAACATAAGATCCTCAGCAGCAGCAGCAAGTAGGAGACCACATCCATCACGAAGCTCGAGATGGTCCAGCGTCGTCCGATGGATCAGTGTACGGACGACGAGGATCCACGAAAGTCGCATCCGGATCCAGATAGCGCATAACCCAAGGGTCATCAATACGGTATCCATCGCGAGCAGGATCCCGCTCCATAGGAATAGGCATAGAAGGATGCCGAGACATAAAGTACCGGACGTCATGCAGTGAGTTGCTGATGGCACTCATCTGCAGGGTGGTACGGTAGTCAAGCTGGGTCCAGCGATCATCCTCTAACATGAATCGATCACGAAGCATAGTCTGAATCGACTCAAGAGTAGCAGGTGGAGGGGGCGCAGGCTGCCCAAGAGCAGGTGCGTCATCCTGAGCATCAGATTGCTCGGACTCAGCAGGAGAACCGACAGCTACCTGAAGCTGCCGTGCCTTAGATAGGAAGGCAGGGCAGGGAGGAATTGACACTCATCTAGAGGGACATGAAGAGCACGAAAAACCATAGGAAGATAGAGAGCATAGACCAAAGATCGTGGCCTCTTCCTAACATTGATCATCCAGTCCATCATGGTACGTGAAAGATTGAATGGGACATGGAAGTGTAGGTGATACATAGCAGAAATTTTAAAATATGAAATCTCATCAGTCGATCCCGCTTTGGGCAGAATCGTGGAAAAGACAATGCGATGAAGCTCATAGAAGTAGGGGTTTAGAAATTTGGCAAGAAGCTTGCGTGGACGTGTGTTTGGGGTACACAAATCGTCCTTGAAGCTTTCTAGGGAAGACCCATTGGGGAATTGAAACTTACGAGCATCAACAAGTTTCTCCCATGAGTTGGGCTCCGGAATTTCAAGATATTCTGCAAGATTAAAGTCATAAAATGAGAAGTCAATGCCAGCAACACGAGAATATAAACGTGTATCATCATGAGTAAGATTGCAATAAAACATTTGAATGACATTTAAATAGATAAGTGAATTAGTAGTGACAAGTTCATCAAGACACAAATCATGGAATAAGGAGTCATACCGAGAAAATATGGTGAAGTTAATATGATGACCCGCACACACGGGACGTGATCAAAAATCATTGAACCACTCGTTTGAGGCTTCCAATGATACAAATATTCGATCATCAAACGTGTTGGGGTCAATGGGACGAAGTGGATTGAACAACGGGTGAATGGGTTGTTGAATAGGTTGTTCAACACGAAGAGGAGGATTCGAAGAGGACGCACCCTCGGTTCGAAGCCTCTTTCGTCTATTAAACAACTTAGGAGCCATGAGTAATGAGGAAAATAATGAAATTGAGATGGAGAGTAAAGAGAAATTATACCTCAAAAGGATGATAAAGGATGGAAGAGAATGATGCAAGAGACCCTCTCCTAGAATTTGGAGAAGAAATATGCACTAGAAGGAGAGAACTAGGGTTAGGGTTTGGAGAAGTTTTGGAGGAGGCAATGGAGGAGAGAGAGAGGGAGAACCGGTAATAATATGAGGGGTTCGAATGGTCGGATGTATTGTGGACCATTAGATCAATCTCAGATCAGTGGCTGAGCCCGACTGAGGTTCTGGAATGGCCAGACCGAATTCGGCCCGAACTCTGTGGTAGGCAGCGTTCGGCCCGAATTTTGGGTTTTAGGGCCAGAATAGCAATCAGGCTGAAAAGAAGTTGAAAAACATTAATGAGAAATAAGAATGAAGTAAAGAAGTAAGGAAATATGAATATGAAAAAGTAAGAAATCTAAGTAGTGTATTGCAAAAAGTGAAAGTTGAATCAAAAGAATAAAATTGAAGTTCGAAAATTTGAATTGAGCAAGTTATAAATAAAAGTATACAATGTAATAAACAAGGAGTTATGACACAATTTATTATGGTAAAACTGCCATGGGGTAACTGCAGGGGCCGGATCCTAGCTAGCGGTAGTCCTAAGGACTAGTGCACCGTGTCGCTTAGGCTTTCACGCCTTGTTGTCAGAATGACCCCTTCGGCTTGTACCTATAGCAAATTCATCATAAAGCACCAAGACATAATCGATATTTACGCAGGTCACTTTAATGAATAACAGCTTCATCCAAAATTTCTAGTTCACGACACAGAAAGTTGAAACGCTCTTCGGATAATGGTTTAGTAAAGAAATCTGCCAGCTGATTATCAGTGTCAATAAATTCTAAGTTTATAGTGCCATTTTGCTGATGATTACGCAAAAAGTGGTGACGAATTTCAATGTGTTTCGTGCGTGAGTGACATATAGGATTCTTAGTAAGGTTTATAGCACTAGTGCGACAGAATTTGTGCATAAAAGAAAGGTTGTAGTCTGCAAGGGTTTGCTTCATCCACAGAATTTGTGCACAACAACGACCAGCTGCGATATATTCTAAGTTTAATGTGCATAAAAGAAAGGTTGTAGTCTGCAAGGGTTTGCTTCATCTACAGAATTTGTGCACAATAACGACCAACTGCGATATATTCAGCTTCTGTTGTGGATAGTACGACAGAATTCTGCTTCTTGCTAAACCAATAGACTAGAGCCTTGCCTAATAAATGACACGTGCCGCTTGTATTTTTACGGTCGACTTTGCATCCTGCGATCCAAATAACCAATAAGGTCAAAGGATGTGGATTTGGGATACCATAAGCCCACTGTAATAGTACCCTTAAGGTATCGAAAGATACGCTTAACGGCGGACATGTGTGTTCCTTAGGACTAGCTTGAGAGCGAGCACACAGACGACCAAACATGATATCGGGACGACTAGCAGTTAAATAAAGTAAACTACCAATCATACCTCGATACTTACGTTGGTCAACAGGTTTGCCGCTTTCATCAGGTTCCAGCTTGGTCGAAGTAGCCATAGGGGTGTTGATTGGTTTGACGTTGTCAAGATCAAACTTCTTCAGCATATCCTTTGTATATTTTGACTGGCTGATGAAAGTGTTGGCCCATTGGTCATATGGTCAAACTGATTTTAATAATTGATCAAACTCTGTCTCGATATATGAAGCTAGTCAGGATATCTCGGACTCTTGGACATGATCAAGAACAGCTATCTACACAGTTCAAGACCGAAGCACTGTTTGCCTGTTCGAGTCTGTATTTCTTTGAGCAATATATTTTTCATTTTATTTGAGTCTAGGAATACTTTGAACACCGAGTCGTACAGGCAAATAGGCTATTCCAAAATGATTTCAAACTGCTTTTAAAATATTCGTAATTTTGTAAAACATTCGTATTTACAAAAGCTTCAAAAAGGTTTTCAAAAAGGTTTTCAAAACACAGAGTTCGGCCAGAGTTCGGTTAGTGGCCGTTTTGTTTTTGAATTCCTTGGAACTTGGTCCTCCTGCAGTTGCGGATTTGACCGAGATTTTCTTATCGAGTTCTGTCCGAATTCTGTCGAATTCTGCCAGAATTCTGTCTTTGGAACTCCTATAAATTGAGAAGGATTTCGATCATTTTTGACTCACTCATTCACTTTCAATCTTCTCTCTTCTAAAAAGCTTTCAGTCTTCCAAAGAGTTTTTCTCGAGCTTCAAATTTCAGATCCCAAGCCAGTTACAATCCTCTAGTCGATTTGCCAGTGCGGTGCGGTCTAGAAGTTTCAGAGTGATTGTAATCAGAGGCTTGATAGAAGATTCAACTCTTCAAAATTGAAGTTGGACGAGTTCTTCGTATCAAAGCTCGCGTTATAGAAGTTGCAAGGACTTCGTAAGAAAACTTGCGGTTTTGCCAATAATGGATTCAACTGGTAGCAAGGGTTCTACCGACTGGATTAGTCCTCAACAGAGGGAAACCAGTATACATCACTGTCCTTGCGTTTGCTTTCTTATCTCTGCCTTTACATTATTTAGTTGTGATTATTATTCTGTGATCTTGCTGCTAACATTTTTAATTAGCATTATTCCGCTGCCAACTCTATTCACCCCCTTTAGAGTATTGCGCTTTACGATTTTGTTCCTACAATTGGTATCAGAGTAGGTGTTACAGGTAAAGCAAGGTAACATTGCAATTATTTATTCATTTAACTATTTGTTATATAGATCAAGCACAACACATGGCAACTGTGAAATTCACAAGTGAAGGCCAGGCCACAAACAGACCTCCACTGTTTGATGGTACGAACTATACCTATTGGAAAATACGGATGAGTTTTTTTCTTGAAATCACTTGACTTTGATTTATGGTCAATTGTTATTGATGGCTATCAAAAGCCACCTCGTATAAATGTTGATGGAGTTTTAGTTGAAAAACCCCATAACAAATATACAGAGGAAGAAAAGAAAAAGGCCAGTCTTGACGCACGTGCTATTAACGCTTTATTTTGTGCTTTAGACAGAACTAAATTTAACAGGGTGTCTATCGCACAACTGCTAATGAAGTGTGGAAACTTCTTGAAGTCACACACGAAGGCACGACTCAAGTCAAAGAATCAAAGGTCAGCAGACTTACTCAAGAGTATGAAGTGTTCAAGATGAAGCCCAACGAAACAGTTACTCAGATGTTCGAAAGATTCTTGGATATTGTAAATCCTTTGTCCTCCCTAGGCAAAGTTTACAGTAACCATGAAAAGATTCACAAACTCCTGCGAGCACTTACCAAGAACTGGATTCCAAAGGCTACTGCGATCATTGAAGGGAACAACCTCACAACTATGTCCCTCGAAGTACTCATGGGTAAGCTACTCACTCATGAATTAGAGCTACAAGATTTTGAAGAGCCTGCACCAAAGGAGAAGACAATAGCTTTCAAGGCTCAGCACAGAAAAGCTGCTGAAGGTGATTCAGACAACAGTGAGTCTGATGCTGAAGATCAAGCACTCCTAGCAAGGAAATTCAAAAGATTCATGAGATAGGAAAAGAAAGCCAAAGAAAACAATAGCAGCAACAACTGGTATCAAGATGATGCTGTCTGCTACGGCTGCAAGAAGAAGGGACATATGAAGAAGGATTGTCCTACAAACTCATCATCAAGCAAGAAGAGCAACAGGTATGAAAAAGGGCCTGAAGAGATCAACATCTCGGAGATATGCCAACACCAGCATATGGCATGAAAGTGAAGCCAGCGACTCAGAAGATGAACAATCAGAAGATGCTGCAAATGTATGCTTTATGGCATCCGATCAGGTACTCTCTGAACCTGTAGTTGATACATATGATGACTTTACCTTTGAGCAATTAGGAGATGCCTTCAGTGAACTGATAAGTGATTACAGGAAACTGTGTAGCAAATATCAGACCTCTAAGAAGGTACTCAAAGAGTACAAAGGTGAAATAGGAAGACTTATCAACCTACTAGCTGAGGTTAGAAATAATGTTAGTGAGTCTGGTGAGCTTTCCTCTATTAAGCTCTTATTACACAAGACTACCAAGTTATCTGAAGAGAAAGACAAGGTTATTGACCAACTGAAAGAAGAAATTTCTAAAGAGAAGAAAAGTCTTCAAAGTGCACAAGTCAGAATGGAAGCACTCACTTCTGACTATACTAAGTTGTATGACACTTCCAAAAGATTGGAAATTAGGTTAGGAAAACAGCCTGAGACTGCTGCTTCCTACCCTAACATGTGTCACTTACCGAATAATCAGAACATTCCCAAACCAAACACTGTCAGACCTAACCCTATCAAACCTTTACCCCAAAAGGTTAAGCCCAAACAGGATTATAGGTATGCTTTATTCTATACTAGAAAACCTAAACCTACCAACCGTGCACATCACTCAGCTTTCAACACTAAACATGCACAATGTCATTATTGTGGCCACATTGGTCATATTTTTCTGCATGTAGAATCAGAAAGCTTGTTGATTTAAATATTTATGCATGGATACCAAAAGCTAACATTTCAGGACCCTACAAGAAATGGGTACCAAAAGTTTCATCTGCAAACTGTTTTGTAGGTGGAACACCTTTCACATGCCAAAAGAAAATGGATCCTCGACAGCGGTTGTTCACGGCATATGACCGGTGACGCTACATTATTTGTAACACTGTCGAAGAAGAAGAAGGAAGGCTATGTCTCCTTCGGTAATAACTTGAAAGGGTATATCATTTGTATCGGTGATGTTGGTAAGTCTCCCTATCCTGTGATTAAGGATGTCTGTCTGGTTACCGAGTTAAACATAATCTACTCAGCGTAAGTCATCTAGCTGATCATGGTTATGGCATCAACTTTGGCAAAGACAAATGTACTATAGTTGATAGCTCAACTGGTAGTACTATCTTTGAAGGTATCAGGGAAGACAACATATATGTTTTCTATTTGTTGGAAGAAACTAACATTTCAGGTCGATGCTTAATGGCTAAAGTGATGAGAGTCATCTGTGGCATATAAGACTCGGTCACGCAAATATGGACACAATCTCAAGATTATCCACGAAGAAGCTAGTACGCGATTTACCGGACATAACATTCAAGAAGGATTTGGTATGCAGCCAATGTGAAAAGAACAAAGCTACTAGATCCACATTCAACTCAGTAAACGCAGTATGTACTACTAGACCTCTACAATTGCTACATATGGACTTATTTGGTCCTAGCAGAGTTGCTAGCCTCGGAGGTAAGCTTTATCTTTTGTAATTGTAGATGATTACTCTAGATACACGTGGGTATACTTCTTGACACGCAAGAATGATGCATTATCCGAATTTGTCGTCTTTTGCAAGAAAGTACAGAATGAAAAAGGTTACATGATCACTCGTATTAGAAGCGATCATGGTGGTGAATTCGAGAATGCAGAGTTTGAGCAATTTTGTGACACACGGTTTTGTACATGAGTTCTCCTGCCCTAGGACTCCACAATAAAATGGAGTTGTGGAACGTAAGAACAGAACTCTATCCGAAATGGCCAGAGTAATGTTAAACCAGTTTAGTCTACATAAATATTTATGGGCTGAAGCTGTCAATACAGCTTGTCTTGTTCTCAATAGAGTTCTAATTCGATCCAAATCGAAGAAGACTCCATTTGAGTTATGGTTTGATAGAATTCCATCAGTTTCATATTTTAGAATATTTGGTTGTAAATTCTTTATTCTTAATACAAAAGACAACTTGGGTAAGTTTGACGAAAAGGCCGATGAAGGTATATTTTTAGGTTATGCGGCCAAGAGCAAAGGATACAGAGTCTTCAACAAACGAACTATGGTCGTCGAAGAGTCAATCAACGTCACTTTGATGAACTGAATCAAATGACTATCGATGACAATGACGAAGATCTAACTGTACCAAGCTCAACAACAGCTGATTCTCAACCAAGCTCGGCACTAGCTGATCCTCCTAGAGAAGATCCAGGAACCAGCTACCTTCAGAGTCTGCCGAAAAGATTGAAATTTACGGCTGATCATCCAAAGGATTTGGTAATTGGTGATATTACCAAAGGTGTAAGTACTCGTACATCCAGTAGAGATATTGTTTCTAGTGTTGCATTCATTTCTCATCCGGTCATTGGCACCCATTGGGTATTCCGAAATAAACTGAACGAGAATGGTTTAGTGACTCGTAATAAGGCTCGACTCGTAGCTCAAGGATATAATCAGGAAGAAGGTATCGACTACGATGAGACTTATGCCCCAGTTGCGTGATTAGAATCCATTCGCATGTTATGTGCATTTGCATGTTTTCATAATTTCAAATTATTTCAAATGGATGTCAAGAGTGCATTTTTAAATGGTTTTATAAAAGAAGAATTTTTTGTAGCACAACCTCCAGGTTTCACAGATTTTAAAAAACCCTGATCATGTTTTCAAGTTGAAGAAAGCTTTGTACGGTTTAAAACAAGCCTCTCGTGCTTGGTATGATCGTCTAAGCTCTTTCCTACTTGACAACGGTTTTTCAAAAGGCAAGGTTGACACTACACTTTTTATTAAGTCTTTTAATGGAAAGCTTCTCTTAATACAAGTCTATGTTGATGAGATTATATTTGGATCTACTGATGAATCTCTGTGTCAAGAATTCTCTAAGTGTATGCAAAATGAGTTTGAGATGAGCATGATGGGAGAGCTGAAATTCTTTCTCGGACTGCAAATCAAACAAACTGACAATGGTACATTCATAAATCAAGCCAAGTACACAAAAGATTTGCTAAAGAAGTTTGATCTGGATAATGTCAAACCTATTGGCACTCCGATGGCAACTTCAACAAAGCTTGATATTGATGAACAAGACAAGCCGGTCGACACACGTAAGTATCGAGGTATGATCGGTAGTTTACTTTATTTAACTGCTAGTCGTCCAGATATTATGTTTAGTGTTTGCCTGTGTGCACGTTTTCAAGCTAATCCAAAGAAATCACATCTGTGCGCAGTTAAGCGTATCTTTCGATACCTTAAGGGCACTTCTTCTGTTGGCTTATGGTATCCCAAAACTAAGTCCTTTGACCTTATTGGTTACTCGGATGCAGATTTTGCTGGATACAAAGTTGATAGAAAAAGTACCAGCGGCACATGTCATTTCTTAGGCAAGGCTTTAGTCTCATGGTTTAGTAAAAAGCAAAATTCTGTAGCCCTATCAACAACAGAGGCTGAGTACATCGCCGCAGGACGTTGTTGTGCTCAGATTTTGTGGATGAAACAAACCTTAGAAGACTATGATTTATTTTACACACACATTCCATTTTCTGTGATAACACGAGCACTATTAATTTGACTAAGAATCCAGTATGTCATTCTCGTACTAAGCATATCGAGATCCGACATCATTTTCTTAGAGATCATCATCAAAATGGAGATATTGACCTTGTGTACATAGATACTGAGAATCAATTAGCTGATATTTTTACAAAACCTCTAGCAGAAGATCGTTTCAATTATTTACATCGAGAATTAGGAATTTTGGACGTCAATAATGTTAATTAACTTTATTTTATGATTTTATTTCAATATGCAAAAACTGTGTTAGAGACAAGCCAATAAAGAGTCTGTCTGTCACCACAACTACGGTTGAAGCGAAGCGGTATTTAAGAGTTCTCCGGTGAACCTCCGCCAGCTGGGACAGTACTCCTACAGCTAATCTGAAACAGTCGCTGTGTAACAAAATTTAATCTATAAAATAATATTAATTATATTAATTGTATGTTAAAATTACTAATCTTTGAATTAAATCTTTGAAATGAGCCAATGAAAAAGAAAGTGTTCCAAACCAAACCCAGGCGAATTCGGCCAGACTTCGGACCGAATTCGGCCCGAGTTCGATTGAAGGTATCTGGTTATATAACCAGAACCCGAGAGCCTTTCTTCTTCATTACTTCTAAACACCACCATCACAGCAACAGCAGCCTCGCGAGAGCCCCCTAACCCTAGTTCTTCACCACTCCGTTTCTCCCTATCTACGTGGTGAAATCCATCCAAATTTTGGATTCATGCGATTCGTTGTTCTCTACAACATACTCAAATCTCGGGAGGTATAACTTCGTATCTCTCCTCCTTTCAATTTTCGTGCATTTTACTTTATTGCACAATGGCACCTAAGGGATTTAACCCCTTCAAGAGGAAGAAGACGACCAATCCTAGTGAGGAAGGATCATCTTCGAATCCACCCACGGATTCCCTCTTTTCGCCAGTCCAATCTAGCGATGGCGCGTTCGATGGGTTTTACTTTCAAATCCTAGATCAAGCCCTTATGTGGTATGAAGACTTTTTCATGCGATCCATATGCACAGGCGCTCCTATCAAATGGACTGTGTTTCCAGAACACCGCCAATATTTTGAGGCATTAGGGTTACAACACGTTGTTAAACTTTGTTTCCCGGTAGCAACTAATGCCATTAGACCGTTCTACTGCAATATCATATTAAACACGTTTGACGTAAGTACTCGTGTTGGCGGACTAGACATCGAGTTCAATGATGTCATCTTAGCGAAAATCCTTGGTCTATCTAACGAAGGTGCACCGCTTGTTGATATCACTGAATTTGATTTCCCCGACGGTACGATACTTGCTAGTTTCAAAGCTGAACTCTGTGCACCTGATCGAGTTCGCTCTGGAAAGTTCAAGGCAAACAACTTGAACTTGTTTAATTATGAATTGCACCGCATCATCTACTCCACTCTCCTTCCGAAGTCTACTTCAAAGGATGATGTGACATCTCTTGAATTATCTGCTATGTATCACATTCTTAAGGGGATTCCATTTTCTGCCCCTAAGACCATTATCCAGATGATGGGACGTTGTCGTGCAAGAGATAGAAATCTCTCTTATGCGATGATTCTCCCACGCATCTTCCAGCGTTTGATATTGATTTGTCAACTTGTACTCAAGACCCTGAGCCCAAGTTTCTTAAGTTATCTCGTCGTAGTATGACTGCTGCTGCCTCCTACTGTTCCTCCTACTGCTCCACCTCCTCCACCTACTCAGCAGTATGCCATGACCTTTGAGGGCATACACCAGCATCTTTCTAATTTGTACGTCTCGATGACGGATATGGCTCGCGAGCGTGAGTTCCGCGATGTCACTCGTTATCAGGCGATAGCAAATTCTCTCGCTGATCTCCGATTTGCACAGACTGGACATTCTGCCGGTTCTATTCCTAGAGATCCAGCCTTTTCTGGTTACCGCTGTGAGGATGAGGCTGTTCATGCCTACTTTCAGTCCGGTAACGCATATGATTGGTACCGTTCTGACCGTGCTCCTCGAGATTATGTCGGTGAGTTTTACACTGGCGCTCCTCCTCACCCTTTTGGAGCTGGTACCTCTGTAGCTGGTCCCTCTGGACATGCCGGTCATGCTGATGATGATGATGATGAGGAGGAGGAGGAGATATGATATATTAGTTGATTTTTGAGACTTAGACATTAACTGTATACTTGAAAATGCTCCGACATTCCAAGTTTCTGTCTTTTTAGCTTTTTATTATCAGACTTGTACTGGATATTTTGCTGATGTCTTTTTGCACATCATTTCATCTTTATGGATTTCGTAGTTTATCTTTCACATCAGTTTATTTATTTATAGCATCTTTATCTGCTTCTATACCATAAACTGCCTGTGACATAATTCTCTATTATTCTCACTGTTGTATTAATTCTTTTTATTATAAACTGCTTGAGACAAATACATGCATGTGATGTTATTTTTTTTACTGTCTTGTCACGCCCCAGAACCAGAATACTGGAGAGCGGGGGCAGACATAGCCAGCTACGTATAACGGAATGGAATCCACACCGCTATACGGTCATGGCTGTCTAGATATGTGAGGATTTCACTACAATCCATCAGTCTCTTAAGGTCATAAAATAGCCTATTGTCTCAATCTCAACCAACTAATAATAATCACAAGATATCAGATCTCCAAATATACAATTGTAAGGCGTCCCAAACATTACATATCCAGATGATCATGAAGCTAGTCGTTACAAAATGTGAGGACTAGCAAGAGTTCAGTCATACATGATCAACCCCCGGGGCTTGTCAATCATGTTACAGCCCATAGGCAGACAGTAAGTAAGTACAATCGAGCTAACACTTGCTCGTCGGCTAAACGCCTCAAAAGAATAATTTACAATATTACAGTGGGAGGACAAAAGAAACCCACTCGATACCCTGGTTACGCCTGGTGACCACCATCGGGCTGGAAGACAGGTAGATCCTTTGCTGCTGCTCCGGTATCTGGCCATACAAAACCAGCTGGGTCAGACCCCAGGAAGAGCAAGTGCCACAAAGGAGGCCACAAAATAAGAACCAAAGCCAGCAAATTAGCACAATAATATAATTACATAATAAGAGACAGTAATTTAAGAAAAAACATGATGGATAATTAAAAGATAATCTTGCATAGAATCACTAAAAGACAGGACATATGGAAAAGCATGCCAGGATGATATACGATGAGATAACCCATGACTATTCAGATAGCTAGGTTACAACCCGTAAACCAAACAAGGACCGGAGTTGTAACCCTTCGTCTGAACGGAACTTGGTTTCTCTCACCATTTATCGGCAAGATAAATATAAGAAATCAGGTCAAGTAACAATCTGGAGTGACAATCATTATAGTGACAATCTGGAGTGACAATCATTATAGTGACAATCTGGAGTGACAATCATTATAGTGACAATCTGGAGTGACAATCCTTCAATCATTCTGGTACAATCTTACAATCAATCAATTTTAGACAATACTACTGGACCAGACTCCATCCAAGCAATCACGGCCAATCATTGCCTACGGCTTTCTACATTAACTAACTAGGGTTATCACAATTCTAGTTACTAGCAAGATGCAATGAGATGCTCTAAGTAGTCACAGGCCCTGCAGCTATCCAGGTTATCCAGGCAATCATTATAGTGACAATCTAGAGAGTACAATGCATTATAGTGACAATAGAGTTCAATCATTTAAGTGACAATGGAGGGTGCCCCACATAACAGTGGGTTGGAAATGTGCCCTACTCGTCGGCAGGCTACAAGTCCAAACATTTGCGGCCGGGATAACGGGATCGCCTGTAACTGGGAACATCTCTTCATGTCTAATGAATTATACTAATTATTAACCTTAGTCCAATTTCGTAGGTACTCCTGACCGTGGTACTCAGGAGTCCCCTCCTAGACATGATGCAAGACATGACTGGATTATTTGTACAAGCACAATCGCCCACGGTGTCAGGATTAATTATACATGTCATGTCATGTCAGGTAGCCGCCGCAACAGCTATTCAAGATATATCAGGTCAGGTTATCATATCAAGTGTACTAGTCAGGAGTGCGCCACGACGGACCACTTATCAGGTCATGCTCAATTATCAATTCCAAACATATCCAGTAAATTCGTGATTATCAAGTTCAGGACAAAAGGCGTAAGGATATAAATGGACGTAAAATATCTAATAAAATATCAATATACAGGGCTATAGAAGAGCCAAGCATTAAAGAAATAAGACCAAAACTCCAAGAGCCAATGGGTTAAGCAAGGGGTCAGGGGGCAGCGTACACAAAAGTCACGCACGCAGGGGGAGCTGCGTACGCGAAAAGTCACGCACGCTGAGAGAGCAGCGTAGGTGAAAAGTCATGCACGCTACAGGGAGCAGCGTAGGTGAAAAGTCACGCACACTCAAGGAGAGCAGTGTTCGTGAAAAGTCACGCACACTCAAGGAGAGCAGTGTTCGTGAAAAGTCACGCACACTCAAGGAGACACGTACATGAAAAGTCACGCACGCTACAGGGAGCAGCGTACATGAAAGTCACGCACGCTCAAGGGAGCAGCGTACATGAAAGTCACGCACGCTCAAGTCTACGTACGCACAAAAGTACGCACGCAGGAGACACGCTTCCAACAGGAAGCGTATCCAAGGCTCAGTGGCGTAAGCTAAGAAGCTCTGCACACTGCTCACTGTCTTCTCCAAACAGCAAGAACACCATGATGAACCCAAAGCTTCAAAGCATCACAACTTAGCCATCCGAACTCCAAATCCGGATTTCCAAGGCTCCAACTGGAGTGAAACTGAATGCTCTTCCACATGAAAACATCAAAACCCATAAACATCCAACAAAATAGATCAAACCATGCAAAATCCGAAAATAGGAAAAACTTAGATCTAGAGCAATGGAGACACCAAATCGCAAAAAGCCAAGAACTAATGTTGATCACCATGTCCTAATCTAGCTAATGGACCAAGAAAATAGGGTTCTCATGTAGTGGCAAGATGCACTTGCCTAGGGTTGGGAGAGTTGTGTAGGAAGGAGAAGAAGAAGAAGGAAATAAATGGTGGTTATGAGGAGAGAGAAAATGTTGGTGGAGTTTAAAGAGGGTGGGATGTGGTGTGTTGAGGGGGAGAATAGGTTATGGTGATCCAATACCTATTAAACCCAACCAAACCAATCCAAACCAATTAAAGCCGAGCCAAGCCAAAACCCAAAATACGAGAAATACCGAAATTCCACAAGTCGAGAAAAATAAAAATACATGCCAAAATCCATATACGAGTATAAATACGAAATACGGGAAATGAGGGTGACATGTCTCTACCATCTGTCATAATTTTTGGTATCATCTTTTTCTTGTGTTTTTTCACTGTTGTTTCTTATGCATTGATTGCGGGAGAGTTTTTCTCTTTTACAATTATTTTGCTAAGTGACAACGGGGGAGAAATAAGGATCTAACATCTTTTGAGAAAATGCATGCAAGATATGAACAATTTTACTTTACTATTTTTGATTTGATTCCAAGCTTAGATGTTATATCATTCATAGTTTGTCAATTATCAAAATGGGGAGATTGTTGGCCCATTGGTCATATGGTCAAACTGATTTTAATAATTGATCAAACTCTGTCTGATATATGAAGCTAGTCAGGATATCTCGGACTCTTGGACATGATCAAGAACAGCTATCTACACAGTTCAAGACCGAAGCACTGTTTGCCTATTCGAGTCTGTATTTCTTTGAGCAATATATTTTTCATTTTATTTGAGTCTAGGAATACTTTGTACACCGAGTCGTACAGGCAAATAGGATATTCCAAAATGATTTCAAACTGCTTTTAAAATATCCTTAGTTTTGTAAAACATTCGTATTTACAAAAGCTTCAAAAAGGTTTTCAAAAAGGTTTTCAAAATTCCCAAAAACTAATTTTAAAACCCTAACCTAACCCTGACAGAACTCGGCCAGAGTTCGGCCAGAGTTCGGTTAGTGGCCGTTTTGTTTTTGAATTCCTTGGAACTTGGTCCTCCTGCAGTTGCGGATTTGACCGAGATTTTCTCATCGAGTTCTGCTCGAATTTTGCCCGAATTCTGCCAGAATTATGTCTTTGGAACTCCTATAAATAGAGAAGGATTTCGATCATTTTAATTCACTCATTCACTTTCAATCTTCTCTCTTCTAAAAAGCTTTCAGTCTTCCAAAGAGCTTTTCTCGAGCTTCAAATTTCAGATCCCAAGCCAGTTACAATCCTCTAGTCGATTTGCCAGTGCGGTGCGGTCTAGAAGTTTCAGAGTGATTGTAATCAGAGGCTTGATAGAAGATTCAACTCTTCAAAATTGAAGTTGGACGAGTTCTTCGTATCAAAGCTCGCGTTGTAGAAGTTGCAAGGACTTCGTAAGAAAACTTGCGGTTTTGCCAATAGTGGATTCAACTGGTAGCAAGAGTTCTACCGACTGGATTAGTCCTCAACAGAGGAAAATCAGTATACATCGCTGTCTTTGCGTTTGCTTTCTTATCTCTGCCTTTACATTATTTAGTTGTGATTATTATTCTGTGATCTTGCTGCTAACATTTTTAATTAGCATTATTCTGCTGCCAACTCTATTCACCCCCCTCTAGAGTATTGCGCTTTACGATTTCGTTCCTACAGAAAGTTCGTGCGAAGTTTGTTTGACTTGCAATCCAAGGAAGTAGGTGAGCTCCCCCATCATGCTCATCTCAAATTCGTTCTGCATACACTTAGCAAAATCTTGGCAAAGATTTTCATTAGTAGAACCGAATATGATATCATCTACATAAATTTGCACTAAAAAATAGTATTTTGAAAACTTTTGATAAACAGTGTAGTGTCAATTTTTCTTTTTTGAAAAACCTTTATCTAGCAAGAAATTGCTTAGGCGTTCATACCAAGCTCTAGGGGCTTGTTTGAGGCCATATAACGCTTTCTTGAGTTTGAAAACATGGTCGAAAATTTATGATTTTCAAAACCAGGGGGTTGTTTTACAAAAACTTCCTCCTTAATAAACCCATTCAGAAAAGCACTTTTAACATCCATTTGAAACAATGTAAAATTTTGAAAGTTGGCAAATGCACAAAGTATCCAAATGGATTCCAGTCTTGCAACAGGAGCATACGTCTCATCGTAGTCGATACCTTCCTCTTGGTTGTATCCTTGAGCTACTAGACGAGCTTTGTTGCGTGTAACTGAACCATCTTCATTTACTTTGTTACGAAAAATCCATTTCGTACCAATAATCGAATGATTAGCTGGCCTAGGAACAAGTTCCCAGACCTGGCTCCTCTCGAATTGGTTGAGTTCTTCTTGCATGGCGTAAATCCAAAACTCATCATTGAAAGCTTCTAAAATATTTTTAGGCTCAATTTGTGAAATGAAGGCAGTGCTAGCAATGGAGTCTCTTAACGACGATCGAGTACTTACTCCGCGTGATACCTCACATATAACCAAGTTTTTTGGATGTGATGGCTTGAATGCAAATTTCTTCGGCAAGCCCTCCAGAGAATTGGTTTCAGTGGTGGTATTTATCGGCGTAAAAGTTGATGGCTCAACATCATCGTCAGGAATAGTTGTTGCACTATTATCCTCATCAAAAGTCACATTAGTAGACTCTTCTACAATCAATGAGCGTTTGTTGAACACTCTATATCCCTTGCTCTTGGCAGCATAGCCAAGAAAAATACCATCGTCAGCTTTGGCATCAAATTTGCCTAAGTTGTCTTTGGTGTTAAGGATAAAACATCGACAAGCAAAAACTCTAAAATATGAAACATTTGGAATTCTTCCAAACCAAAGCTCATAGGGTGTTTTCTTCGTAATAGGTCGAATAAGCACTCTATTTAAAATATGACATGCTGTACTGACAGTTTCAACCCAAAAATATTTCAGAAATGAAAATTTATTCAACATGACTCTAACCATATCGTCAAGAGTCCTATTCTTCCGCTCCATAACACCATTTTGTTGAGGAGTTCTAGGACAAGAAAACTCATGATCAAAACCATTAGTCATAAAACTTTTCAAAATTAGTATTTTCGAATTCGCCTCCATGATCACTTCGGATTCGAGTAATCATGTAGCCTTTTTCGTTTTGAACATTTTTAGCAAAAATTTTGAAAACAGAAATCGCATCGTTTTTTTGAAAGAAAGAAAACGTAAGTGAATCTAGAAAAATCATCTACTAAACAAAAGCATAGAGTTTTCCACCAAGACTGGCGACTCTACTAGGGCCAAATAAGTCCATATGAAGTAATTGCAAGGGTCTAATAGTACTTACAGTATTTATGGAATGAAATGAAGACTTGGTTGCCTTATTCAACTCACATTCGGCACATACAGTGTCCTTTTTGAATGTGATGTCGGACAAGCCTCTTACTAGCTTCTTTATCGATAGCCTAGATATAGTATCTATATTGGCATGACCAAGACGCTGGTGCCACAACAATCTCTCATCCTTGTGGGCGTAGAGGCGTCTTCCTGTACTGTTAGTATCTCTAGATAGATAGAAAATGTAAAATTTATCCTCTCTTATCCCTTTAAAAGCGATGTCTCCCGTTGACCTATCATAAATATAGCATTTATTTTGTCCAAAGTTAATATCATATACATTATCAACAAGGTGACTTATGCTGAGCAGGTTATGCTTTAACTCGATCACTAGGCAGACATCCTTTATTACAGGAGAAAGAGGATGACCAATAGTACCATTACCTATGATGTATCCTTTTAAGTTGTTGTCGAAGGATACATACCCTTTCCTCTTCATCGATAGTGATGCGAAAAGATTTGCGTCTCCCGTCATATGTCGCGAGCATCCACTATCGAGAATCCACTTGCTTTTAGTTGAGGGAGAAGGTCCACCTACGTCAAGAGTAGATGTAACCTTTGGTACCCAAGTTCTTGTGGGTCCTGAAATGTTAGTCTTTGGCACCCATGCATATGGATTTATATCTACTAATCTCCTAATTCTACATTGTGGTGAGATGTGCCCATGTACTCCACAATAGGTGCAGGTAGCATGCATATTTGTGTTGGGAGCAGATTGATAATGATGTCTATATGTAGCATGGTAGAGTTGTGTGGAATAGCAGGATAGTGACTATGCATAGCAGCAGGATGATAGTTATGTCTATATTCAGCATAGTGATGGTTATGTCTATGTGCAACATGGTGATGATTATGTCTATATGCAGCATGGTGATTGTGTGTAGTAGTAGAATGATAGTTATGAGAATAATTTCTATGTGCATGTGGTTTGTGTGCTGTATAGAAGTGCGTGTACATGTAAGCATGTTTACGTGCTGCATGTGGATGACGTGTTTGACTATTTTGAGTAGTCTTGTGCTTTGTGTGTCTTATGTGATTGGGTTTGAGCACTACAAGAAATTGTATTTTCAGCAACATAAGCAATATGTTGCGAAATGTTATATTTATGTCGCCAAAGGGTTTCTGCGACATATTTGGCTATGTCGCACATATGTCGCGGTAGCCTTGTCTGGAAAGTCTTTGGCGACATGAAATCAACATGTCGCAGAATGTAGTACCTTTTGGCGACATAACAGATTCAGATTCTAAAAAAAAATCTTTGGCGACATGTGCCTAGTGTGTCGCGAAAAGGTCATACATTGGCAACATGACACATGTCGCCAAAAGCCTAATTTATTTATTTTACTTATTATAGAAAATACTTTCTGCTACACAATTTGATGTCGCGAAAGCTAATGTAGCCAAATATAAATACACTTCTGGCTACACAATTTGATGTCGCAAAAGCTAATGTAGCCAAATATAAATACGCTTTTTGCTGTACATTTTGATTTCACAAAAGCTAATTCATTTTTTACATTAATTTTTATTTTCGCTTATATTTTCCAAGATAAATTTAAGAAATTGTTTTGCAAATAACTTTAAAACATTAAAAAATTATTCAAAGAACTTGAGAACAAAGAGCAACAAGTTACGTGAACAAAACATGAATCTAATATAACGTCTTTAAACATCTCTTTACAAAATAATCCATAATGCAATATTTTAACAACTTCAAGTGACCATATAGTAAAAAAAATGTATTTCACAAACGTACTGTATTCAAATTAGACAATTATAATGTAGACATAACACATGAATATTTGATTGACTTCCCAAAAAAATAGTCTAGCTACAATAGATCTCATGATATGAATGCCTTCCCCCAAAATTAGCTTTTGTCAATGTGTCTATTTGATCCTGCAAGCAAAACAAAAACAAAAAAAATGTAAGTAAAACAAAAAGAATATATATATATATATATATATATATATATATATATATATATATATATATATATATACCAAAAGAAAGTAATTTTAACATGGATCACACATGTTTCTTTGCTAAAATTGCAGTTCTTAGCTTTTGTCATGTACTTAAAAAGGAAGGTAAGATTGGGAAAAAAGAAAGAAAGAAAAACATTGCAAGAACAGTAACATATAATAGATGCAGCATATGTTGTACAGTTAAGGAAACTATGTGAAGCACTAGAGCAACATTTACACTAAGCTGTCTAACAATTCCTTTTCCAATCCATTTTTCTTGCTAGTATAACCAATTGCAATGCACACCATTTGTTAATGACAAATGAAATGAATTAAGAATTTCAAGTTTGGCGTAATGGAGAAACCAAGTATCAGTCAACACTTATGAAGTAAAAAAAAAAACTTAAAGCCAAGTATCAAATAACATTGATGAAGAAACCCAAATATGAGACAAGGACCTAAAACTCTTAGGTCTCTAAATAAAGCTGCAGACAACAAGAGTAGTGTAGAAGCTGGACCATAGTTTACTTTATTAGTCCAAAACAACTCTCGAATTCTTCTTGTTATGGTATACTTGCATGCTACATGAGCCACATCTTTTAATAGCTACAGAGGGATACAACAGTGAAGAGGTTTTTAGATGAATGAGTTCCTATGTGTTGACTTGTGATCAAGGTTTTAAGTATTGGCTGAAACTGAAACGTTCTGCCCGTTATGGAACAGAATCAAAGGGTCTGAACCTAGAGATAATCAAAGAACTGAAACGGGATAAATTTCAAACATGCATTGGAATAAGGAAATATTAATCTTCTGTTCCCGGGAGGAAGCAATTTCCAGTTGATGCTTACAACAAAGCACGAAGGGAGCTGGACCCTAACAGGATAACAGTTTTTGTATGTTTTATATAGAGCCGTATTTTATATAGAGCTGGACCCTAACAGGATAACTTCCAATTGTGTTTTATATAGAGCCATATTTGCTATGTATCTCAAAGAAGTTTTTCACCATATCTTATGCCAAATAACAGGTATATATCTCAAAGAAGGTGCTCTAGACAAAAAAACTAATCATAACAGGTATATATCTCAAAGAAGTTTTTCACCATATCTTATGCCAAATAGAGTATCAGATAAGAAAATACACATTTGAAGAGCAAGGAAATTGCATATAGATTGAAAAGTAAGGTAACTGTAGCATTAAGAGATGAATTAAGTTTGATAGGAATGACTCACCTAGGATCCCTCAGGTGAATCCTCCCCACATTGATCTGACGAAAGTAATCCACATCTCAACAACACCGCTTGGAACTTCTCAAGTTTCTCGTTTTGCGCCTTAATTTGTTGTTGTTGTATCACAAGCTGTTCATTTTGTGCCTCAAGTCGTTGTTGTTGAGTTTCATTACGTTCCTTAAGTGATGATAACTCCTCTCTTAGGATTATCACTTCCTCGCCATTCTCCCATGATGTTGTACTAGTATTAGAGGGCTTACGACCCACTCCATATCCTCTCAAGTAACCCGATTTTTTTTCAAGCACTGCTACCGACATTTCTTCTTATGACATTGGGATTGCATCGGGCTGAGAACACAAAGTTCGCAAATTCTCAAGCTCACCCTGACATTTTAAGGAACATAAGTAATCAGTTGCAATGTAAATCAAAACTTAAATACTTAATGTTAACTTCTTTTTTATTTTAAGTAATTGTTACACAACATAACATATTATCGACTTACGTGTTTCTCCATACACTTATGATCCAACCAATCATCCTTCTTCTTACTCCAATGAGATTCCTTAAAGAAATCTACAAAGTGAGGTATCTCCGCCTAATTTCATGGAAATAACAATTAGATTATCTATATGGATAAGTAAATAATATATAATAAAAGTTAAGCTAGAAATTGCAACAAATGTGTCACCTTCGTAGACATTGTTGCTGCAAATGACTTTGACCCAGAAGAATGATTCCATGGTAAACAAGACCGTGCTACTATGTTTTTTTCTGATCGTTTCTACAACATAAAACCAAAAACAATGGTGCATAGAAAACCAAAAACAAAACAAGCTATTATGTTTTGGTCAAATCATAGGAATACAGTAAATGGGCATCATATACCTTAAATTTTTCATGTGTTGTCCAAACCCGATCGATCATGTACTCCCAATCCTCTTGTGAAATGCCTTTATATGGCTTGCTTCTCGGGTTAACACCATTCCTCATCAAACTCTTATAATGTGCATGCATGCGACTCCTCCAATCTTTATATCTCAGCTGGCATATTTTCGTAATAGCCTGTCTTACGACTTCATCCTCATCATAATTTTTTATTTCAAATTTATCCTACAAACATATACCCAATAATAAAGATTATTAATAAACAATATATGGGAAAAAAAACTTGATTATATGAAGTAGTAAATAGATCCACCACTACCCGAACTCTTTGAATAATTGACTTCTTTAGGGTGTCATCAATGTCATCCCAATACATAACATCCTGAAGTGGGGTAGCAGCCCGAACTTCAACACCAATCTGGTTTGCAAGGGGAGTAGCATTTTCCCCAACTGGAGCCCTTTCCCTGGCGGGGATTGGCACTTGAAGCTTGCCAGTTTTTTGTACCATTTTCTCTACTGCCTTACCACGCGTCTTACCTCGTGTATTTTTCTTCGGTGAACCTGCCCATCAAAACGAAAAAGAAAATAGCGTTAACCTAGACAATAAATAGGCCAAATTTCTATTTCATACTTCATTAAAATCTAATATGATTATATCCATTAGATTACCCGAACAGCTAGTGACTCCATATGACTAGGCACATGCAATTGAAGGTTATTGGACCCTTCACCAGTGGTATCTTCAGGTGTGGAAACAAGACGTGATGATTTACGAGTAGGACCATTGTATACGACCTAAAAGTATAAAATACATAGATATTAAAGCATTGTTAGTAACATAATTTAAACACAACATATCACTCGAGGATCATATATTATATTACCTTTTTCATTTGAAGATTAGAAGGCACATTATTATCATCATCGCTGCTGGATGAACTAAGCAAATCATCATGCTCGTCCGGTCAATACTCATCACCATATCTCTCACTCATATTTCTTTTGCTATTCTTACCAAAACTTGTTTGGGTGACCTTCTCGAATGGAGGAAATAAATTTGAAGCGTGAAGCAAACCCAAAGCATTTAATTTCTTTTGGTTACTAGCAATATTTTCATTTCTGCTTTTCATATGCTGACGTCATTTGGGCTGCTTGTCCGGGTCTTAAGTATACTCTGCTCTTTGACTTTTCCATCTACAACAATAAGAAAACAAATTAACATATAGCAATTAACACACAGTAGATATTATTGTAGACATTTCAATGCAATAATTTGAAAAAGAGAGTATCATTAATTTGGCTAAGGAAAGAAGTCAAGAACTATATATGAAACAGAGACATATATGGATCAGCTTTTCAAAAAAAAAAATCAAGAATACTTTAACTACATTGCAATTTCTTCACAGTTATGTTTCTTCATTAAGACATCTTTCCTTTTACTTATTATAACTATATTGCAAATTTGTTCCGACAGAGAAATATTGCTCCCCACAGGCCACAACAACATGTCAACATTTGAAAACTTGAGCAGATGGCACTGTTCTTCGGTGGTTTCATTCTATAGCGTTTAATTCTACAGAAATAAAATTGCAGGCAGTAGAGACACTCACAACTTCACTGTCACCTGCACACTTCAATGTTACTCACATATGCCACCACTCTACTACACATACACACACCCTTGACAGGCCCCAAATGAAAATTTCGATACCATAAGGATATTTGAAAATTCCTTCAAAGCCAAGCCACCTGGGCAGTACCCCCTGTACTGCCTGGCCATGCTGCCAAGTCCAACTCCCTGCAGTGGCCAATTGGCCATGTACTAACACTGTACAACAGTGCAGTATACTGTCCCAAACCAGGTCCAACATGACCTGCTCCCTAATCCTGCCTGTGCACCTAGTGCACAGGTGCTCACCCATACATGGCCTATAGCCCTATCCAACCTGCGTTGCACTACAGTGGATAAGTCCTTGCCTGCATGCCACACTCTCCTCTAACCCATCATGCACCCCAAACACCCTGCTGCCAAGGGGCCAAGTAGCCCCTGCAGTGGCCAAGCCACATATACCTGTGCAACCAATGAACAAGCCAACACGGCCTAAGGCCAAGTGCCTGGACTCCTCTCTCTAACTTCATGTGTATCATTAATTTGTGATTGAAAAATGGAGAGTATCATTAATTTGGCTAAGGAAAGAAGTCAAGTGCCTGAACAAGCCAACATAAATAAGTATCAAACAAAGACATAAACAGAGACATAAATTTTGTGATTGAAAAATGGAGAGTATCATTAATTTGGCTAAGGAAAGAAGTCAAGAACTATATGAAACAGAGACATATATGAATCAGTTCAGGGGGTAAAAAGACGCTTACTAACAATATGCATCTCCAGCTTCATAAATCATAAATATTGATAAATAGTTGGCATATGGCAATAAAAAGACGCTTATGAAAACTTTTATGCGTTTGTGACTTGAGCAGTAGGTAAAACTGATGCTTGACACATTGTTTTTTTTAGGTTTTGACGGTCCACAGCATTCGAGCTGTAGGTAAAACTGGAACCATTGGCTTGCGAAGGCATGAGAATGTGCAGGTAACCGCCTAGAACTGATGCTTGCTCAAATGGTCAGCTGTTCCAATCAGTTCCTTGTTGATGCCACCAATTTGAGGTAGCAAAGAATGTCCTGAAGACCTCAAAATGTGTAATAGCAATATATACAGTTTCGAAGAGCAATCTGATTATCTACTGAATTAGTAATCATACACATGATGATACTTGAGAAATACAAAATAAGATGTTGATTAATTCCCTTAATCCCTTATAATTTCAAAAGATGGCTATGCTTGCTTACCTGAGGAATGTGTTTCTTGCAGGATAAATCAATGTACTTCTCGTATAATGAGACAATTTGTACATACTCTTGGGCAACACCAATAGGCTCCTTTTTGTAGTAAACGTTCGCTTCAAAACTCATTGATAGAATCCTAAATAAACTTTATTCAGACAAGTGAACATGTTACTCAACCATTTCGTTCAGAACTTATTAATTGAGTACACTTACTAACAATATGCATCTCCAGCTTTATTAGTGCTTGCTATTCAGAACCAGCCATAAAAAAGCCTTACATTGTTGTCAAGACTAAAAATATACAGGTAATTTAGGACAACAAGAACAAGAACAAAAGGAACCTTCATTACTTGACTTCGTAAGATGTATGGAAATTGCAGATAACAGACAAAATATGAAAAGGTAAGTAACCCTTACATAAAAAACAGTACTACAGTTTTCATATCGTCATTCCTATCAATACCATGAAACCTCTGTGGAAATTGCACATAAACAGGCATATTTCCCAACATTTGGATCCATAAGAAAACACAGCTTCTCTAATGTAGTGATCACAATCAAGATTCAACATGTAGGATCCATTTAAGGACTGCTGACACACACGAACCTGTATAGAATTGGGTCACAGGATTCCGAAGATCTTCCAAGTGTATCATTAATAGTCATAAATAATAATCGGAAAGAATCCTATAAAAGAAGTGTCCATCTATATGTTTTGTTGAGAACTAATAAGGGATTTAGTCCCACATTGAAAAATGTAATATGAAGAGGAGCTAGACTCCCTATAAGTAGTTGAGTAGCCCATCAATAAAAAACACACAACAATTATTCTCCACATGGTATCAGAGCCATAACGGAGGAAAAAAAATGTGTCAAGCACAGAAACAACAAGGACGACTACTATGTCAATATATACAGTTATTAGCGATATATCCGATAATAACTGATACTGAAACAACAAGGACGACTACTATTTCATCCAATTTCAAAACAATGTGTCAAGCACAGAAACAACAATGTGTCAAGCACGGAAATTACATATGATACTGATAAAATACAATTGCCATGCATTGCATCACCTATAGATAGACAATTGTCGAAAAATTACAAATGATACTGATAAAATACAAATGAATACTTTCAGAATAGGTTTCGAGCCAGTTGAAATGCAAATTGCAATAATTACCTGATTTTTGAATGTTGTAGGAGAGTCCAACTGACTGAAACTAGCACCAATGTTTAGAAAGTAAATTAAAGTATTGTTCCAAAATACACAATGTTCATATTCAAAACTCAACATAAAAACTACATATCAAATTCTATATCAGGGTCAATATCAGAATCATAAAGCATTTGTCTGTCATCCTTTGCATCCTCTCTATTATGGGCCATTATTTCATCCTCATTATCACTGAGATGCAAAAGCATATCACTTGGAATAATCTCGGGATCAACACCATCCCTATGATATTGAACATTAGTATCTTCAATGATAATTGGAATTCCAGTGCTTTTGTCTTTTTGGAATGCATCAATAGGATTTGAAACTTCTATTGAGTCGGGCTCATCATCATCATCCAACTCTGGTACATCCCATGTACCCCAATGTCGAACCCGTTGCACAACTTGCCAATTTGCACCTAATCGTGTATCATTAACGTAGAAAACTTGTTGCACCTGACTTGGTAGGACGAATGGATCGTCTGAATACCACCGACGCCTGACATCAATGCTAAGGCAATGTGCATCTTTGTTTAGTGTTCGACTACCACTGTGTTGAACCATTCACACTGGAACAAAACAACTTTATGCCCATACATGTATGTCAGCTCCCAAACTTTGCATAAATATCCATAAAAGTCTATAGGTTTTCCTTTATGAGCTCCTTCGGAAACTAAACCGCTATTCTGACTCTTACGACGATTGTCACGATCTCTAGTATGGAATCGGACGCCATCGCAAATGCAACCTGAATAAAGAGTGACTATCACATTTGGACCATTCGCTAACGCCCACATTTCATCAGTTGCTTTTGGTGACCTTTGTGTTCGCAATTGATTCATCTACATACAAAACATATAGAAGGCGTATTAAGATAATATTAGTTGAATCGCATCTAAATATATGTTATACATCTTACATGTTTTTTGAACCATCTTGGAAATTTTTGTCGTTGTATTTGAGTTATATCACCTTCAGTTGAATTTTGTAATAGCTTCTTGTGTTCCCTACTTGAAGAAATTAAACTCATAAGTACAAATAAATCAATAATCAAAAGGTTTTAAGTAATGAATGCATATAAGGATGTTGAATAACATACTCTAAGTACGGCTCAACCTCGTCGGTATTGTAAAGCACAAACCACTTAGCAATTTCATATTCCTTCTCTGAGATATCAGAAGCCCTTGCTAATCGTCCAAAAGGACGAACATTTTGCGTGAATACCGTTAACCCAGGACCACGCTCACCACCATCAGCATTCCGTTCTTCTCGATTAAATATTGTTTCAACATTGCTCAAGTATATTGAACAAAAAGTCAAGCTCTCTTTGACAATATAGCCTCAGCAATTGAACCTTCTGGCCGAGCTCGATTAGTTACATACCATTTCAGAGTTCCAAGAAACCTTCAAACAAACAACAATTACAATAATGAAAACATGTTCAACTTAAAATTTGCATTAAAATCGTACAAATTACCTTTCAATTGGGTACATCCAACGATTGCACTGGCCCCGCAAGGATGGCTTCACGTGGCAAATGAACTGCCAAATGCACCATCACATCGAAAAAAGCTGGAGGAAAAATCTTCTCTAACTTGCAAAGTATTAGAACAATGCGTTCTTCTAACTTCTCCAAGTCATTTTGCACCAACGTCTTAGAGCACAACTCCTCAAAGAAATTACCCAACTCGAACATTATAGTACATACATCCTTGTTAAGGTATCCACGCATCCCGATTGGGAGAATTCTTTGCAGAAGAACATGACAATCATGGCTTTTTAAGGTTGAAAATTTTCCATTTTTCGTGGTCACACACCTTGAGATGTTTGCAGCATATCCATCAGGATATTTGATTGACTTTAAAAATTCAATAAAACCCTCTCTCCTTTGGTGTCAATGTGTAAATCGCCGGGGGCTTGATCAAGGATCCATCGGGAGACCTCTGTACGTGCAATTCTTTCCTTATGCCCATGTCCTCCAAATCAAAACGAGCTTTTATTGTATCTTTGTTCTTCCCGTCTATGTTCAATAGCGTTCCAAGCAAATTGTCACATATGTTCTTCTCTATGTGCATGACATCAAGGTTGTGTCGGAGCTTGCGTTTCTTCCAATATGGAAGTTCAAATAGGATGCTTTTCTTTGTCTAATTCAATTCTGCTTGGTCACGAGGCCTCCTTTTGTTCTTATGGTTCTTTCCAAACTCGACATATGATAAGCAGTCCAACTGATTTAGTATCTTTTCCATTGGTATCTCCAAGGATTTTGTCTGGTGCTCAACCTTACCATTAAAGGCCTTACTCCTTCGCCAAACATGATTCTCAGGCAGGTAACATCGATGACCCAAGTAACCAATT
This sequence comes from Iris pallida, assembly GCA_029216955.1. Classification (NCBI taxonomy): domain Eukaryota; kingdom Viridiplantae; phylum Streptophyta; class Magnoliopsida; order Asparagales; family Iridaceae; genus Iris; species Iris pallida. Next base: position 5,027,078 of record JANAVB010043417.1, read on the forward strand.
TTATTTCTCAAACCTTGAGATGATGCATTCTCATTGCATGTCGGACAAGCCAAATAACCCTTTGTACTCCACCCAGACAAGTTACCATATGCAGGAAAGTCATTTATTGTCCACATTACAGCTGCATGCATTCGAAAAGTTTGTTCCCTGGATGCATCATAAGTGAGTACACCACGTTCCCATAAATTTTTAGCTCGTCAATCAACGGTCGCATGTAAACATCTATATCTCTACCAGGTGCTTGTGGACCTGGAATAAGTAAAGACATCATAAAAAATGGATCTTTCATGCACTTCCAGGGTGGTAAGTTATAGGGCATAACTATTACTGGCCACAAACTGTAAGATGTACTCATGTTTGAAAGGGTTAAACCCATCAGTAGCCATTCCCAGTCGTACATTTCGGGATTCTCGAGCAAAATCAGGAAAATTGCTATCAAACTCCTTCCACTCAGCACTGTCAGCTGGATGCCTCAATACACCGTCATTCAGGCGCTTCTCACTATGCCATCTCATGTCTGTAGCTGTCTTCCTCGACATATACAATCTACGCAACCTTGGTGTCAATGGAAAGTAACGCAAGATCTTATGAGGAATTTTTTTCCATTACCATCATTTAGCTTGTATCTAGACTCTCCACAGACTGGACACTTTTCTAAGGCCGCATTCTCCTTCCAAAAGAGTGCACAATCATGTTGACATGCATGAATTGTCTCGTACCCCAAGCCCAAGTCACGTAAGAACTTCTTAGCTTCATAAATGGACTTTGGAACCAAATTTCGTCAGGTAGAAGGTCTAATAATATCCCCATCAGCATGTCAAAGATTTATTGCTCCACTTGCTCATTACCTTCACATGAAGCAACGTAATCACAAACTTCAGCAAAGTATACTTCTTACAGCCTGGGTATACTCACGTTGGGCAGCCTCCAACAGTTTATCAATGTTATGCAGCTCCTCCCTTTGAGTGGTATCATCCTCCCAATCATGGCCCATGTAAGCCCCCCTACAATAGTCTTCTAGTAATTCAGGAAATTCATCTTGATCGTCTTCTTTATCAGACATTTCAATATCACCCTCAGCGTCTGATACTCGGTTCTGATACTCGGTAACAAGTTCTCCATGATACACCCAATTTTTGTAAGATAGCATTATTCCATGTCGAACTAAATGATTCTTCACAACTTCCTCGGTATGCCACTCGAGGTTCATGCAATCATTACATGGACATCGAATGCTACCATTCTTGTCTACTTTCTTCATTGCAAATTCAACAAAAGAGTTCACCCCATCAATATACGGTTGACTTAATCTCTTTCTAAAAAGTGTCATCCAACTCTTGTCCATATCTACAAAAAAAAGGGTTTATTTCCATTATTTTTGTCGTAATGACAGAAATAATAAGACAAATAAACCGTAACAAGGAAGTTTAGAAGCAAACACCACGGTCATGCACTGATGACCAAACCAGTTCCTAAAAGTAACACCACTTGATATTTCCATATGAACATCATATGCCTATAATAGTTGTGTCCACGAAACAATCGGCGTACTAAACGTATCGGCTCAATTTTCTTCTAATAATGGTCCAGTGGTACTGCAAGTAACAATGGTCCACTTGATATTTTCTTCTAGTGTCGGTTCATATCGTTCCAATGCACATATAGTGTGAAGCATTCAATTAGAAGATGAATGTAACAAAACATGTTATTGGTTGACATCCATGCACAAAGCAAAGCAAAGAAATGTATGACGGATGACCCCTCATTTCACTATTGTCATCCAATGGAGTTACCCATCTAATTTCAATCACAATTAAACTAATTTCTACCGTGGCACCCATGTAAAATGCAAGTTAAGTAAACATTCTCCCAGCAGAAAAAAAAAGGTTTGGAGATGTTATAAATATTTTGCAAACATACCCTTCTCCTCCCCCCTTCCACAGACACACTTCTCTAGCTGTTGACACCACATCTCCCCCTCTTCTACCAAATCCTAAGTCTAATATCTCCCCTATCCCCCCTCCCCTAAGAGCTAACATCTCTATCTCTGGCTCCCTAGCTCTAAGAAGGAAGACAACACCAAATAAGCAGATATTTCATGGACCAGGACACCAGTTCTGAGTGGCAGACCGGACTGTTGATATTGGAAATTATTTATAACTAGAACCTACACATAATTTGATAAAAGGATTCTAACATAATAATAGGCTGGAAAGTATCACAAGGAATCATCTTCGCAGAAAGAAGCCTATAAACCTCCACCGTTCTTAATGGAAAATTAATCTAATGATTGTGAACTTGATCATTATATCTGTCAAACTTAGGACATATTTCTTACAAAGGCCTTTGAACTAAAAGATGTCTTATTTCACACAAGCAAAAGATATCTTTCTTCACCAAAACAAAGACATGAAATATGCAACAAAAACTTTTTATAGGACAAACTTAAAAATATTTCCACAAACACCTTGTGAGAACATGATTGACGCCAAACACTCAAAAACATCATCTTTCTTCACAAAAACACAGCTATGGAATATACACTATTTTAAAATTTAAAAGAAACAATTTAGATATTGGTTCTGAATTTCAACATTACAGCAAGCAAACATAAGAATTAAGATACATTTCTTATGACCTCCTTCCAACTGAATATATGCCCGATATCGCTCATTAAACATGGCATATTCTTTCTTTAAACAAAACATGAAATATTCATAGTTGATAGTGTAAACTTTTTATATAGGGGACCTTGAGGCATAACTCCTATAAACTTCTTCCAACTAAATGACAAGGTTCAAAATCTCTACCAAGGAATCATCTTTCCTCACAACAGAAAGACTGACATATGCACCATTGTCAAAGAAGCTATTTTTAGGAATATTGTAATTTCATGTTTATAGAAAACAAACAAGAGATATGTTTCTTGTTAAAAAAAACTTCCAACTAAACAAAAATGCCCAAATATCTCACAAGGAATCATAATTCTTCACGAAAAAATGAGGATTCAAATTATCAACTTGATCTCTATAATCCACAATTGTCATTACACTGGCAAAATCTCTAACATATATTAGAACAATACAAAATCAAAGCTTTCAAGCATGACTTGTCAAGTAAGTTGCTTCTCGTTGGTTTTCTCCAACTTCCACCAACCATAACAATTTCAGATTAGTAAGATAATGTGAATCAAAGTTCTAAACAGCGGTAGGCAGGTGCATGGCGGAGAGGGACCGCCTACGCACCTGATAGAGTTTGGGCTGGATAAATTTTGGGCTGATATAACAGACTGTTATATAATGACCACTATTAACAGTAATATCTACACAAAATGAAAACCATAGGTACACTAACAAATCATGTAACAGGCTGTAATAGATATTTAGAAGTTTTAAATAGTAATATCTAGATATTTAGAACACTATTAACAGTAATATCTAGATTTCTATATGATGATTTGTTGGTGGACCATTAATGTTTAGAACACTATTAACAATAATATCTAGATATTTATATGTTTGATTATTACTTCTCGCAACTTCAATGTTCTTTTCTTAATGTTTGTCTACTTGTAGTTAGTTTATGGAGTTCCTTCTGTTTAGAAGACAATGCAGCAGCAATCAAAAAAAAAAAAACAAAGAGAGGGAACCGGAGAACAATCGAATAGGAGTTCCTTCATGGATTTTAAATTTACGATTACTCATTGGCGATTGCTCACATAACCATTATTGAGTTGACAATGGAATAGGATATGTCTTAACAAATCTAGAACTGCTATTTGCATTATAAATCTGAAAATCAAACCCTAATCTATCAACTAACATGATATCCAAATCAAACCCTAACAAAATTGATTGAGAGAAAACCCTAACAAAATCAACCCTAACAAAATTGAAGTAGGACAAATATATATATATATATATATATATATATATATTATATATATATATTATATATATTATATATTATTTTTTTTATATATATATATATTATATATTAATATATATATATATTATATATATATATATATTAAAATTATATATATATATATTTATTTTTTTATTATATATATATATATATAATATATAATATATATATATATATATATATATTATATATATATAAAATGTCGATCATATTCTCAACCCTATGGAAATTAACATATTAAGAATATTAGGGAAGAACTCACCACCAACGGGAGAGAAGTCCTGGGAATACTTAAAAATTAGGGATCTCGAATATTAAGAATATTAGAGAAGTCCTGGGAATATTAGGGATCTCGAATATTGGATGAAGGAGGGTGTGCGCAAGAGGAATACCTAGGAACGATGGAAGAGAACCCTGTGAGGGCCGCGGGAGAGAAGTCCCCGGGAACGCACGGGAGAGAAGACCTGGGAACGCCGCGGGAGAGAAGTCAGGCTTTTGGGTTTTTTTTTTAGTTTGTTGTTTTTCTTTTTGTAGAGTATGTTGACAGCTGTTATTAGGTTGTGGTTAAATTAAAAAAATTATATGTGCATTTCCCTACATAACTTTATGTCGAGGAACCTAAATAACTTTCTGCGACAGAGGGATGTTTGTTGCTGAACATATGTTACCTTTCTGCGACATGAGTACGTATGTTGCTGAACATATGTTACCTTTCTGTGACACGTATATGTCGCAATATGTAGAACAAATTTGGCGGGTCTAATTTTTGGTTTCCCTCCAATCAATTTTGTGTGGATTTCGCGACATACTGATATGCATGTCGCCAATACATGTAAAAAAAAAGCTTTTGGAGACATAATAGCCCTATGTCGCTAAAACATGTTGCTAAAAATGCAATTTCTTGTAGTAGAGGTTGAGCAACCTGTTTTCCCAATCTAATCTCTAATTTCTTAGAGGCAGCGTGCAGTTCATTACACTTAGCATTTAAACCATCAATTTTAGCAGTAGAGATTTTGTGTCTTTTTTTCTTCAGCAAGCTCAGTGTTGAGTGCTGTGATCTCACGTATTTGCTTTTCAATACGTGTTTCGGCATCGTGTAAGCTTAACTTAAGCTTAGACACTTCATTGGTGACTTTCGTGGGTGGAGTGTCTCAAAAATTATCAAGCAAGGAAGAAAGTTTTTGAATGTCCATTTCATAGCTTTTGATCTTCTCCTTGGCATGCTTATATTTACTAATGACTTTCTTGTGGTCATTTAGTAAATCATTGAACGCATCGCCAAGTTCATCAAAAGTAAAGTCATCGAGAGTTTCGCAGCTTTCGCTAGTTACCTTATCGGATGTTGCCATTAGGCATACATTTGCGGTGTCTTGAGGGGAGTCATTTTCTTCCTCGGAATCACTTGCTTTGCTTTCATGCCAAATGCTAGTGTTGGCATATTTTCTTGAGGAAAACTTCTTGTAGGGCTTCTCATATCGGTTGCTTTTCTTTGCAAATGGATAGTCTTTTCGGACGTGTCCAGTCTTCTTATAGCCGTAGCACGTTGGTTCTTCTTCGTTATCTTCTTGTTGTTCCTTGTTTATTCGATTGAAGAGAAAAAACTTCTTGAAATTACGAACTAGAAGAGCTTGATCATCACCTTCAGAATTGTCGTCATCAGTCTCCTCAGGATCAGCCCTTCGGCGATAAACTTTTAGGGCAATCTCTTTTGCCTTTGGAGCAGGTTCTTTGAAGTCTTTGAGGTCAAGCTCGTGAGTCATCAGCTTTCCCATCAAAGTCTCCATAGACATTGTGGTGAGATCATTGCCTTCTATTATGGCTGTTACCTTAGGGTTCCAAATCTTCGGTAACCCCCTAAGTAACTTGTGGATCTTCTCGTGATTTGTATATTGTTTGCCGAGTGATAACAAGGGGTTGATGACGTCGAGGAATCTTGTAAACATTTGTGTGATCGTCTCATTAGGCTTCATCTTGAACGTCTCATATTCTTGAGTGAGACGACTGATTTTTGACTCCTTGACTTGGGTGGTTCCTTCATGCGTCTAGAAGTCTCCATACTTCGTGCGAGGTGGTGCATGTCGAGACCCCGTTAAACTCATTCATGTCTATTGCACAAAATAAAGCATTAATAGCTCTAGCGTCTAGACTTGTCTGTTTCTTTTCCTCGTCAGAATATTTGTCGTTGGGTTTCTCGATGAGATCACCATTGACAACTATCCTGGCGGACTTTTTGTAACCATCGGCAACAATGGTCCACAGGTCGAAGTCTAAAGACTTGAGATAAAAACTCAACCTTGTTTTTCAATAGGTGTAGTTTGTTCCATCAAATAGGGGTGGCCAATGAGTGGACTACCCTTCACCGTGATTGAAAAACATGGGTTGTGTTGTTGCCATGGATCAGCTCTAGGATGTTAGTCCTTGTTGAGAGAACAGAACTCTGATACCAATTGAAGAACAATTAGGCAACACTAGAGGGGGGTGAATAGAGTTTATGACAATAATATCCAATTTAAAATTAAACTCTTTCACCCACAGTAAATAATCGGAGTAAATGCAGAAATTATAAAGAGCGAGAAAGCATATGCAAACACAGCCGATTTTAACCCGGTTTCCCTCGTGGAGGACTAGTCCAGGCCTGAGAACTCTAGCTCAGGATTAAATTCACTATTTGTGAAATAGTAGTTACACTATGTGCCTTTTCTTCAGAAGAGCACGTCAACTTCTTACAGAGATCGCAGTGGCGATGCTTGGAATTTTCCAAGCGACTTTCTTAACGCTTGTACAAACTCCTAACTGAAGAGCACTGAGCACTTTGAGGCTTATGGAGCTTGTGGCTAGTAGATGAAAAGGGTAAGGCTTGTATAAGGCTTTAGAGAGAAGAGAAGATTGGATGATTTGAAATGAGAGAATTCAAGGCCTATTTATAGAATTCTAAATAGGCAGAATTCGGCTAGAATTCTGTGTCAAGAATTTAAATTTTTGGCCGTTGGACAACTAGCATACAGCAAACCCTAAAAATTAGGGTCCTGTAATTTAGGGGACAGAATTCGGCCCGAACTCTGTATGGAGGCAGAGTTCGGTCCGAACTCTGTCTCCAGGAGATAAAATTGTTCTAATGGGCTATATGGGCAAGTTTGGTTTGGTAGAGCTTTTGGTTTGTGGTTTGGAGATAGGTATAGTCCCAAACTACTCAGTGCGACTCAGTTTACATTTATCTAGACTCAATAAAAGTAAAAATACAGACTCAAAAACTGAGTACGCTGCAGGATAGAGGCGATGTCCGTCTTGTACTGAGTTCAATCTTGATGTGTCATATTGAATTATGACAAGTATCATATTGTCAATTTTATCAATATTTGATTGACTGTGATTTTGTGTCAACAATATTGTACTTGTATGAATATGTCATACTGTGTTATCATGATGTTCTTATACTATATCTCGCTTGCAATATCTATTCCATACCACTTTATGGTCTTATTCTTGCTTTTTCCCCTATCTTATATACAATTTCTGTTAAATTGGTTTTTTTTTTCTCAAATTTATTAGTTAGATTGACTCGAAGGATGTAATATTCAACATGATTAGAGCTCTAATTGATTTGAAGGAAATTGTGTTGTCTTCGATTAATTATATGATTGATGTTGCAATTTGTGAAGTATAGATCTTTTTATTATGTGTACAATGCAAAAGCCACTAGAATTATGGAGCTGCTATAGAGGGAGCACAGAATAAGCAATAAGCTACGAAGTAATTAGTAGTACAACAGTTGCATCATATTGTTAGTATAACTTATGTTTGTTATCATCTATTTATATCCTTGCTATATACTATTGATATGCAAGTTTATAGAAATTTTTGTGAATAGTTATGGAAAATCAAGAACTATTCTGTACTTATATTATTTTTCTTTATGTATGTATATAGGACATGATCAGCCTGTCTTGCCCAGAAAGACGTATCTTTTGAAGAATTTTAGAAAGAAAGTCTTTGCTATTGGATGTGTGAATAGAGATGTACCGTCGAATGATGAAGATTATAATATCATTGTCGATGAAATTTTTGACAATACTGAGTTGTTGTTCGAAAGAAATAGGAAGTTTGATGATATTATGGTTGGAGAAATGATTAATTGGCCAAAATATTTAGTTCAATTTATGAGGTTTTAAAATTCTTTCTTTTTTTTCCTACTGCACTTGAGATTGTAAGCTGGCAATAGCATTTCCTTTTTTTGTTCATCATGAGTATTAAGTTATTGTGAGCTAAGATATTGGGGTTTCTTTCATTTTTTATTATAGAATATTGCTATGTAAATAAGATATATTTATTAGTTAATACAATTTTGATTGAATTTCTTTCATTGTTCATGATTGTTGATGTTTATATAAAATTCTATTTTCAGATGTATTCCAGTTTTATTTGACGAGAACATGTTTAAACAGTTTTGATATGGATGAATTGAGATTTTTTTAATTTAGTTTCCAGAAAAATGACAGATCTGAACTGTTAAAAAGAAAAAAATAGTAGGCAACTAATTAACAAATTATTTGGCAATTTTCGTCAGTCATTTTTATTTGATAGACAAGAACTATCATTTTTGTCAACTAGAAAATGATAGTTCAAAATTTTCATTTATGTTTTGGGATACACTATTAACGATGGATGCTCTGACGGATCAAAACTATCATTAATCGTGATTTACGACGGTTTTGGTCTGTGAAAAAAGTATGTTTTGACGTAGTGGATGTCCTAGAGCAGTTGGGCTCCTAGGACAAGTTTACTAAATTTAGCTGAGAAAAATGATGAAGGAGTAGTTAGGGGCGTATTTTTACAATCCTTGTTGGGGATATGGCATCAGAGGCATGGTGAGATTAGGATGCAGCGAAGAAAACTCTGCACTTTAATCGGAGTCCACTGGGGTAGAAAAGTACACGCTAGGACTAGACATAGTACTTTTTGAGAAACTTGTCATTGATCAACACCTTTAGAAAATCTCTGTTAGGTTTCGCAAGCCTGTAGGTGTCGTTAGAATACACAGACTCTACCACGAAGGAGCCTTCCTACTTGGGCTGAAACTTCCCGAATGTCTTGTGAGTCATGATCATTGGTCTTCTCATTATCAACACGAGGTTGCCTATTTAAAATGCTCTTTCCTTGACCTTTTTGTTAAAGGTTCCAAAAATTTGAGCTTGATATAGCTCGATGCATTATTGAACTAGAAGACGCTTTTCATCCAACGGTTCTGACTCTTGTAGCCGACGACGTTGGTTATCTTCCTCCGTCAACTGGTAAGGGATAGCTACCCGTAAAAGGGAGATCTGGAATTCCAAGGGCAGAATTACCTTGCTTTTGTAAACCAGGAAAAATAGTGTATTGTCCGTTGGGGTTCGGACCATCGTCCGATAAGCCCAAAGACCCTCGCCCAATTTCTCATTTCAGTCACGTTTATTGGATGACACGACCTTCTTGAGAAGTTTGACAATTGTTTTATTGAACGCTTCTGCTAATACATTTGTCGCTAGATTATAGGTCGTCGATGCTACATTTTAGATTCGGTTTCATCACAAAATGATGGAAGTCATGGCTCACAAATAGAGAACCATTGTCATAGATGATTCTCCAAGATATCCCGAAGAGGTAAATGACGTGATGCTTAACGAAGCTACTCACATTGAAAGTTTTCACTTTGACCAGTGGTATCGTCTTTATCCATTTAGAAAAGTAGTCGGTGATGGCAAGGATGAACTGATGTTCATTGAACGATGGAGGGCTGATTGGTCCAATGATGTCCATACCCCATGCCTCGAACGGCTAAGCTACAGCCATGGGGTATAGAAACTTTAAGGCTTGATAGATAAAGTTGACATGTAGCTGACATGCTCTACATTTTCTGGTTTATCCAACGTCATCTGTCATCATTATGGGCCAATAATAGCCCATATGTTGGAGTCGGTCCTAAAACTTAAGACCTAGTTGGTCGACCCTACAAGTACCATCATGTGCTTCCCGGAGTGCTTCATTTGCTTCTGTATCCGAGAAGCATCAGAGGAGGAGCCGGTCATAAGAACGACGATATAGAATTTTAATAGCGGTATCGTAATAGAATCGAGAGAGCGTTTTCTAACAGATGTAGCTTCCTTCGGTTCATCGAAAGGATCCCATGGACTGCGTAGTCTATGAATGGGAATTGTCAATCCCTGACACCAAGGTTATTGTATGTCTGTAAGGAGTAGGCCAGACACATGCATAGGTTGTTCTTAGGACATACCAGTTCTCGTCTAATCATTGTGACTGAGTATTGGGTTCCCATGGAAGCTGCCAAGGAAGCGGCGAGGCTAGCGAGAGCGTCGGCCTCTAGATTCTGCAACCGAGGTACGTGTTCTATAAAGAAACACCTAAATATGGAGATTATTGGACTACTGCCTGATGGTAGGGAAGCAACTCTTCATGTTTGACCTCGTATTGGCCTCTAATTTGATTTACTATTAGTTTTGAGTCGCCATAAGCTTCTAGATAGTCGAAGAGTTGGAGTCTATGATAAGGGCATTGTATTCTGCCACGTTATTGGTGTATCGTGAATAACCAAACCCTTATGAGTAACCAGGACTACTCCCATTCATGTGATAATTTTGCCCTTGGATCTTGTTCTTGAGGCACCGTCAAAGAACATTCGTCAGATAGACTCCTCTGTGACTGTGTTGGATTCCAAGACCTCATCTGGAATACCGTCATATTATTTTGACGTTTTTGGTACTGGGTGTGTTCCCAGAAAATCGGCCAATGCTCAGCCTTTGATTGCCTTGTGCAGGACGAACACCATGTCATAAGGCGATAGCAGAATTGCCCATATAGCTAGATGTGAGTTTAGTACTCTCGGCTTAGTCATGAGGACTCTGAGGGGATTGACCCGAGCTATAACGTAGAATGTCTGTCCAGCTACATAATGACGAGTCTTCTGAATAGCGAAGACTAGAGTGAGATACTCCTTCTCGACAAGATTGTACCGATGTTCGATACCAATCATTGTCCTATTTAGATAGTAGATAGCTTTATCATAGTATGCATCACTTTTTGAGCTAGCAGGGTACCGAGAGAATGGTCCATCGTATGGACATAAATCAAGAAGGGTCTTCCCATGACCTGGGCCACCAGAACTGGAGGATTCGTGAGATATTTCTTAATGTCATCAAATGCTTGCCGGCATTCTTTGGTCCAGACATAAGAAACTATTTTTTTATTAGCTTGGTAAAGGGTTGGTATTACCCAGAATGATTTGCCATGTATCTACGGATATATGCCAAATGTCCTTGCAGGCCACGAAGCTCTTTGAGATTTTTCGGTGGAGCCATGTTAAGGATGGCCTTGGTCTTCTCAGGGTCAATATGAATATCTTTTGTTGTAACGATGAAGCCCAAGAACTGGTCGCTAGAAACCTCCAGGAAAGACTCGGTCGGGCTCATCTTCACCTTATGTGCTCGCATCAAATCAAACATAGTTTTCGGGTCCTTCAGATGGTCGCCTTTATTTTGAATTTATCAGCGATGTTATTAACATAATATTCTACAATTTTTCGAAGGTATTTATAGAATATGGTACCCATAGTCCATTGATACGTTGCCCCTACGTACTTTATGTTGGCCTATTCTATAGTCACACCCGATTTTAATAATCGACATGAACTTAAGTCAATACACAAAATATACGAACTGCTGCTAATCATTTCAGGACTTGTGAAATCAATATCAACAAGGTACTACTGCATCACGTAAATCATCAGTCTGAAGCTTACTTTTATTTGAATCCAGTCCGAGTTATTTTACAATTTATTATGTATTTTATCTTTATTGAGTCTAGGATATAAGTTGTAAGATCGACTGGGTAATACTGGCTTAGGTTAATCTTAGTCCACTTTTCTATACAGCCTACCTATTCTTATTCCATCCACCAAAAAGTTCTATTCCATTCTGCAACAATTTTTTTTACAAATGTTTAACATTTTTCCTAGACAGAACTCAAACCGAGTTCGGCCCGAGTTCGGTCCGAACTCGGCCTGAGTTCGGTCTGTTTAAATTCAAATATTTTTTGCCACCAAATCTGCATGCAACGTTCCTATGCGAAATCTTTGAATCGGAACTCTGTCAGAACTCTGTCCGAGTTCGGTCCTAGAAAACACCTATAAGTAGAAGAGAAATTTTTATTCCAAATCACTCATCCATTCTTCATCTTCTCTTCTCTATTCAATAAGTGTTTTTACCCGATCAAACATTTTTATATTACACCTACACTCCTTTTAGCCAAAAGCCAGTAATATCTATTTCGATCTAGAGTCTTTTGGTTCTCAAGAGTTGTAAAGAGGTTGTTCAAAGTACAGAAATTATCTCTTTTGTGGAGCCGGTCGTGCGCTCGTCACCAAGCACAGCGTTGTGAAGTTGGTCGTGCACTTGTCACCAAGCACGGTGTTGTAAGAGATTGCAAGCTTTCAATTAGCTTGTGCCTTAGTGGATTAACATCGAGCAAGAGTACTCGAGACTGGATTAGTCCTCTCAGAGGGATACCAGTATATATCGCTGTGTCACTGAGTTTGATCTCTCTATCTCTTATTATATTTATTTATTGTCTCTTACTTACTGTCACAGTTATCTGTTTAATTTTTTAAAATTGGTGATTATTTTCCGCTGTACTCACACTCACTCTATTTACCCCCCTCTAGAGGTGCTCAACGGTCCAACAATTGGTATCAGAGCCAGGTTATATTCTAATATAACAAACCTCAGAGAGTATATATGGCAGTAGTGAAATCAATATTCAACGGTGAAGGGCAATCCACAAATAGACCCCCACTATTTGATGGTACAAATTATACCTACTAGAAAACACGGATGACTTTCTTCTTAAAGTCTCTTGACTTTGATCTTTGGTCTATAGTTGTTGACGGTTATAAGAAACCGCCACCTACAGTAGTTGATGGCCAGCTTGTAGACAAGCCTCATGACAAATATATAAAGGCTGAAAAAACAAAGGCTAGTCTAGATGCTCGTGCCATCATCGTACTATTTTGTGCAATTGACAAAATATAATTCAACAGAGTTTCAACCTGTAAAACGTCTCACAAGATTTGGAAACTTCTTGAGGTAACTCATAAAGGTACTTCCCAAGTGAAGGAATCCAAAATCAGTAGACTGACACAGGAGTATAAATCTTTTAAGATAAAATTCGGTGAGTCAATTACACAGATGTTCACACGTTTCCTCAATATTACTAATCCTCTGCAATCTCTTGGTAAGGATTACAGTAATCATAAGAAGATCAGAAAAGTGCTACGGGCTCTAACCAAGAACTGGAACCCGAAGGTAACAGCAATCATTAAAGGAAACGATCTCACCACCATGTCTCTAGAAACACTGATGGGCAAGCTCATGACCCATGAGCTTGATCTGTTAGAGTTTGAAGAAGCAACCCCAAAAGAAAAGTCTATCGCCTTCAAAGCTTAAGCCAGAAAATCTACATACAATGATTCTGAGGAAGAATCATCAAGTGGTGATGAACAAGCCCTACTAGTGAAGAACTTCAAAAAAATTCTAAAGTTTGAGAAATCAAACAGAAGAAAGAGAGATATCTAAGAAAGCAATGAAGATGAAACTATATGATTTGGATGGAAGAAATCAGGGCACATGAAGAAGGACTGTCCAACTTCGAAGAAAAGCAGTCCATACGATAGACCAAGATCAAGCAGAAAAGCAACAACCAGTGGAAAGTATGCTAACATAAGTATCTGGCATAAAAGTGATGCCAGTGATACAGAGGAAGAAGACAGACCCTACGGAAATGCCAATGTCTGTCTTATGGCTTTTGATAAGGTATCCTCAAACCCTTTGTATGATAACTTTACTTTCGATGAATTAGAAAATGCCTTTAGCGAACTACTTAAAGAATACAGAAATGTGCTTGACAAGTATAAGCAATCTCGAAAAGAGATTAAGGCATACACAACCGAGATAGCTAGACTGTCCAGTTTTATTGAAGACATTAAAGAGACGTCTACTACCGGTAACACGGAAGAGATAACCAAACTCAAAGTAGACTATCATGAGGCTATCCTCAAAGTTGATAAGAAAGAAAGAGACTATGTCAAAATACAAGAGTTATATGACATAGAGAAGAAGAAACACTTAGTCACAGAACAAAGACTCTCAGACATGACTGCTAAATATGAAGAGTCTGTTACGGTTTCTAAAAAGTTAGAAATCAAGTTAGGCAAACAGGCAATACATGTAACACAACATAAGTTTAGTCCTAATGCTAAGCATACACCTAAGAGCTCTAAAACTTAGAAAGCACGAAAGAAACACGATTATCACCATACTTTCACTTATAGGTTTTCAAAGAAACCAAATAAGCATGTCAACACAGTTTCAACTACCCCTGGTTTTAAACTTACTTGCACATATTGTGGTACTCATGGACACATATCACAGTATTGTTTAGCAAGAAAATTTGTTGACAATCGTACATTATTTTGGAGACCTATGACTAATCAATATGGACCCTTCAGTAAATGGGTACCAAAGGATTCATCTACTTGTTTTGTAGGTGGACCCTCAACCCTCTCATGCTAAAAGCAAGTGGATCCTCGATAGCGGATGTTCGCGGCACATGACTAGTGATGCATCTTTGTTCGCCACACTATCGATGAAGAAAGAAGGATACGTCTCCTTTGGAAATAATCTGAGAGGTGATATCATTGGCAATGGTACTATTGGTATATCTCCTTATCCTGTAATAAAAGACGTTTTTCTAGTTACAGAATTGAAACATAACCTACTAAGCATAAGTCATATGGTAGATAATGGTTATGGTATCAACTTTGTAAAAGACAAATGTACCATATATGATATGTCATCTGGTAATCCCATATATGAAGGGATTAGAGAAGGCAATATTTATGTTTTTTTTTTGAGAGTACTAATAATGCAGGAAGATGCCTAGTAGCTAATTTAGATGAAAGCTGGCTATGGCATATGAGACTAGGGCATGCAAATATGGACACTATCTCACGACTAAGCACTAAGAAGTTGGTAAAAGGACTCCCCGAGATTCCATTCAAAAGAGATATAGTATGTGCTGACTGTGAAAAGAACAAAGCACATAGGTCTACATTTAAATCCATCAACGCTGTAAGTACTTCTAGACCTTTGCAGTTGATACATATAAATTTATTTGGTCCTAGTAGAGTCCCTAGTCTTGGCGGTAAGCTCTATGCTTTTGTTATTGTTGATGATTTCTCTCGTTTTACTTGGGTTTATTTCTTATCAAACAAAAGTGATACTATTTTTGAATTTTAGTTATTTTGCAAAAAAGTACAAAACGAAAAAGGCTTCATGATTACTCGTATCCGAAGTGATCATGGTGGCGAATTCATAAATACTGATTTTAAAAAGTTTTGTGATGATAGTGGGTACTACCACGAATTTTTTTGTCCTAGAACTCCTCAACAAAATGGTGTTGTGGAGCAGAAGAACCGTACTCTAAGCGAGATGGCTAGAGTCATGCAGATTCAGCATAATCTTCATAAATATTTTTGGGCAGAAGCTGTTAGTCACTACCAGAATTTGTCGAATTAGCAACGTTCACAAACGTCGCTAAACCCAGTTATAACGTCGCTAAATTTTTTTTAGCGACGTTTCTAGCGACGGAAAAAAGCGTGTCACTAATCGAAAAAAACGTCGCTATCGCGACGCTAATTAGCAACGTTATTTGCGACGTTCTCTCGTGGTCGCTAATTAGCGACGCTATTTACGACGTTATCATGTGGTCGCCGTTTAGCGACACTTTAGCGACGTTTCGGCGACGATGTGCTGAATCAGATTCGGTGCCACGTGTTGCCACGTCGGCAAATTAGTGATGTATTTAGTGACATTCATTAACGTCGCTATAATTTAACGACGCTTATTAACGTCGCTAAAAACATCGCTACGTTCAAAAAAATATAAAAAATAGATTCCAGAATACAAATGGAGCTGGAGCTTGAGCCAAAATACAGAATCCAAAATACAAAATACAGAATCCAATCCCTGGGTTCACCGACCCTTCGGTGGAACACTCAACACCGGCGCGCACAATACATTCCAGAACAGACAAAAAATATAAAGAAAAAATAATATCCTCAATGAATAATATCCTCAACGAACAAAGTCAATATCCTCAAATACGTACAAAGTCAATATCCTCAACGAACAAAGTCAATATCCCCAAATACGTACAAAGTAAAAAAATATAAAGTACAAAGTCCGAAAATGCAAAAACAAAACTACTGATCGCCTGGAGCTGGTGCTGGAGCCGGAGCTGGAGGAGGAGCACCACCAGATGACTGTCGTCGCAATGCCAGGATCGTCTGATACTCCTTTGGTGACAACAGGTGGACGAGCATGACCTCCCATGCACCGCCGGATGTAGACGATGCTTCCGGCGTACCAGCAGACGATCGCTCCGTAGCCATCTCGCGGAACTTCTTCATTTGCTCGACCAACCGCTGTGTACTCCTGCATAGCGCGGGTCATCTGTCGCAGTGCCTCAGTCGTCTCTTCAAGCCTCTCAAAGCGTGAGATAAGCACAGAATCATCTGGATGCGGTGCCACCATCCTCTGCAGCATCTCGTCACGCAGAGCTGCGATCTACGCATCGACACTCTGCTGGTGGAGGAGCGACTCCTCAGTCTTTGCGGGCCGGGCACACTAGTGGCGGTCGTAGAGGCCTTGATGCAATGAAGTCACCACAGGAGCCCGTACCATAGTACTTACCCCTATGCATGCCACCAACGATCCTCATCCACAGCTCGTAATCTGACTGAGCTGTGACGGTCGGGGGCTGCTGGGAGGTGCTAGCACCAGCTCCCTCTGACCGTGTCAGCCCGGCCTCAAAAACTCGGCCTAGAAATAACATCTATATGAATTCTCTACGTAACTAAAAATTAATATTAATGAACTAGCATTAAGTAAAACTTTAAAAACTCGGCCTAGAAATAACATCTATATGAATTCTCTACGTGACTAAAAATTAATATTAATGAACTAGCATTAAATAAAACTTACGTAGGTGTCCCGGGCCTTGTCGTCAACGAACCGCTCCCCCTTCGTGTGCGTGGCGAGGAACAAGGTCACCATATTCGGGTCCTCTCCCGAGTCAACCTGTTACAAAATTATTATATGATTTGTCAGTTAAGTTGAAAGAAATATATTACTATAAAGTATTAATTATGGGTATACGGCAAGATATGTACCATATCAGTGAAGAAATCCATGATGGACCGTGACCCACCACACCACTGCGACCTCGCCTGTCGTGCTCTTTTAGACTTCGCGGACTTCTCCTTGTAGGTTTTCTCTTCGAATCTCCTCTTTATTGCTGCTCAGTCGGCGGCAGAGATCCAATCCTGAATAGGCTTTTTCTAGCGCTCGCGATCCTTTCGGTCGAGGATCGCGTCCTTAATGAGCTTGCTGGCAATGCTAGAAAAAATAGACTCGACAGCAACGGCGCGGTAGGGAAGGAAGAAGTAAGTCAGCTAAAAAAATCATAAAAGTACGTAAGTTATAACATAACATACTAAATGTTAAAAGGAAATAAACTTTTACGTACCGAGAAGTGCTCAAAGTAGAAGGCCTTCTTGTCGGCCGGGACATCCCTCCAGTTGATCCAGGGCCCCCCGTAGTTCTGTCGCAGGATGTACCCAGCGACCGGTGTACGAAGGAGGGATAATACCTGTAAAATGGAAATTAAAATTTATTAAACAAGTTTATAATAAATTTAAACAAATTAAATGCAACAATTTTACTTACCGTCTGGTCCGAGTACATGCCCAAATCTCCAACCTTAGATCCCCCTCCGGGCGACACGGAGGATCTGTCTCAAATAGGAGCTACAGCCTGCCCCTGCCCCCCTGCCCCTACCCCTGCCCGCAGCCTGCTCCTCGGCCTCGGCCTCGCCCTCGGCGTGAGCCTCGCCATCGCCCTCGCCCTCGACGTGGGCCTCGGCCTGCTCCTCAGTAGTGGGGTCGGCCTCTGGAATACTCGACGGTACTGGCTGCGTAGAAGAAGAAGACCCTAGCCTGGAACTGCTAGAGCCGGGTATGGAGACATTGCCGGCGACTAGATCGCTGGTGTATACTGGAGTGCGGGAGGATGAGGAGTCGGTAGGAGGAGTGGTAGATGGAGACTGTCGGCCTCGTCGACTCCCACCAGCACCGAAACCAAAGGATCCACGTCGAGCCATATCTGAAAAAATACAGAAGTAAACCATACTACATCTGAAAAAAACAAAAGTAAACCATACTACATCGGACAAATAACAAAAGTAAACCATATTACATCTGAAAATTAAACATATTCAATCCTCTTCTGAAAATTCATCTTGTTTCGATTCCTCTTCCTCTTTCTCTTCACTTCTATCAACTTTCTCTTCCTCTTCTGATACTTATACCTCTTCCAATTGATGAAACATGTCATGAGAACTTCCGTTGAGTCCACATCGACAATATTTGTAATAAGAGGTAGTTTGTCTTCCTGATAAGCTATCTCGTCGACATCGAAGGTATTCCGAGCTTTAGTCTTAGAGACTGCCCACCAATCTGATCTCCCGGCTCCTCGTTTTGGATAGCTGGTAAAGTAAACTAGCTGAGCCTGGCTTGCTAGAACAAACGGCTCATAAGCTTGATATCGACGGCGATAATTTATGTCAACAAGACCATGTTTGTCAACTCTCCAACCTCGACCTTGGATCGGATCGAACCAGTCACATCTGAACAAGACGATCTTACAAGGTTCTATAGCATAATTGTATGTCAGTTCCACAATCTCCCGGAAGACGCCAAAGAAGATATTTGCCTGGGTCGACATCTTTGTAGTTTGAAGATTTTATGCACAAACAACTATTCTTCATAGAATCCAAATCCAAGAAGTTGTCTCTTATTCGAACATTTGTTGACTTGAACCTGAAGCCATTTACGCAGTAACTTGGCCAGGTCTTCACTTGATAAATTGGCCCTTGGCTAGAGTTTTAATATACTCATTCTCAAGGATTGCCTCCGGGCGATCAACCTAAATACCAAATAAATGATGCTAACTTAATTATTCTGTACAAGTATATATGTACAGAAAAAGTAAATTGTGAAGATATCCGTACATATGCTCTCAACCAAAAAGAAAAATAAAATCTCATTTGTTGTTCTACTTCCTTCGCGGTTGCGTACGGATTGTTGGACCTTACCTCATCCTTAAACATGCTGAAAAGCAACGAAGCATAGGTATATTAGTTATATTGAGAAGCAACGAAGCACACAAAATAATTTTACTTACCCCTCAAGCTTGTCCACTTCTTCCTCGTCGCAGTTGAGCAATACATATAACATTGCAGCGCTAACCTCGTCGTCATTTAGATATATTTTTTTTATTTTACCAGATGGTTTTCCGTAGGCAGTAAATACTTTCAGCTTTGCCTCAATACCAACTTCATAGCCGTCGTCATTTCTGGGAGCTCTTATTTTGTTTGTAGCAATATGAGGCTGAAAATACATGGAACATAAGTTTGAAATCTCCTCAAGGACATATGCTTCACAAATAGAACCCTCCATCCGTGCCTTATTTTTCACCTTCCTCTTGAGGTGGTTCAACTGTCGCTCGAACGGGTACATCCAACGATAACCGACAGGTCCAGCAATAAGAGCTTCATAGATAAGATGAATCGGCAAATGCTCCATTGAGTCGAAGAATGCATAAGGAAAAACTCACTCAAGTTTGCAAAGTGTTACCACAATGTCCTTTTCTTGCTTCTCTAAATGATCTACGAGCAACTTGCAAGAACAAAGATCTCTGAAGAATATGCTAAGCTCTGTTAATGGATCCCAGACTACTGGCAGTAATAATTCCCGAAATGCAACAGGAATTAACCTCTCCATGAATACGTGGCAATCATGGCTCTTCATTCCGGTCAGTTTATACTCCTTTATGTCGACACATCTTCTTAGATTGGAGACATATCCGTCCAAAAATTTCAAGTCCTGAATCCATCTACAAAGTCTCACTTTGTCCTCCTTGTCCAGCGAGTAGATTGCCTTAGGCCGCAAAAGCTTTCCCTTCCCGTTGTCTATCATGTGCAATGTAGGGTGTCTGCATATTTTGGCTAAGTCCAACCTAGCCTTCTGATTATCTTTTGTCTTTCCCTTGACGTCCATTACAGTATTAATTATGTTTTCAAATACGTTCTTCTCGATATGCATGACGTCAAGGTTATGTCTAATCAGATTTGTGCTCCAATATGGCAGATCCCAGAATATACTCCTATTGGTCCAGTTATGATCTTCGCCAAATCCCTTGCAACGGCTGCTCGTTGTAGGATCTTCAATAGCACTTGGGATTTCTTTTACTTGCTCCCATGTGTCCTCTCCGGACCTCATTGGCGGTGGATCGCCCTTCTCCATAGCTCTGGCACGGAAAGCAGTTCTGTTCCTACAGTACGGATGGTCTTTCTCCAAGAACTGCCGGTGACAATCAAAGAAGCATGACTTTCCTCCGTGTCTCAAACGAAAAGCTTTAGTGCGGTCCATGCAATACAGACATGAAAGCTGACCATGAGTGCTCCATCCAGATAACATTCCATAAGCCGGAAAGTCATTGACTGTCCACATTAGTGCTGCCCGCATCTGAAAATTCTATTTTTTCGAAGCATCATACGTGTATGCCCATGTTTTCCATAGCTGCTTTAGCTCATCTATCAACGGCTGTAAGTATATGTCGATGTTCCTCTTCGGGTTGTTCGGACCGAAGATGATAATAGTTAAGAACATGTAAGGTGTCTTCATGCACATCCAAGGCGGTAGGTTGTACAGAGTGAGGATTACCGGCCAGCATGAATATTGGGAGCCTGAAAGACCAATTGGGGTGAAACCATCAGAGCAGAGCCCCAACCTTACATTACGTGCATCAGAAGCGAAATTAGGATATGCTCGATCGAAGTGCTTCTACGCTTCTCCATCAGATGGGTGATCCAACACTCCTTCGGTCTGTTGTCGCTTGTGCCAACTCATATTTTTGGCAGTCTCTTTCACCATGAACAACCTCTGCAACCGCGGCGTCAACGGCAAGTAGTGCATTGAAGCAGTCGGTCTTCTAGACTTGCCTGCAGCAGTTGGCTTGTAGCGATCAGCACCACATAATTCGTACACTTCTGTATCCTTGTGATCTTTGTAGTAAAGCATGCATCCGTTTTGACAGCAATCGATCTTGTCGTATCCTATCCAGAGGGATCTCACCATCCTTTTAGAGCGGTAGAAGTCTTTCGGTAACTTGGCACCCTCCGGCAAGATATCTGTAATCAACTCGAGCACTCTATTGTAGCATTCTTGTGACATGTTAAAGTCAGACTTTATGCTCAAGAGCCGAGTGATCACCTCTAATGGTGAATGGTCCTCACAGCCAGGGTACAAAGGTGTTCTTGCATTCTCCAGCAACTCCATGAACTTCGCGGCATCGGCATTCGGTACCTCCTTAGCTGTGTCACGATTGTATGGATCGAAACTAGGCCCCGCAGCATCGAAGACCATGTTCACGTACTCATTGTCGACACTAGTTCGATTGTGGACATCCATATAAGGCTCCATATAAGCCTCCACATAAGGCTTCACATAAGGCTCCACATAAGTCTCCGCTTGGAATGCTAAAGGTACAAGCTCTCCGTGTGCGGTCCATTGGTAGTAATTCGGAAGGAAATCCTTTGTGTATAAGTGATACGTCACATCCAATTTTGGTTGAAACCTCATGTTCCGATATTTTGCACACGGACATTTAATGTCCATGCCGTCCATGGATTGAGGAAACGCCTTCGCGAATTGGAGGAATTGTTCTACTCCGGTGATGTATTCATCTCGCACACCGCAACTGTCATCTCGAATGCGGTTGTACATCCACGAACGGTCTAACAGATACATGGATATAGCCATTTCTAGATATCTGTAAATATGAATAAACTTCAAAACTGAAACGAATATACTACAAGAAGGTCCTAACCCGACGTACGGCCGTGACTCGGGACCATTCCTATGAGTATCGGGATCAAAGAAAATAGACGACGGCATTAACCAACCAACAAAACTACTTGTTACAAATATCGAAACTATCGGTGGTTTCGAATCGGAGTATCAGATTTTTCGGTATCGGAAAACAAATAATTATTACTAAATTATCAGATTTTTTGGCACTATCGGTGCCCCTGACCCAGCCCCTCTCCCGTACCCCTCCCCCATGCACCACCCCTAAACCCTAACCCGAACCCTATCCCTAACCCCTCCCCCACCAGCCCACCTCCCCTCTCCAGCCCCCCACCCCCCTGCTCCCCTCCCCCACCAACCACCCCTAACACTAACCCGAACCCTAACCATAACCCTCCCTTCCCCCTAGCCCCCCTCCTCACCTCCAGCCGCCCTCCCCCCTACACACACCCCCCGCCCCTCCCACCGAGCCACCTGCACCCCCCAACCACCAACGACCAAAATTGAGAGAGAGAGAGGGAGTCACGTACCGGAGAGGGAGGAGAGTCGCCAGAGAGAGTGAGAGTCGCCGCCGGACAGAGTGAGAGTCGTCGTCGAAGAGAGTGAGAGGGAGAGCGTCGGAGGGAGAGAGTGAGAGAGTAAAATGGGAGGAAATGAATCGGGGGGGATTTAATTTAATTAGAATTAAGCGACGTACACCCTAACGTCACTAAATATAGTCGCTATTAGCGACGTCATAGCGACGTTTCGTGATGACTAGCTCGTGTAACTAATATACGTCGTTTGATGGAACTAGGGATTCCAAGGACCCTTCCTTTGGTGTGCGTATTAATCGATATAAAGTTAAACAGATCTAATACGTGTTCTAACCCTTCATAGGCGGAAACTAGGGTTCACGAATTATACCTGCGGCAGAAATGAGACAAGTAATTCCTCGCAATCTCGAGCGGACGACCCCAAGATCTTCTACACGTATTCCTTCCTCGAGTTGGACGTCGTGTGGGCGACGATCTTCCAACCTTTTCTTCTCCTTGGCAGCCCTCTCTTTCTCTTCTTACGTGAATGACGAATTTAAAGAAAGTTTCAGATTTCTAATCAGTAATCTAGCGGCCAGAGAATAGAGGATATATATAGGCTACGTCAAGGACCCCGAGGATAAATTAGGGTTAGGCCTCCTAACAGATCTAGATATCCCGTGTTCAGCCCGAACACACAATTCAGGCCCATTAACAATAGCTCGGTCTACTAATGAGCTATTGTTGCACTACCTCCCTAATCCCAAATTATGTTTGTGGGCTCCTTTTATTATATGCTCGTTTGGCTCCCCATGTTAAGATATCGTATGTCCGTCGATCAAATTAAGTTACTGACAACTATATTGATTCGACATCTTTTATCGTTAAGTAGTACCGCTCAACTTTATTTGTCATATCGGATATAATCCACCTGCAGAGTTTATATGACAATCCTTATGAGCTCCTTAAGGGGACATCATCAACCCGATGTATCGGGAAATAGATTCCATTTATAATCAACAACCCATCATACATACAATGTTATTACCCAATTCATAGAGGTTGTTGATCCATAATGAATCTCACTCTTTTATGAGTCAAAGTAATACACACTGCATATACATGTCCGTTATTATATCCGGATTAAAAGCACAAGCATCCATAATAACAGAGGTGTTTGTTCTCTTATGTAGTCAGTAAAAAAAGAACAACCTCAAGTGGTCCTGTTCAATACACACAAAGTGTACTAGTGTAAACCTATAGTCAAGATAGACTAATACCAGATTACACTACAACCTTTCCAATATATTGTCCAAGTCCATCTAGGTTGTGAACTATTTATATACTCCATAAGGAACTGATAATATGATCTTCTATGTGACACCACACACCATATTATCTACAATATAGAATATCAGACATTTGTATTAACACTTGCAACAAATACAATATGCAAACATTTGCCCATATGATTCGTATTCAAAATTTAAGGAAATAAGGTTACTACAAAAGTGATGCTTTTAGTATATAACCCTAACAGTTGTCACGTCGTTATTTTCGTCACTAGTAGCGACTATTAGCGACGTTTCAATTAAACGTCGCTAATGTGCACAATTTAGCGACGTTATACTAACGTCGCTAAATTTACGTCGCTAATGGGGCAAATTTTAGTAGTGAGTACAACCTGTCATGTTTTAAATAGGGTGTTAATTCCACCTATCTCGAAGAAAACACCATATGAACTTTGGTTTAGAAAGATTCCAAACATTTCTTATTTCAAAGTTTTTGGGTGTCGCTGTTTTATCTTGAACACCAAGAACAACTTGGGTAAGTTCGACTCTGAAGCAGATGAAGGGATATTTTTCGGATATGCTGCTAAGAGTAAGGGATATAGAATTTTCGATAAAAGGTCTGTGATTGTTGAGGAATCTATTAACATTACTTTTGATGAGCTCAATAGTCACAGATCAAGCGATAGTGATGATGAAGGTGTACAAGCAAAAACCGATATGAGTCGTGTGGAAGATCTGGCTCATAAATTTGAATCATTGAAGTTCTTACCAGATCATCCAGAGACACTCATCATAGGTGATGTATCAAAAGGTGTAAGTACACACTCCTTTTAGAGTTTCTGAAATAGCAGCAAATGTGGCTTTCATTTCTCAATTAGAACCTAAGAATATAGAAGATGCCTTTACTGATGAGTTTTGGATTAATGCCATGCAAGAGGAACTAAATCAATTTGAAGAAATCAAGTTTGGTAACTCGTTCCTAAACCTATTGGTTAATCGATAATTGGTACCAAATAGGTGTTCCGAAATAGACTTAGTGAAGATGGACAAGTTCTACGCAACAAAGCACGTCTAGTGGCACAAGGTTATAATCAGGAAGAAGGTATTGATTATGACGAGACATATGCTCCTGTTGCTAGACTAGAAGCTATCCGCATGTTTTGTGCATTTGCATGTTTTAATAATTTTAAATTATTTCAAATGGACGTAAAAAGTGCATTTTTGAACAGATTTCTAAAAGGAGAAGTTTTTGTGAAACAACCCCCTGGCTTTGAAGATTTTCAAAAACCTGATCACGTCTTCAAGCTTAAGAAAGCACTCTATGAACTCAAACAGGCACCTCGTGCTTGGTATGAACGCCTAAGTGCCTTCTTACTTGATAGTGGTGTTTCAAAAGGAAGAGTTGATACAACTTTGTTTATCAAATCTTTAGATGATGACATTCTTCTTGTGCAAATATATGTTGATGGCATTATATTCGATTCTACTAATGAAAAACTTTGTCAAGAGTTTGCTAAGTGTATGCAGAGTGAATTTGAGATGAGTATGATGGGAGACCTGAACTTCTTTCTAGGACTCCAGAGCAAACAACACTCAAAGGAAACATTCATCAATCAAGCCAAGTATACGAAGGACATACTGAAAAAGTACAACTTCGATAATGTAAAGCCTATTGGAACTCCAATGGCTACATCTACAAAGCTTGACACTGATGAAAGTGGTAAACCTGTCGACCAGCGTAAGTATCAAGGTATGATTGGTAGCTTATTATATTTAACTGCTAGTCGCCCTGATATTATGTTCAGTATTTGCATATGTACACGATACCAGACAAATCCTAAGGATTCACACCTAAGTGCCGTTAAGCGTATCTTCCGATACCTTAAGGGAACTTCTACAGTCGGCTTGTGGTATCCTAAAATCAAATCCTTTGACCTGATAGGTTACTCGGATACAGATTTTGCAGGATGCAAAGTAGACCGTAAAAGTACCAGCGGTACATGTCATTTCCTAGGAAAGGCCTTAGTCTCATGGTTTAGCAAAAAATAAAATTTTGTACCATTATCAACTACTGAGGCTGAGTATATCGCCGCAGAACATTATTGTGCTCAAATTTTGTGGATGAAGCAAATCCTAGAAGACTACAATCTGCACTACACTAAGATTCCCATTTATTGTGATAACACTAGCACTATTAACCTGACTAAAAATTATGTATGTCACTCACGCACAAAACACATTGAGATTCGTCATCACTTTTTACGTGATCACCGACAATACGGAGATATCTGCCTAGAATTTATTGACACAGATCATCAACTAGCAGACATTTTCACAAAGCCACTGGCTGAAGACCGATTTAACATTATGAGGCGAGAGATCGGCATACTTGAATTTTCAGATTTATAGTGTAGTATGTTTATTAAATTTATTTTTATGACTCGAAACTTCATAATTTATTTAACAGAAATTATTTTGGGTACAAGCCGAAAGGGTCCTTCTGTCATACAGGTGTAAATAGCCTGAAACGACACGGTGCACTAGTCTTCGGACTACCGCTAGCTGGGATCCGACCCCTACAGCTCATCCAAAGTAATAGAAGTTATTAAATAAAGAAGTGAACAGTCATAAACTCAAATTTTAAACAAATACTGCATTTATGGCATTGGAAATACAAGCAGCCGAACTCGGACCGAACTCTGACCGAGTTCGGTCGGCGCTGTTCAGATTCCAGAACCGAACAGCCGGACCTAACCCTATTTATACCCCCTTCTTCCTTCCACTTTTTTTCATCACCAAACCGAGAATTACTCTACTTTACTCCTAAGAGCTCTTCCTCCTCCTTCCTCTCAAGCTTCTCAGGAGTTTAAGTGGGCTGTTCTTCTCTATCTTCTTCCTCCTTTCTAAGGTACTCCATTATCCCCTTCCTCTCATCTATGGCACCCAAGAACCAAAAGAGAAAGGTCGATTCCTTACATACAGGATCTTCCTCTTTCGACTACGTCCCTACTAATGTCTTTAGTCCAGCTAGACCCATAGGATCCGATGATTTTGATTTCGGTCTTTTTCCTGACAAGGAATTTTCGGACCTTTGGTTTGACTCCTTTTCTGGTAGTAGAATTTGTGCTGGAGCACGTGTAAATTTTACTATATTTTCTGAATATGCTCCTATATTCGACCGTCTCAGCTTTCCTGACTTTTTCGAAGTAGCTGAGAATATCAATGATAATGATGTCCGCATGTTTTACTGAAACCTGCAAGTAAAACCTAACAAAAATTTCTATTCTTGCGTTGCTGGGCAAGAACTAGAATTCAGCGCCACCGACATCAGTGAATACTTCCATGTTCCTGATATAGATGAAGCATTAGTGGATATCCATCACATCCAATTCCCTGAAGGTGTCACTCTCGATTCCTTCAAAGAACTCATGTGCCATCCCAAACCTGTTCCTAGAAAAGTCTACTCCAAAAATCTCAACCAAAACTTCTATGAACTTCATAGGTTTGTATTCTCTGTTCTTCTTCCGAAGAAGGGATCCTCTGATGAGATTATCTTCTTGGAATTGTCCGCCATGTATCACATTCACTTTGGCATTCCATTCTCTGTTCCCAAGACCATGATGGCTTGGATGCTGAACTGCAGAAATGCAGGATGCAACCTCATTTATCCTATGCATCTGGCCTCTATCTTTCGAAGGTTTGAAATCGATCTTCAAACCTGTTCTTATACCTCCACAGCCATAGAGCTTAGTAGGTCTAGGTTATACCCTACTCCTCCTCTGCCTCCTGGTGTTGAGCCTGTTCAAGATACTGACCCCGAGGCTCCTCCTCCTGATACTCTGCTCCAGCCCCTGCTCCGAGTTTTGACCTTGGATTTTATCAGCGTTTTGATGATTTCGTTGCCCTCTCTGCCCAACGTCATCAGAGCTATCTTGACTTAGAGTTCCGCCATATCACCCAGGCTCAGGTGTTGCGGAATGGCATTGCTGATCTCCATTGGAGTCTCTCCCATGACCCATCACATCCTGTTACCATACTTCCTCACCCCAGCTTCCTTGGACCCATGCATCCTTGGAAAATTCTACAATACATCCACTGGAAATGGATGTATCGATACATCCAAAATCTGGACCGTTGGATGTTAATCCAACGGTTCAAATTAAATTCAGATAAAATAATACATGAGACATCATTTAATGCTGATTTAGACTTTTGACCTGTTGGTAACTTGCTTTAGCAGGTCATTCTTCACTTTAATTTTTTCAATAAATACCCTAAATTAACTCATATTTACTCTATCTTTCGTCCATCCAAATTAATCTGAACCTTATTTTTTTTTTGGTTACAGGCCATGGTAGTCGTGGTGGTGCTGGTGGTGGTGGAAAGAGAAACGGAGATGAAGAAGGAAATAAGAATCGGTTCGGATCGTATCGAACGTCGTCGAGCCCTCCTAGAACAACGAGGAGTAACAGCTGCGCCGAGAAGAATCGGTCCGCTTTGCGTCGGACGTCGTCGAGACCTCCTCGAACAAGGAGAAGTACCAGCGGCGCCGCTCTAATTTTACTGCCCATGCCATTGTCTTAAATTTTATTTTTCATTTAACAATTTAATATTTTGTTAATAAAGCTACATGTCATGGTGGTGGTGGTGAACTGAGGAAACCTGCTTCTGAGGTCGGGCGGATTATTTTTTAACTTTTCTAAAGATAATATTTTCGAGGAGAATATTTTTTTGGGAGAATGGCCATTCTCTTTACTTTCAATACGGCGAATGGACGGAGAATGGTACATTTAGGACGGAGAATGGACGGAGAATACGACGAATGGCCATTCTCTTTGCTTTTAATACGGCGAATGGACGGTGAATACGGCGAATGGACGGAGAATGGCCATTCTCTTTGCTTTTAATACGGCGAATAGACGGAGAATGGCCATTCTCTTTGCTTTTAATACGCGAGTGGACGGAGAATGGTACATTTAGGACGGAGAATGGACGGAGAATACGGCGAATGGCCATTCTCTTTGCTTTTAATACGGCGAATGGACGGTGAATACGGCGAATGGACGGAGAATGGCCATTCTCTTTGCTTTTTAACACGGAGAATGGCCATTCTATTTGCTTTTAATACGGCGAATGGACGGAGAATGGTACATTTAGGACGGAGAATGGTACATTTAGGACGGAGAATGGTACGTTCTCTCAAATCTCTTCTTTGTGTAAATTAAATCCAAGGGGGACACAATCCCTAATTTTAGTTATTGCTTAGCAGAGTCTGCTTAGTTGTTGTAAAATTGTGGTGTTGCTTCTGTGACACTTTCATCTTTAATCTCATATTTTCTATGAATATGTGTTATGTTTGATTTTGATTTAGTAATCTTTTCGTAATTAGTTTTTTTGTTTCATCTAACAATTTAATATTTTTGTTATAAAGCTACAGGGCATGGTGGTGGTGGTGGAAGGAGAAACGGAGATGAAGAAGAAAAGAAAAAGAAGTTCCGGTTCGCGGCGGACTTCGTCGAGTTCCTCAATCAAGCGGAATTAAACCTCTTATAGAGTTCCTTAATTGAAGTTGATCACGATAACCTTTTGTATTTTTCAAACGGATAGTAGAATCTTCCTCGAGCCCTCCTCAATCAAACGGCTAGTAGAATCTTCCTCGAGCCCTCCTCAATCAAACGGCTCTCGAAATTTATTTGTCTTTCCATCTTCCTCACTTTTTGTACTTCTCTCTTGCTATATATACAATAGTTTTCTTGTTTCATAGTACTATTATTCATTCTAAAATACATAGAATAGTTTTCTGAAATACAATAGTTTTCTTGTTCTCAAGATGTCTACTCGTGTGGTGGGAAATGTAGAAGACGTAGAAGATTGGATGCCAGCTCCAAAAGAAACCTACATTCCGCGTATGTTGCGCAAGATTGAAGAACATTTGTCGAAGATTTCAGCTGATGTTGCAAAGATCAATTCTAAGCTTTGTTCATTAGAAATTGAACAAATGAAATTATCTCGGCGTTTCGAGAAGTTTGAAGAATCTCCAGCTTTGAAGAAGGCATCTTCATCTGAAGCCTTTAATAATATGAAGGTGGTTTCCGTTGTATCTTCTTCCGAAGAGGAGGACATGGAGCTACAGTATCGTAGTAAAGCATTGGACCAATTTCTCGCATTGGACGCTATAGAAGAAACTGACTTTGGCAGTCCTTCTAAAAGAATGCGTAGAAATTTACATCCGGTCACACCATCGAAAAATTTAATAAGGGGTTCAACCTCGAAGCCTAGCAATTGTACTAGTGTTTCTTCGAGATATTACGACTATATTTTTGCAGATGATAGACCTGACGAGTAAGTAATATGAGTTTTGATTTAATTCCAACAGTTTTTTTCTCCTAATTTATTCGTTTCTTCTCTTAGAGAAATAATATCATCTTGCAACAAAAACTATGTGTCTCGGTGGGAGATGAAGACCTTAGCTCCTTTAACGAAAATTAGCAATGGGGTATGTATAGATAGTATATTTCTTCTTAGATGCCATCTATGTTTACTTCGATTCCATCGCTGACATTTTTAATGATTTATTCAGATTGTAGGTATTGTCTCTGCTCTTCTCACCGCGGAGGAACGGAAAAGAACCTCCAATAAAGCTAATGTATGGTTTTTACCAATAAGGATGTCGATGAGTGAGCATTTTATTCTTCAATGCATATGCATTAACAATTTTCTCGTTTGTTTGTCCTTCGTAATGTATTAATTGATGTGTATGTAGAAAGCCACGTTACCTCCATCCGTCAAAAAGCTTCATGAATTATGGAAGAAGTTTAAATATTTTCAGGATTACATGGGATCTTTAAGCACTTGTAAAGAGGTATTAATGTATTTATGTTTAATTATTAATCCTAATTTTCTGAAAATTTACTAATTTGTTTTACCTAATTATCCTGATTCAGATATACATACCCATTCATTTGGGCGAACACTATACTATTGCAAGAGTTCTGGTTAAAAAAAGGACTGTTGAAATTTGGGACTCACTTGCATCTAAAGATGATCCGATTCAAAGCAAAACAGTCATAAAAGAAATAGTAAGCTCATATTCATCAATTTTTATGAATTGGGTACAAGATACGCGGTATACTAATACATATTGTATTCTGGTAATTGTAGCTTTCAAATTTGGATCTCTTTCTCGAAGAAGAGATTTTGAAGCTGAGAGATGCTAGGTTCAGCTTTTCTACTTTTGCAATAAAACGTCCTTCTTATGTTCTCCGCCAAGGCAATTATGTTGATTGTGGGATTTTTGTAATATCATTCATGAAAGACCGATGTAGTCTAGACTACCGTTCTCTCGATGTAAGTATGAAAATATGTCGTCAAAAACTTCAACTTTTTAGAGCAATATTTTTGATGTTATGTTTGTTATATGCAGTTTGATACGGGAAAGGAAAGACGCAAAGCTGCTGAATGGATTACAACTTCAGAGCACAATGAAGAGCTAAAAAAGAAGTCCAATCTGATTGAATATGGAAGACGATGATTTTTTTCTTCTTCTTTTATATTTAATGTATGGAAACCCCTAATGTATTATGTTCATTTGTTTTGTTGAGTTGTAATGACATTTTTGTCAAACGGCTTCAATTCTTTTTGATTAAGCAGAATCATTTTTGTCCTTCAAATTAATATAATTAAGCAGAAAGGAGTCTTTTGCCCTTCCATCGAATGATATTTTTGCCCTTCTAATTAATTCAAAACACCCCCGAACCCTTTTATTAAAAAAAAGAAAAAAAAAAACGTTTCGGAGCTTCATCTTCTTCCATAGTCCACTCTGTACTCAAACCTAGGTCATTCTCCTCCCAAATCTTCAAACCTTCCTCCCCATTCGCAATATTCACACCATGTCGGCATCAGCGGCAGAATCATCACCGGTAGCATCACCAATTAGAGAAGATGCACCAGTTACAGAAAATCTAAAAGCGATAGACGGAGAACAACGGAAACCCTATTCTAAGAAAGTTGCACAAAGGAAAAAGAAAAAAGTTGCTAAACAAAAAGAAGTGCAAACAGAAGGTATAACTTTGATTTTATGTTCGCAAATTCTGTATATATTATAAGGAAAATGACATTCTCCGTCATAAAACGCATTTGAATGTTAAATTCTATTCGCCGTTTAATTTGGAACAGAGAATGGAATTCTCCGTCTAACTTGAAACGGAGAATGCCGTTCCCAGTGTTAAAACCCATAAGAATGGCCATTCTCCGACCTAATTTTTTGTTTTTTTTGTTTTATAGAAAAAAATCTTTCAGGAACAAGGATTCAAGACTTTTCCGTTCTACCTTCAAGCCGATGCTAAATCTTATGGAGGAGGTCAATCGAGATGTTGGCCGTTTACCTGAGCCAGTTATTGGTTCCTTGAAGAATACCGGTTTCTGGAATTTTGTCGAGATTTTCTACCAAAACAGAGTCCACGTCTCCGAAGTGGCCAAGGTCTCCGAAGGGCTTGAGAATTTAATTACAAGTTACACAGAAGAAGAAGATGGCGTCGGGTGCTTTGAATTGAGCACCACTATTAAAATCGCGCCAAACGTCAAGGATATGGCAGTCATATTCGGTCTACCGCTGAATGAAGAAAGCGATGATGATGTTTCTTACAGAAGATTGATAAAGGAAAAACAACAGCAGCCCACACGACCAGCATCATTGAGCCTGTGTAGAGATCACTTCACAAGATTGCTGGCTAATACCAAGGGCAAACACTCAGATGTCACAAATAAGGAAGTGAGAGACAAGTTCTCTGAATTGTTACGACGGCTTCGTGGCGGAGATAACGATGTTAATCCAGATGATTTAGCCAAGCTAATAATCTTCCACTTGTGCCAAACAGTATTCTTCACAAAGTCTGGCGGTTCAAATTTGCCGTACAGATTCTTGGCCTTGGTAGACAGTATGAACGTCATCAACAGTATATGCTGGCCAAGGTTAATCCTGTCATATGTAATGGATAGCATAAAGAGGAGTAGAAGCAAAACTGAACAGGAGGATTACTCAATGGCTTTCCATAAATTGGAAGGTTGCACAATATACTTCCTCTATAGGTTTGCAGAACATAGTAAATTTGTGGAAAGGAAGTTCGCCCCAATTCCTGATTACCCAAGATTTTTCACATGGAATGGGTACGAAATCTCAAACTTCCTCAAGGCCGAATATCACAACAAAATGAGATCGAAGATGATATTTGAAGATCTGGTTGTACCTGTTGGAGAAGAAGAAGGGCACAAAGAAGATGAGCCACCTATAGAAGAAGTTAAAAAAGAGGGAGAGGAAGAACACCAAGAAGCAGGTGGAGATAATTTTGATGAACAACGGATACCACAGCATCATGAAATTGGCACTGTGATGGACGACTCAGCAAAGAAATTGGAGGATTTGAGAAGATATCATTCTGATATTCTTGCGCAGAATGAAGAACTCAAAGAAAAGTTAGAAGAGATGGAGGCACATGGAGCGCAGTTACGTACAGCCAACTTTGAGAATGCCATACTCAGAGAAAAGCTGAAAGAGCTCGAGGCAGAAGAAGAGCAACAACGTGCAGTCAACATTGTGATGGAGGGCTCTGTGCATGAACTGGAGGATTTGAGAAGACATCATTCTGATATTCTTACGCAGAATGAAGAACTCAAAGAAAAGTTAAAAGAGATGGAAGCACAAGGAGCGCAGTTACGTGCAGCCAACCTTGAGAACGAGAAACTCAAAGAAAAGCTGAAAGAGCTCGAGGCACAACAACGTACAGTCAACGTTGTGATGGAGGGCTCTGTGCATGAACTGGAGGATTTGAGAAAACAGAATTCTGTTCTTAAATCTGAGCTACATGCACAAGGTAAAATCTTTTCTATTTCAAATTTCTGATTTGGAATCTTCTAGGAGAATGACTATTCTCTGTGTATTATAACACGGAGAGTAGTCATTCTCCGTGTTATTTGAAACGGATAATTGCTATTCCCTATCATTTCGATACTGGAAAGGTTATTCTCCGTGTAATTCCAAACGGAGAATGCTATTCTCCGTATTATATTACACGGAGAATGTCATTCTCCGTGTTAGGTTCACATCATACATTTCATTGTTGTTTGTTTTATTTCAGTGCGAACAACCGAGCAACTCAGAGAAACAAATAAAAAGCTCGTTGAGGAGAAAAGGGAGCTTCAAAATAAAGTTGAATCGATTAATATTGAAGCCAATGAAAAGGATGGGAAAATTCAAGATCTCGAAGCCATGGTTGTAGTACTTCAGCGTGAGGAGTTTCAAGCATCTGCTGAACTTGCTGCTCCAAGAGAAGTCAGAAGAAGAGGAGGATCGGGGGGAAAGAGGTTAATAAAAAGCAATACAGTTAGAGAGGCTAATAAAAAGTGGAAGGTTAATGCCGCTCCGAAATTCTGAGAAGACGCCAAAATGGCTGAATTAAAGAAGAACCACGTCATACTAAGGGAATGCGATGAACTCTTACTTTGGAAATATGCGGATGAAGAGCTGAAGAAACAATACATCGACATCGTAATTCCCAGAAAGAATTCTCCAAAGTATGTATTCTGAACCCTTTTTTTCTTTCATTTTTTCTAGACTTTTTTCACAATTATGTAATGAGAATCTATCTTTATTAATTTAATCTAAACTAAATTTATGTGCAGTGATATGGTATACGAATTTTATCCGAAAAAGGGTGAAAATGGAGTTTTAGTCCAACTGTCGGCAGTAGACATGCAAGACATACTCAACTATGAAGACATGGAGGCTGGCATACTGGACATAATAATAAGGAAGCTGAGAGAAATTCAAGGTAGTAAAAGGTGTGCCCCGTCTAGTTCAAAGGAGGTACCATTGATCCAGAAAAAAAAAGCTGGCGCCCCAATCACATAAGTGGTCTGCATTCATGATGGCCCACACATTGGTAAGAATTCAAACAGAAAAATCCATATTCATGTGTAAACCGATGAAAAATGACAGAAAAAAAATTACTCATGATAT
Organism: Iris pallida; assembly: GCA_029216955.1. Classification (NCBI taxonomy): domain Eukaryota; kingdom Viridiplantae; phylum Streptophyta; class Magnoliopsida; order Asparagales; family Iridaceae; genus Iris; species Iris pallida. The sequence continues at coordinate 5,061,860 of JANAVB010043417.1, forward strand.
TGTGTATTGTTTTTGGGAAACAGACCATCGTTCAACGTGCCAATGAAGAAAACACAAAAGCCGGCGCCTTTGAAGACATCCAAACAGATTTAATGGACTTCGTCATGGGTTTGGAGGACGACATAGAGTTGCCATTCATCCCACTCTTTAATGCATCCATCAAACACTATACTCTGCTCACATTCAACTTTATCTCCTACGACTGGACACACTACAACTCCTTGAGGCAAAATACGTACGATACGTGCAAGGTGGATGCAGAATTAATGAAGAAAACCTTAGAGCCTATCGTCAGGAGAAAAGTTGATATGATGAGGGAGAGATGCCCGGCGAAGAAGGAGTATGAGAGCAAAGTGCTGAATTGTTCTCTAAATTACCCACAACAACGGGCACCCAACTGCCTTTTGTACACGGCGTATTATATGAATATGTTGACGACTCCTCCCTTCGAAATATCGGAAGGAAATGACAATGAAATTCACCAGAAGATGACAACGATGAGGTTGGCATGGGCTAAGGAGTTGCTTTCAAGCAAATATGTAACACGAACCAAGTAATGACATTGTAAAACAACAATGTAATTATGATGTAATTGGGCAAGGAACTTCTGTCTTTTATAAGCTCTGCTTTTATAATATAATCATTTTGAATTATATTTACATTGTCAAAACCACAAAAAGTTTGACTTTTATTTACATATGAAACAACTCGAACTCATGCGCCAAGTTGCAGTCATTTTTATAATAAGCTCTCCCAACTTCTGCCATTTATTGGCAAAATTTAACAACTCGAACTCATGCGCCAAGTGGCAGTTACTTTTATTGTCATTAATACCAGTGAATCTAACATTTATATGCCATTAATATCAATGAATTCTTCCATTTATATGCAATTTATTCCTAATGAATCTGCCCCTTCGGATTATATTCTCCGTTTTATCTGGAACGGAGAATGGAATTCTCCGTTTACTTGAAACGGAGAATAACTTTCCCGTTTAAATTAAATCGTTTGAGGATTCTATTCACCGTTTATTTCGGAACGGATAATAACATTCTCCGTCTGTCTTGAAATGGATAATAAACACATTAAAATGTTCATTCGTCGTTTTTATTTAAACGGAGAATGACGTTCTCCGTGTCTTTCGAAACGTAGAATGTTATTCTCTGTTTAGTTTGCAAAGGAGAATGAAGATGAGCTTGATGAGAATATGACGAGGTTGGTATGGGCTAAGAAGACTACAATGATGAGGTTGGTATGGGCTAAGAATTAGATTTCAAGAGAACTTCTGTCTTTTATAATGTCTGCTCTGCTGTCTTTTATAATAAAATCCTTTTTGAGTTACATTTACATTGTGAAAACCACGAAAACTTTGACTTTTTGAGTTACATTTACATTATGAAAGTCTGAAATACTACATAAAATCCTGCTATAAAAAAAAGTTGAATGTGAGCTGCGTGCGGGCATCGCAGAGCAATGGAACTCCTTGAGGCAAAGGAATTCCTTGAGGCAGTGAGTTCTTTTGCCTCAGTGAGTTCCTTTGCTCGGAGGATGTACGATGAAGTGACTTGCCTCAAGGAGTCATCCTACGATTCCTATGCTCTGACGATGCACGATGAATACCATCTACCACATGGACACGAACTAAAAGACGACAGAGAACAACACTCCTTCACAGTCGAAGCTTTCAATTGAATTCCCTGAGGCAAATCACTTCATCGTGCATCGTCAAAGCAAATGGATCTCCCTGAACAAAGGAACTCCGTGCATAGTTAGAGCAATGGAACTCCATGAACAAAGGAACTCCGTGCATAGTCAGAGCGAATCAAAGTGCGAGCGCAATAAATCCAAACCCACACTCTGTCGGAGCGCTCGCACTTTGATTCACTCTGACTATTCACGGAGTTCCTTTGTTCATGGAGTTCCATTGCTCTGACTATGCACGGAGTTCCTTTGTTTAGGGAGATCCATTTGCTTTGACGATGAACGATGAAGTGATTTGCCTTAAGAAATTCAATTGAAAGCTTCGACTGTGAAGGAGTGTTGTTCTCTGTCGTCTTTCAGTTCATGTCCACGTGGTATTCATCGTGCATCGTCAGAGCATAGGAACCGTTGGATGACTCCTTGAGGCAAGTCACTTCATCGTGCATCTTCCGAGCAAAGGAACTCACTGAGGCAAAGGATTTCCTTGAGGCAGAGCACCGTGCAAAGGCATCCTTCTTCATCATGGAACATGTCGAAGAAATAGACTCCTGATGGGTGCTTCGACAGAGCGTGGAAAGATAATAAATCCATACCCAGGCACATCTCAGTCTTCTGAAGGACTTCACCACCGTGCATCGTCGGACCCATGGAACACGTAGAAGAAATAAACTCCTGGCGGTAAAGGAACACCGTGCATAGTCCGAGCCAGTCAACGTGCGGGCACTTCGACAGAGCGTGGGTTGGCAATAAATCCAAACCCAGGCACATCGCAGTCTTGTGAAGGACTTCACCACCAAAGCTTCTTCGAACGAGGAGATCGAATTTCATTTGGAAAGCATTTTGCCAAGACGGGGGATCGGTAGAGTCCATCTCCACAAGAAAAGCTAAGTGAGATGAGAACAAACTCTCTCTACACTACTGCCATTTATAGGCATGGAACAACTAGGACTCATGCGCCAAAAAGACAGCCACTTCGAATTCAATTCAATTAATTTCCATCAAAACCAATGCATCTGCCCCTTCTCAAGTAAAGCTAAGTAAGACTAGAACAAACTCTTCAAACTACTGCCATTTATATGCCATTAATACCAATGAATCTGTCCCTTCGAATTCTGCCAACTTTGATACCCCCTACTGTATCAAAGTTTTTTCTTGATGTATGACATGTGGGCCCTTCCTATTTTATAAATTGTGTACACATATATATACACATAAATTTTAATAGGGCCCACATGTCATACATAGGGGGTATCAAAACTTTGATACCCCCTACTGTATCAAAATTTTGATACCCCCTATGTATGACATGTGGTCCCCACTTGCTTGGTAAAACGTGTAAACATATATATATAAACATAAATTTTGAGATGGCCCACATGTCATACATAGGGGGTATCAAAACTTTGATACCCCCTACTGTATCAAAGTTTCTCTCCTGTATCAAAGTTTTTTCCCTTTTAAATGGGCCCCATACATAACTTACAAAAAAAGTATAAATAAAACAAAATTTTGTTATAGTCAAGATTTGAACCAATGACCTCTTAAATACAAGTCTAGCATTGTAACCACGACACCACAATAGCATTCTCCGTGTTTTATTAAACGGAGAATAGCATTCTCCGTTTTGAATTACACGGAGAATAACATTTCCAGTGTTAAAAACATATTAGAATGTTTATTCTCCGTGTTTTATTAAACGGAGAATATAATTCTCCGTTTTGAATTACACGGAGAATAGCATTCCCAGTGTTAAAAAGTAAAAACACATTAGAATGTTCATTCTCCGTTTTATTTTGAAACGGAGAATGATATTCTCCGTTTCATTTGTAATGGAGAATTATATTCTCCGTTTTGAACTGTACGGAGAATGCCGTTCCCAGTATTAAAATGATTGAGGATTCTATTCGTCGTTTAATTTGGAACGGAGAACGGCATTCTCCGTTTAATTTGAAACGGAGAATAAGATTCCCAGTGTTAAAAACATATTAGATTGTTCATTCTCCGTTTTAATTTGAAATGGAGAATGATATTCTCCGTATCATTTGAAACGGAGAATATATTTTCTCCATTTTTTATATTCTCCGTTTTGAACTTGGAATTTGATATTCTCCATTTTTATCTAATTGTCCTCTCAAACTTTTGCATTGGAGAAATTTTTTTTTATCTAATTGTCTCGTGTGAATGACATCGCCACATAAGAAAGACATTGTCTTAAGTCAACGACGTTTCATTTTATTCCATTTGCTCTTTGTCGCTATTTCGCTTTCGTACTTTACAATTACGATAATCGTGTCCCAATTTTTTACAAAATCTACATACTCTAGGCTTCGGGATAGGCTGACTTTCTGTAGGCTGGCTTGATTTCCCTTGAGAAGGCCTTCCTTTTGTGGCTACCGGATTTGGCTCTTTTAAAGCTTCATGCACTCCATGAACTGCATCAGCTACCATTTGTTCTTCTTCACCAATATCGGTCACCATTTTTTTCAACTCCATCAGAACAGACGACATCAACTCTGTTCCCCTCTCTTGAATTTTGCTTGATTTTTTACAATAGTATGTAAACAGATTAACTTGTTCATGAATACCACCATACCTTCTGCTCTCAATAGTGTCTGGATGGATGAATCTTCTTTCTGAGCTAGGTCCGGAGAGATGACTCTCTTTGCAATCCTTGAGCCAACGAGATTTTATCAAGTTCTTTGGAATATCTCCAATTTGCAAACTCTTTATTACTGAAAAAATATGCCTATAAGGAATCCTCTTGGTCTCCATCCACAAGCATTCACAATTTATGATGTTGTCGGCCGGATAAAATGTAACCTTCCGGTTGACACTGTTTGGCGACATATACTTTTGGACGGTGCAAACATCTGACTCTCTTATGATGTGATGATGGAGAACAGTATATGCATCAGAACGGGTGATTTCCTTCCTTACATCTAAAAACACCATTTTAGTGTAAATTGCGGCAAATTTACCTTCTATTACGGCCATGCTAGTTTGATTCACAACTGGTGTTGAGAGTTTATCATTGACATGCTTACCCATCTGGCCGTAACGTAAGGCCGCCAAAGTGTAGTCACAATTTTGAAGGGCCTTCCATAGTGGCAGCTTCTTATTCAAAAACCTTTTCAGAAATGCGTTCATAGATTCACATCTATTTGTTGCAGTAGAACCGCCAAAATAATTTCCACGTAGGAATGTGTCCGCCCATCGCTCCCTCGTTCTGTACAATGTAGTGGTCCACTCATTGTTCTCTACATTATAATCTGTTAGCATCTGCTGCCAACGGTTTTCAAATTCATCGACTGAATAGTACCTGTTTAGAAAACATGGACAGTAACTAAAGTTGTGATATTGTAACAACAATATACTTCAAAGTACAATAGCAAGTGTGCGATGTACCTTTTAATCAGAAGACTCAGTTTATTGTGAAAACCCTCTCGGTGTACATGTTTGGCAGCATTGTTTAGGATATGCCATGAGCACGTTCGATGAACTACGCTTGGCATTAAATCCTCAATTGCTTTATTCATGGATCTGCAACCATCCGTGCGAACTGTCACTGGTAATTTGCCATTCATATACTCTAGGAATTTTTCTAGAACCCAAGAATATGTCTCTACAGTCTCATTATGGATCATTGCAAACCCAAACACACAAGTCATCGCATGATTGTTTGTACCCACTAGAACCACCAACGGCATTTGACTTCTATTTGTTTTATATGTAGAATCGAATGCTAGTGAATCTCCAAATAATTCGTAATCGAATCGACATGCACCGTCAGCCCAAAAGAGATGGGTCAATCTAGAATCTTCGTCTACCTTGTACGCGTAGAAGAAATCTGGGTCACTGCACTCCTTAGATTGAAGAAATGTAAGTGTTATCGTAGCATGAACATCGTCTAGTGCTCTACTATCTTGAGCTAGAGCGTTGTGTAAATCCTTTCTCGTCCATCCAACCTTATCCCAGCCACCTTTCTTCTGGACAATTAAATTCCATATCTGTCCAGTCCCCATACCTGATTGCTTCATAAGCTTAATTTCTTCCAACTCTGCGGGTGATATCGTACGATGGGATCTCAAAAAAACTGTTTCATAATCATTCGCCAGGTTATGGTTGTGATGTACATGAAATTTTTTGACGGACCACATCTTTGTTTTATGGGTGTACCCAATACGAAAAATTGCTTTACAACCACTTCTGCTTTCACTTAGGCTCACGAACCCTGTTTGGAGCTTCCTTGAATTTTTTGTGTCTGAATCCCGCATTCGAACAACACCAACTACGGATCATCACCATCCCAGATTTGTTTTTCTTTACCTCGTTCTTTCTAATACTAAAACCATATGCTTTTGAATATATCCGGTAGAATGTCTCTGCTTCTTCAATAGAGTTGAACTGCAGACTGACAATATCTTCTTCTAAGAGCTGTTTTGGATCTTTGTCAATGTCGGCAGACTGCAATATTTTTTTTATCGTCACTGCATCGAAATCCAACGGAGATTCACCGTCGTCCCTAAGAACAGAATAAAACAAAATGAACATGAGAAATAGATGTAAAAATATAATGCATTTCTTAAATCCATTAGAAAGCGTGATGCGAAATAACATTTCGTTATTTGCGTTGATGTCGTCGTCGTCGTTATGATGCATTCTTCCATCGTTTTCTTCATCTTGTTCTTTACTGTCTCCTAAGTTAACATCTTCCAAACTTTGCTCATCATCCAAATCATCTGACAGTCCTCTTGAAAGGAAGCTTTCTTCATCGACTAAATCTTCCACATGTTCATCACTTTCTCCATGTGACGTCGACATTGAAGAAAATAGAGTGTGTTAGAAAAACCAGCAGAAGAAACGAAGGACAAGAAACAATACAAGAAGAAAGAGTAATGCTATATTCGTACCTCCAAATTGTCCCTCTAATATATAGCCCTCCCATCTGATGTGGCATGTTAAATAATAGTGTGTGTCATCTGACATGACTGATGACATGGCAAATTTTAATCCAAAAAGTTAACTACCCAATTTTCTACATAATAATTTAACGTTAATATCAATGTTAATTTAATGTTAATATTAATTTATGTTAATATTAATGTTAAGGTTAATGTTAATATTAATATTATTGTTAATGTTAACGATAATATTAATATTAATGTTAATGTTAATGTTAATATTAATTTTAATGTTAATTTTTATTTTTAGTTTTATTTAAAAAAAAATTGCCACGTCAGCTGCCAGATCAACATATCACGTCAGCTGCCACGTAAGGATGGACAGTTTGAAAGTGCAATTTGGAGGTACAAAAAGCATTATTCAGGAAGAAACAACTTCCAGCAAGGCAACAACACAACCTTTTCGTCTTCCTTGTACTCCGCCACGTGGCCCTCTTTTGATGGCTCATGAAAAATCTTGAGTGATTCTAGGAGCAAGCATAATTTTAAGGAAACAACTTCCAACAAAACAACTTTCTCGTCTTCTGGGTACATGTATTATTAAATTGTGTAGCTAATAACGCATGAGGAAGCATGCAACAGCAATCTCCACGTGACCCTCTTCTGTAGGATAACGCATGCAGCAGCATTTAATGCTACGAAACCCTATTGTCTTGTTATGTGTTGTGTATCCTATGTGGCATGAGGAAGAAGACAATAACTTGTATAGGCGGCTATATTCACAAATGACAATAAGTTTAAAAAGTCATCTCCAATGCAAAAAAGTATTGAGAAGACAATACAAAGTAATTTTTTACGACTTCCAAGACAACTTTTACTCTTCTAATGATATGGTATCAGTGTTTATTATTAAATTGTGTAGGCATGCAGAGCATTTAATGCTACGGGATCTGTTGTGTAAGGAACACAACCTGTGAGAGAGAACCCGAGAGAGAGAGAAAGAGAGAGTGTGGGAGATGACTAGATTTTAAACTTAAAATTCAATTTTTGGTTATCATTACTAATAACTAGTTCGCACGTACGAGTTTAGACGAACACTAACCGAGCCCCGAGTAACGTGACATCAGCTAGCTATGTTTCTAAAATGTAATTGGAACTACAATGTAATTGGAACTAGTTAAAGTTAAAATTGCATTCTTTTTTATTTAAAATGTAATTGGAACTACAATTAATATTAACATTCGCTTGTCCCGTAGTTTAAGTCGTATTTTACTGCTTCTTGCTTAAGTCTATGCACCCAAAGAACTTGATTGTTCAAGTCGAACGCGTGCACAGCACGTTCCCTCGATACAAGGCTTGACGTAGCCGTTGCTTGTCAAGTCGTTGCACGAACACATTAGAAAAGAGTTTTGTTGGGCTATCAAAGTATAGCAAGCACCGTCCCGTGTCACGTGCATTTGTTAAGCAGTGAAAGGGTGTGAAGGCCACTGGCAATGTCAAGCCATCACGGACTATAGCTGGGTTAGACGACGACCCTTTTGCTGCGGGCTAAATCGGTCCCTTGGCCTAGGGATGGATTGGTTGAAGGAGCAATACACAAGAATAGACTGCCATATTGGTAGGATTATTTTTGGTATTCCCGGTGAGGCAGAGTTTTCATTTTCCGATGAGGCAGAGATTTCACCATCGACTTGATTCCAGGAACGGCACCAGGACCGGAGAGAGTCTACAGGATGGCACCTTCAAAGTTGGAAATCTTGTACAAGATGATTGAAGAACTCAGAACCAAAGGATTCATTCGTGCTAGTGGATCGCCTTGGGGAGCACCGATGATTCTTGTGAAGAAGAAGGATGGTACGTCAAGATTATGTGTTGATTATCGTACATTGATGACTTATTTGATCAGCTCAAGGGAGCGGCTGTATTCTCGAATATTGACTTGCGGTCATGAGGGTACCATCAGATCAGAGTCATAGAAAAAGTCATCCAGAAAACATCATTCAGATCGAGGTATGGACATTGGGATTTTCTTGTTATACAATTTGGAGCGACCAGTGTGCCAACCGTATTCATGGACCCCATGAATCGTATCTTCATGCACTATTTGGATCAGTTCGTGATAGTATTCATAGACGACATTTTAGTCTATAGCTGTAGTGCCCCGTCCCTACATCGTGCCCCGTACTCCGTCCACGGGGTGCACGAGAAAGGAACAATGTCGCTATCGATTCGGTCGGGACCATAGGTCGGGATCGATTGACTCGATCGAACGGGAACGGTTGAATTAAGATCCATTCTCTCGCCTGAAGTAAACTCAAGGTGAGTGGCTGACCCTCCTCTTCTCGACCCCCTTCCTAGGTAAATCGATAATGTTGTTGCGAATGAAAGGATAAATGCAAGGGCACAAACACGGGAAAGGGATTGAGTTTTCAAAGATAATGTAGGCTATGTCTTAATAACTAAAAGGAAAATATGTCTTCGCACGGTTATGGACAACTTGTCGACAAGGCGGTAGTTTCCTCGATCAGCACAGGTTTAGCGGAGACTTGTATCGGAGCTAGCTACTTGCGTTGAAAGGACCCCGATTAACAAAGCTATATGTCCAGGATGGTTCCAGAGAAGCCATTCCATAACGTGGAATGGATCTTAATTCAATCGTTCTCGTTTGATTGTCCCGGCCGATTCCGACTAGGGGTGAGCATTCGGTCTATTCGGTCCAAACCGAACCGAAATTTCAAAAACCGAATAAACCGAATTTCAAAAAACAAAAACCGAAACCTAACCGAATCAAGCAAAAACCGAATTTAAACCGAACCGAAATAATCAATTCGGTTTTCCGTTTATTTGGTTCCTCCATAATCATTCACAAGAATCACAACAAAGATTAACAAAATTTTTCCTTTTAATTGAACAATACTTCGATTAATTAGTTTCTTCCATCATCATTCACAACAGAGATCATTAACATAAATTTTCCTTTCAATTGAACTTTACAAAAAACATGATCACTGCCCTTTACTGAACTATACCAAAAAAAAAACCATAATCATTATAAAAAAAACAGAACCTAATATCATTCACAACCTAATGTCGCAAAAAACAACAAAATCACTCACAAAAAACTGAACTATAAAAAAATAAAAACTGAACTAAAGTCTGCCCTTTATTCATTAAAGGGACTATACAAAACACCGCTCTCACCTGAGACCCGATCCGAAGAGTCGGGCCTAATGGCATCTCAATATCTTCTTCTTGCCATCTTCTTCCCATCCTCCGTTCCAGAGGACTTGCCATCTCCGATCAGTGCTACACGTGGTCCGCCGACCTTGCAGCCACCTGCGACATCTCTCGACAAATCTTCCGCGGGAGCATCACCTTCTATGGTGTAGTCGCTCCAAGCCGCACGAAGAAACAGATATCAGAAAACCCGATGGTTTTCCAAAAGGTGAAGAGAGAAAGAAGAGAGAGAGAGAGGATTAGGTTTCTCTCCTCTCTTCTCTAATGTGGCGGCTGGAGAACTTTCAGGAAAGTGGAGAGAGAAATCAGAAATATGAGGGATTAGGTCTTTTTCCTATATATAGAGGAGGTAAGGGTAATATAGTAATTGTACAGTCTAATTCGGTTTCAGTTTTGAACCGAAACCGAAGTCTGCACCCGAAACCGAAACCGATTAAAGGTTTTTGAATTTTTCACAACCGAACCCGACCCGAATTACTTTCAAACCGAACCGAAACCCTTATTCGGTTCGGTTCGGTTCGGTTTTCGGCCCAAAACCGAATAATGCTCAGCCCTAATTCCGACCTATCGGTCCCAATCGAATCAGTAGCGACATTGTTCCTTTCTCGCGCACCCTATCACGACCCGCACCCGGAGTAAGGGCATGAGTGCGTGACAGCGTCCCAGCCTACACCGCAGAAACGACGTAGAACGCTGTCTAGTTCTACTATCTAACAACAGTTATAATATCAAAACCTGTCGAGAACGGTCAACTCCGAATGGAGGACAAGCAATATCAATATAATATACTCAATAAGCTATGATATTGTTGCGACCGTCCAGTGTAGGTATTTATGTATGGTATTTATGGTACACATCATCTTAATTCAACCGAGTAGTTCAAAGGAGGGAATTATGTATGGTATTTATGGTGCACATCATTAGGATGGGTTGCGACCGTCCAGTATTATGATAAGCTATGATATCAGTAAGTTTGGGATCCTTCGGATATTGGGCTAGCAACCCGTATCAAAGCGATCATAGTCTTACACATAAGGATGCCAAAGATGCATTACGGTACGAACCGTCCATGGTCATTGCGTGATGACAGACCATGGTCATTGCTGCGACAGACTGGAGAACTTACATCAGCTAGCTTTGGTAGCAGTGGAGAGAGGTGCACCGGCTACAGTTCAGGGAGCACCATGACTCCCTAGCAGATCACATATCGCTCTAATAATTCAAATCACATTTTATATTTATTGTCGTATCTTATATTCCAGTTCAGCTTTACTTTTCGTATTTCTCACCATGCTATGTTTCCATTACTCACATGCTCTACCTGATTTTATACTGCACCATGATTTGAGACTAAGTTCTATTTGAAAGAAGGGTTACAACCCCAGTCCTTGTTTGGTCCAAGGGTTGTAACTCGGCTTCAAATGGTTTCCAAGTCGCCTATATCTTTGTCTTGTATTTCATTATAATGTTTCTTATAGTATTTGTCAATTCATATGGAACTGCTGTTGTTGTTTGTACTTACTCATTTTTCTGACAGGATACCGTTGACATATTATAATTGTCTCGTGTGACTGATTGCCCGACCTATTATGGGGTCGAGTCTGATGGAGTAGACCCGGGATGTGGCTTATTAGTAGAGCCACTAGACTTTGCTCACCCTGAGTAGTGTATCTTAGTTAGGTTTGCCTGGCCTACGAGCTAGCTAGTACTTTTTAGACTGTAGTAGTTTTTATATATTATGTGATTCTCTGGGTTGTTTGTGTATAGCTCTGGACTTGTGTGGATCTTGGACTTATTTCATGTTCTCATCATTCGTATTTTCCTTTCCATACTATCTACCTTAGTTTTACATTTGTGATTGAGACTGTATTGCTATGTCACCTCCATTCGGAGTGTATATACTGTACAGGTACATTTATCTTTTAGTTGTAGTATTTATAGATGAACTAGACAGCGTTCTACCGCCGAAGCTGCGGCGTAGGCTGGACGTAACCACGTACTCGTGCCCCTAATCAGGGTGCGGGTCATGACAGAAACACCGTGACCTTCATATAGATAGGGCCGGTGGGCTGAGATTAGCGCTGGATACAGGCGCAGGGCCTGCCACCCTTATGCATATGTTTAAGTTTACGGTTGGTTGGTTAAGTGAAATGATATGATTTCTTATGTAAAGTTCTAACCTTGCAGGCTAGGCGAAATGGGACATAGATGAGCACGATCACAATGTTTATGTTAAGATTATGTCTAACTGTATCTGCCGCAGGGACACGGTGGTGGACAAGTTCAGGATATGTTCGGCTCGAGGCGAGGCTCGGCTTGGACGTCCCGAGGCATGGAGTCCTTAGCGTTCAAGAGGAGCTACCGCATTGGCGTTCGGACTTGCGACATGGAGATGTTCAGCCGAAGAATACTTGTTGGCTATAAAGAGGCATAATGTATGGAACAATGTAATCCTTTGTGAGCTAGAGAGATCATGAGCGTTGTAGCCAATTGGCATGTTGAGTTGGGCTATTCAGAGCCATTGTAACCTTCAGTTCATTATCAATAAAAGAGATTCTTGTTGTATACTATGTTTTCCTTCCGCTGCTTATGTTATCAATTTGAGCTATAAACACTATTGTGAATCTGCTATCTTGCCTTGTACGAGCGCAACTCCAGGCTCGTACGGCATCACGCCCCAGCGATGACGATGATTCGGGTGAAAACTTGATAATGATGAAGACGGTAACTCGGTCGACAAACGTAAGTATCGAGGTATGATCGAAATTTTTTTTACAGTAGCATTAATATTAAATCTACAATGGATTTTCTGTTAATTTAAAATTTATAATATAATTAAAACTAATATTACGAAAATGCTATTTGCTCCCAAAAAATTTGGGTGATACCATCTTCTATTATGTGGCATATGACATGGTTGCTAACATGACAGCTGACATGGCAAAATTTAACAATAAAATTAATATTAAAATGAACATTAATAGTAAATAAATAGATTAATATTAAATTAACATTGATTAATATTAACATTAATATTAACATTAACATTAGTATTAGCATTAACATTAATATTAATATTGACATTAACATTAACATTAAAAAAATTTGGGTAATTAATTTTTAGGGTTAAAATTTGCCATGTCAGCTGTTATGTCATCTGCCATGTCATATGCCACATAATGGGAGATGGCATCACCCAAATATGTTGGGAGCCCAAACGACTAATTGCTAATATTAATACAGTGGCATTACCGTTATTTTCCAATAGATTCGTGACTTGTTCGGTCACACCCCTCCACGAGCGGGTTACATACACCCGCGTAAACGAGGGGTTAAATAGCCTTTTCCAAAGAAGAGAACCCATCCGACTAGAGAGAAACAAAGGAAAGAAGAAGAAAAACAGTCGCAATGGAGAGGAACAAGAACAACTGCAGCGGATGGGCCATCATCCCTACCGAGATTCTCTCGATGATACTGGTACTGTCGGGGATGCCGGCGGACGAGGTAATGTGCAATGTGGCCCCAGTTTGCCGTTCGTGTTGGAAGGTGCTCAACGGTCCCTTAGACTATTGGTCTAACGTCGACTTGGTACAGTGGTGCCGGAGGACCCAGCAAACCGCTGACATTAGTTTGACCGTAATGAAGCTCGTGGCTCGCAGTGCGGGATATCTAGGGTCCCTCTCCGCGTACAAGCTCGACGAAGCAGCCTTCTCTTTTTCATGTTTAAGGCCAGTGCAAAATTTTATTTGGTCTTATTCTAATACTTTATTTTTTCTATTACAAAATTTTACGTATACTTTTGTTAATTTTTATTGATGTTTTCCCATTTTTATAATACAGTGGGAAATTTCTAAGGGTGCTGCACATTCCGAAGTGCGACGTGAGTGATGAAACTTTCGTGAGACACTTGGAGTTTCTTCCTGTGCTGGAAGAACTCGACATTAGCTACTGCCTCTATATCACGTCGACTGGAATAATTTTCGTCGAAAATTATTGCCGCCGTCTGGTCAAGCTAAGTAGGAACATGCCCTCTCCGAATTTCATGCTCAGGAACATGTTCGTGCTGGACACGAAAAACGAGGCGGAGGGAAAGGCCGTGGCTGATTCGATGTCGCGTCTCGAGCACCTACATATGGGATTCGGCATGTTCAATAGAGACACGCTGCGATCTATCATATGCAACTGCAAGGGTCTTCGCCTGCTCGACATACGTGGGTGCTTCAACGTGATCTTCGACGACGAACTCTGGAAATTGTAACCTTCAGTTCATTATCAATAAAAGAGATTCTTGTTGTATACTATGTTTTCCTTCCGCTGCTTATGTTATCAATTTGAGCTATAAACACTATTGTGAATCTGTTATCTTGCCTTGTACGAGCGCAACTCCAGGCTCGTACGGGATCACGCCCCAGCGATGACGATGATTCGGGTGAAAACTTGATAATGATGAAGACGGTAACTCGGTCGACAAACGTAAGTATCGAGGTATGATCGAAATTTTTTTTACAGTAGCATTAATATTAAATCTACAATGGCTTTTCTGTTAATTTAAAATTTATAATATAATTAAAACTAATATTACGAAAATGCTATTTGCTCCCAAAAAATTTGGGTGATACCATCTTCCATTATGTGGCATAAGACATGGTTGCTAACATGACAGCTGACATGGCAAAATTTAACAATAAAATTAATATTAAAATGAACATTAATAGTAAATAAATAATTTAATATTAAATTAACATTGATTAATATTAACATTAATATTAACATTAACATTAACATTAGCATTAGCATTAACATTAATATTAATATTGACATTAACATTAACATTAAAAAAATTTGGGTAATTAATTTTTGGGGTTAAAATTTGCCATGTCAGCTGTTATGTCATCTGCCATGTCAGATGCCACATAATGGGAGATGGCATCACCCAAATATGTTGGAAGCCCAAACGACTAATTGCTAATATTAATACAGTAGCATTACCGTTATTTTCCAATAGATTCGTGACTTGTTCGGTCACACCCCTCCACGAGCGGGTTACATACACCCGCGTAAACGAGGGGTTAAATAGTCTTTTCCAAAGAAGAGAACCCATCCGACTAGAGAGAAACAAAGGAAAGAAGAAGAAGAACAGTCGCAATGGAGAGGAACAAGATCAACTGCAGCGGATGGGCCATCATCCCTACCGAGATTCTCTCGATGATACTGGTACTGTCGGAGATGCCGGCGGACGAGGTAATGTGCAACGTGGCCCCAGTTTGCCGTTCGTGTTGGAAGGTGCTCAACGGTCCCTTAGACTATTGGTCTAACGTCGACTTGGTACAGTGGTGCCGGAGGACCCAGCAAACAGCTGAGATTAGTTTGACCGTAATGAAGCTCGTGGCTCGCAGTGAGGGATATCTAGGGTCCCTCTCCGCGTACAAGCTCGACGAAGCAGCCTTCTCTTTTGCATGTTTAAGGCCAGTGCAAAATTTTATTTGGTCTTATTCTAATACTTTATTTTCTATTACAAAATTTTACGTATACTTTTGTTAATTTCTATTTATGTTTTCCCATTTTTATAATACAGTGGAAAATTTCTAAGGGTGCTGCACATTCCGAAGTGCGACGTGAGTGATGAAACTTTCGTGAGACACTTGGAGTTTCTCCCTGTGCTGGAAGAACTCGACATTAGCTACTGCCTCTATATCACGTCGACTGGAATAATTTTCGCCGGAAATTATTGCCGCCGTCTGGTCAAGCTGAGTAGGAACATGCCCCCTCCGGATTTCATGCTCAGGAACATGTTCGTGCTGGACACAAAAAACGAGGCGGAGGGAAAGGCCGTGGCTGATTCGATGTCGCGTCTCGAGCACCTACATATGGGATTCGGCATGTTCAATGGAGACACGCTGCAATCTATTATATGCAACTGCAAGGGTCTTCGCCTGCTCGACATACGTGGGTGCTTCAACGTGATCTTCGACGACGAACTCTGGAAAATTTGTTATTCAATACAGACGTTTAAAAAACCCTTTGATAATGTAATCCCAGTACCAGGAGAACCTGTGTACGAGTGGTATAATGATTTAGATATGTTCTATCATTCCTGGGGTGAATGGTGAAAACATTAGCATGCATGCATGCATGCATTTCTTTATATATATTTTTTACTAGTCTACATACAAGATATTTTTTATGAGTTCGATTCTCCATTTTGAGCAAATTTTACTTTTGTCAATACTAATTTTTTACATGATTATTTTTTTTATAAATAAAATGGACTGTGGTATAATGACGCCTAAGACGGCTCACTTCTGAGATTTCGACATTTCCCAACACAGATTTTACCTTTAATACAACATCTCAGTGTAATCATATCCAAGAGATTTTGCCATTTCCCAACACAGATTTTACCTTATTCAAAATGAATTCTGGCGGTGCAAATTCTACTCATATTAGTGGTATCAGTGTCATTCACCATAATTAATGGTGATCGATACGAAAACATGGGTTTCTTTTTCACAACCCTTTAAAATCTATTTACACAGCCAAACAGCCAAACTAATTCATCTTCACGAGCCTTCAAAACCAATTTATATAGATTCAAAACAAAACTAAACAACCAAACTATTTAAAATTCACAACCTTACAGAACAGTCCTAAATGTAACATTCTCCGTCTTATATGTACCATTCTCCGTCCTACATGTATCACGTCCTACCTCCATCCTAAATGTACTATTCTCCGTCCTATATTGACCATTCTCCGTCCTATATGTATCATTCTCCGTCCTACATTTACCATTCTCCGTCCTAAATGTACCATTCGTCGTCCTAAATGTACAATTCTCCGTCCAAAATATACCATTCTCTGTGTTAAAGGAACGGAGAATGACAATTAACAGCCAAACAACCAAACTAATTCATCTTCACGAGCCTTCAAAACCAATTTATATAGATTCAAAACAAACCTAAACAGCCAAACTATTTAAAATTCACAACCCTACAGAACAGTCGTAAATGTACCATTCTCCGTCTTATATGTACCATTCTCTGTCCTACATGTATCATTCTCCGTCCTATATGGACCATTCTCCGTCCTACATGTATCATTCTCCGTCCTACATTTACCATTCTCCGTCCTAAATGTACCATTCGTCGTCCTAAATGTACAATTCTCCGTCATAGATGTACCATTCTTCGTGTTAGAGGAATGGAGAATGGCCATTAACAGTCCCAAAAATTGTTCCATACTAAGTTAAAAAGCATATAATAGCACCCAAAAAATGTTAAAAATAGAAAAATTCTACAGAACCCAAACACCAGACTCGAACCTAGGCCTTCCATGTTAAAGCCAAACAGCACAACCAACTAAGCCTGGAAAGACATCAATAATGCTAAGTCTACTACCAAATGCTTACAACACTTTTACAACCTTCACCCATTGCTGACATGTGGGCCATGGCCCACATGTCAGCAATGGGTGAAGGTTGTAAGAGTGTTGTAAGCATTTGGTTGTAACTGTAACATTATATCCCCAACTTCCAATAAGGAATAGGAAGAGTCGGTTTGGAACGTGTATATATATATATAGGGGTCCCCATTCATCTGAGTAGGTTGCACATTTAACATGGCTCCAAAAAGATCATCTGGTTGGGAACCATTGCCAGAGTCTTCTTCCAGTCGTCGCCGAGCCTCTCCGTATGGAGCACCCTCTGCGCCGCCTCCGGCCCATGACTGGCTGGCAGCGGCTGCGGACTTCCTGACCTCCTGCAGGTTGTCACTGGAGGTCATCGCTCGACCTCTTCATCCGGCGCCCAACTTTGACATGTTGCCGATCACTCCGGAGGAACGGGATTCTCTGGAGAAGAGGGAAGCGTTTCGTCGCCTGTGCCATAGGACGGGTGTGCGCACCCTGCAGGACTTTGCGGAGATCCTCCGCGAGGCCAGTGAGGGCTAGACTTTTTTTTTTCTTTTATTTTTTACAGTTTTTTGTCCTCCTCTTGTATACTTCTCCGGAGAATGTTCCGGCGACGAAGCTGGTATTTAATGAAATATAATATTTTGTTAACTCAATTTGTTTTCGGCTACAATCAAACTTTTACAACCTTCTTACAACTTACACCCATTTGCTAACTATATCATTGCTCTTTATAATTAACAAATCTTGTTACGTCAAATCCATATATCAGCGACGATATCCCCATCAATGACTTGTTACGTCATAGAATTGATTATGCTGCCAGCGTCAATCTTGCCGTCAAATCCATCTTAAATATGATTACAAAGTAAAATAGAGGACAACTTTTAGTGTTTCAATTTTACTCTTTTCAAGTATATAGTCTTCTTATTTTCAAAAATTTAATCAAATATTCGAAACATGGAAATATTGAGATTAAACTTCACATTCTTAAATATGTTGTCAAATTTTTTTAAATAAACATATTTCCACCATATTTTTTCTGCCAAATTTTTCAATAATTTATACGGAACACGTGGATATACTAGTAATAATAGTAATAAATTTAATTTTGGAAAGTAGTTTTTAAAATTAGGGTCTCAAAATCCTAAAGATTTATGTAGTGATTTCACATGGATATATACTAGTAATTATAGTAATAAATTTAATTTTGGAAAGTAATTTTTTAAATTTAATAGTAATAAATTCGACCGTCTTATACTAGTAATAATAGTAATAAATTTAATTTAAGACTCAAAACTATTCTAATTTTTTCCACTTCCCAAGGTCACATAAGACGGTCGAATTTTCCCTCTACTTCTCTCAAACCCTCTTCCTTCTCCCAAACCCTCTCCGAAACCCTCTTCTAATCAAAATGCCGCTGAAGAAACAATGACCGTCGCCGAAGGGGAAGAATCCACAAAGGGATGCGATACAGGCCCGAAGGGCAGAACTTGCAAGGGCGGCGAAAACCAAGATTATGGTCGCTAGGGCAGAGACCGAAAGGGCAGCGGCGGAAGCAGCGGCGGCGACAGCGATGATGAAGGCGGAGGCGGCAGCCAAGCCACGTGCAAAAAAGGCTAAAAACACTCATTGCTCGACAAAGACCGGAAAATCTATCTTCGATACAGAGTCGTCGGAAGACTCAACTTATGAAGATCGAAGGCGTACTCAAGCGAAGGCTAAGGTGGCAACGGATACAGAGTCATCAGCGTACTCTGTGGATTTTGAATCCTCATCAAAAGAGGAAAATGAAGAGGAAGAGCAATCATCAAATAAGTCCCAGGCTGGAGAGGAGGTAAAAAAATTTAAAGACTCAAAAACTAAGAAAATTTACATTAAATATTTCAAGAAAAAGGCTGTTATGCCTGAAAGATCAATTAAGATGGATGGTGTCGAAGACGAAGCTTTCCTGGATATATTGAAATTCTATCAATTGGAGAAACTGAACAAATCCTGTCTTGAGAAAATCTTCCAAACAATAGTAAGAGAATTTTACTCAAATCTTTCGGCTGAAATTAAAGAAAAAGAAGAGGATCAACCGCTGGTGTTTCTGAGAGGGAAACTGATTAGGATAAATGCTGCTATCATCAACGAATTTTATGGATTTGATCCAGTTCCTGAGTTTGATATGAAAGATATTGATAATGTTTCCATGATGGATGCAATTCATGAGATTACAGGTGTTTCGATGGGTGCCAAGACCCCTCAAAATGTATACAAAGATCAATTAAAAACTTTGTATAAATTGTTGCATGCCTACGTATCTCAAACACTCAACCCTACTGGACGTGAGCTTTCCATCCATCCCGAGAGAGTAAAATTTCTTTATTATATGGGGAAGAAAAAAGGATGGATATAGGTTCCTATATGTTCAGTAGAATGATGCATCTCGTGGAAAAACCAACTGCAAGGACAGCTCTCCCTTTCGGAGGATTTGTATGCTCGATGGCTAATAAACATTCTGTCCCAAGCTTAGCAGGGGATGTTTATATTAAAAACAAAGGTCCCATGAGAAAACTAACCTTCACTCGAATGTTTGGAAAACGGGCAGCAGCTGCAAGCAAACCATCAACATTTGGAAAACCATCAACTTATGGAATCAAAAACACTAAGGACATGGTTGATGACCTATACAATTTTGTTGCTGCAAACTTTGAGAATGTCTTCAAAGAGATAAAGACTATATCCGACAACCAGAAATTGATTCTGGATAAGATTAACCAGATAGAGGTTGAATTTGCTGACCAAGAATAAGATTTTCCTTCCCTCGTGAAAAAGGTAAATAGGACTAGCCCAAACTCTTATGTAAAAATACACACTGTGTACATTGACACTTTAATGCTAGCCATCACTTTGATACTTCTATTTATGTTTCTGGATGTCATTTATACATATAAAGTGAGTCAATACTGACTATAATTTTTCTTAATCCGTCCCTCAAGGTGTAGGTGAAGGATATTTTAAGAAAGAAGAAGAAGTAGGAAAAAAGAAAAAGAAACAAGAAGAAGAAGATGGAGACGGCTATGAAGATTCATCTTTTGAGTTTTGAATGTCTCTTATTTCAATTTGGATGTAATATTTGACTTGTAATATGGTTCTGAATATTTGTTGGTCATGGCGGACAAACTAAATTTTGTGTTTGAAATATTGTAAGACTAAACTTTTCGCTTGTACTAAGTCATAGTTCGTAATTTGTTTTGAAAATGTAATATGGTCTTGAATTTAGAGTAGGTCTGATATTTATTTAGATTATTGTATTGTGAATTATGCAGGTTCTATGTTGAATTACTAACGTGGATTGGGCAGATTACTGTAACGTGGATTGGGCAGATTACTGTAACGTGAATTATGCAGTTTATTGGACTTGGAATGAAGTATACTTAATTTGATTATGATTTTTTGGTTGAAGCGTTTATTTGGTTGGCAGTTGGCCTTCATAGATGATATTGATATTTTGGTGTATTCCTTTGATTTGTAGATGCCCATCACAGATTTCATGAGTCCTGGGTGCATTGCTAGGGTTTACAGGTGGCCTCGTTACGGATGCATTCCTGGGATCACTGAAACTTTATTTGATTGTAATGTGTTTTGCTTTCTGTAAAAAATCATTACATCGATGCCATCAGTATGAATTCGATGTCAGTGTCTCTTCATCCCTTGTTATTGCTGAAGCAAAATTGTAATCCTGCATGTTCATCCCTTGTTTTTGCGGAAACATAATTGTAATCCTGCCTGTTCATCCTTTGTTATTGCCATCAGTACATCGATGCCATCAGTATGAAGTCGATGCCAGTGTAATGCATAATGTAATATACGAAAAATTCTCTTTGATAGTAGGTTAATTATATTCAAACATTCGCAAGAAATTTTGTTCAGCCATACAGTGGAAGCCTGATAAAATGATATTCGAATTATCTTGAAAAGGATTTAATATTAAATGAATGTACTATGGTAAATGATATTAAAAATACTGTAAATATTTGGTGAAAAAAAATTGAGATACTTGAACATTTCCAGTCCTAAATGTACCATACTTTGTTAAAAACACAGAGAGTGTCCGTTCTCCGTTTTCAAAGAACGGAGAATGACCATTCTCCATGTTAAAGGAACGGAGAATGGCCATTCTCCTTGAGAATGGCCATTCTCCGTGTTAAAAGCAAAGAGAACGGCCATTCTCCGTCCATTCGCCGTATGAAAAGCAAAGAGAATGGCCATTCTCCGTCTATTCGCCGTGTTAAAAGCAAAGAGAATGGCCATCCTCCGTGTTAAAAGCAAAGAGAATGGCCATTCACCGTCCAAATAAAATATTCTCTTCGAAAAAATTATCATTAGAAAAGTAAAAAATATTTCGTCCGATCAATACAGATTTTTTTTAAATAAGTGAGCAGATGATCCGCCCGACCTCAGAAGCAGGTTTCCTCAGTTCACCACCACCGTGACATGTAGCTTTATTAACAAAATATAAAATTATTCGATAAAAAATAAGATTTCTGACAATGGCATGGACAGTAAAATTAGAGCGGCACCGCTGGTACTTCTTCTTGTTCGAGGAGGTTTCGACGACGTTCGACGCGAAGCGGACCGATTCTTCTCGGCGCAGCTGGTACTCCTCGTTATTCTAGGAGGGCTCGACGACGTTCGACGCGATTCGGACCGATTCTTATTTCCTTCTTCATCTCCGTTTCTCTTTCCACCACAACCACCAACACCACCACCATTACGGCCTGTAACAAAAAAAATACAAAATATTAAATTGGATGGACTTTTGAGAGAGTAAATATGAGTTAATTTAGGGTGTTCATTGAAAAAATTAAAGTGAAGAATGACCTGCTAAAGCAAGTTACCAACAGGTCAAAAGTCTAAATCAGCAATAAATGATGTTTCTACACTATTATTCAATCCGAACCATTGGATCAACATCCAACGGTCCAGATTTCGGATGTATCGATACATCCATTTCCAGCTGATGTATTGTAGAACGACCATATATATATATATATATATATATATATATATATATATATATATATATATATATATATATATATATATATATATATTAATGATTCCTAACTTCTGATATTTATTAGTTTTACTTCTTCAAGTTAGGATGTTGAGAGAAAATGTTTATTAGTATCTTGCTCATGACTATTTTTGGAAGTTCTTTTAAGGATCACATAATTTTGCATTTTATCTTGTTTGTTAATTTTACCTCCTTAATTAGTGCACACTTTCTAGTCTATTTCTTTATATTTTACTATGGTGCACTATGAAAGCTTTTATGCCTCTTACTATCTTTAGCTCTTAATTAGATTTATTGATCTTAATGATATTTTTTTGCTCATTCCTTGGACATATGTTTCTTCTGAACTATTGTTGTCCAATGATGGTTTTGTAGCACATGAGAATACATGTAATTGATACATCATATTTCTTATGTCCTTAGCTACTATAGGTTGAGCTTTTGCGTTGAGATTTTCTATTTCTATATAATACACTTTCATAATGGCTATAATTTTGCCTTCTCTGGATCAATCTATTATCTCTTTATCTTGGGTTAATTTCAATACTTGGCAAAGAGATTTGTTCTACTACATTTTCATGAACATCTCTTTTGTCCTTTACTTGATGAGAGTCTAACATTTACTTGCTATCTTATACTATTATCCTTGCTTAATAAAGAGTATATAAATTATTTTGATCATTCAAAATGTAATGAACTCTAAGCTTAAGCATGTTTCTTTAGTGTTAGTGACTTAAGATTTAATGAGCACATTTATCTTGTTAATGGTTTACCTCATTAATCTTAATTAGTTATGTAGATTGCTTATTTACGATGTATTGTTAAGCTACATAATTTTTGTTCATTTTTACTCATCTAGCTATTTTCTTGAATTTTAATCTATATGTGATATGCTAGTTACAAAAACAAGATTTATAAATTTTCTTGATGAGATTTGTATTCTATTTTAGATACATATGTTTGGTCTCTAAAGTTATTTTGACAAATTATTTTTCTTATTTCAATTGAGGTTTGTGATTCATCGCTTTAACTTCCTTCCATACTAGTCATTGGTAAGCATCTCTTAAATTTCTCTCATCTTTGAGTCATAATTTTGTCGTATTATCATATTATATCTCTTTAGATTAAATCTGAAATAATTTAAATGAGATTGACTCTTTCTCCATATTTTCTATCGATTTGTAAGATTTTATTGTAAATATGGGGTTTGGGATTTTCTCTTGTTGAGATTCGTTGGATCATGTTTACTATTATTGATAAATGATCCTAATAGTTGAGCAGTCCTATATTATCTAATTATATAGTTATCAAGTTAATTTATTATTCTACTTTGACTACTCATGGATTATCACATATGCTCTTTGCTATTTGAACTTCATTGATTTTCCATTTAGTTTTAGCAAGGTTGGATTATTACCCTTTGATGGGTACATATGTGGTAAAAGATACATAGTCCATGCAAAGCAATAAATTGGTTGATCATTTCTTAATTAGGTAATCATGGACATGATATTTGAGTTTTATTTTTTAGCTATATTTTGAACTTTCATCATGATTGATTTAATTGACTTTATTCCTTTCATGATGACATTTTTCTCAAAAGGTAACATACATTGATATATCATATTTAAATATAAGATTCTTCTATATAGGTCAGTGTACGTCATCTTTTGATTACATGTGCTAAAATGGAATATTCTTTTGATTTTTCATCTTTAGTAGCTATTAAGTGGATATCTCTTCTTGACTAAAGATGACATTATTCATTTTATGACGATTTTGTAGCCTTATATGAATTGAGCAAAGGGAAGAAATCCATAGTCAATTTACCCCTAGATCTTGTAGTTATCTATTTTATGCTATAAGTGCTTTGGAACTAGATACGTATATTTTAAGAAGGAGCAAATAAATTAGTTCAATTAATTTATACCCATTAGTATGTCGTATACTTAGTTCATCATGGACCCATATTCTCTTCAATTTTTATATCTCATTGAGAGTATGATATTTTTATTTTGAAGAGTTTATGAGAGTGTATGCAATTATCTTTATTAATTTATCTCTCTCTTATATGGCTTAAATAGGTCATCTTGTTAATATTAACTTTTATATCTTTACTTGATGACTATTGTGCTTTCACTGATTTGGCTTTCCTAGTATGCTTAATTGATTTGGCTTTTTGAGGACTTACTCAAAACTCATGATTTGTATCAACATTGGTACTACTTTAAGGGAGAGCATTCAAGTTGACTGAATTTCTCCTTCTCAAGTATTTTTTTTCTCCTTTACCTTCATGTTTATATAAAGGGTATTCATATAGCATGATAAGGTAATTAAGTTCAAATGCATGAATTTTGGATAAGCAAATAGATTTGCAAATAATAAGATCATATTATATCAATTGCTCTATTTTACATTGATCATTCCTTTATTTTGTTCCACTATTTATCTATGGACAATTGTGTAATGCCCGTATTTCGGAATACGTATTTTGATTAGGCTTATATGTATTTCGGACCTGTATATTATTTTTTCGGATTCTGGCCTGTAATTGTGTTTTGGTTTAACTTGCGGATTCTGGTTTTCTCGTAAAATGGCATTTGGACCTGGCTTGATTTTATTTTGTGGAGAAGAAATTGGTTTGGTTTGGTTTAGTATGCATTGGAACACCCTTAGCTAACCTCCACCCTCAACATAACACACCCTCCCTCATTAAAACCCCACCTAACTTTCTCTCTCCTCATAACTTCTATTAATTTCTTCATCTTCTTCTTCCTTCCTCCACCAACACCATAGGCAAGTGCACCTTGCCACCAAATAAGCATCCCATTTTATTTGTCCATTAGCTATATTAGGCCATGGTGAACAACATTAGAACTTGGCATTTTGTGATTTGGAGCTTCCATTTTTCTAGATCTAAGTTTTAACCATTTTCGATTTTTCTTGGTTTTGATCCATTAGACTTAGATTTTTCCTTGTTTTGAGGCTTCCATGTGGAAGAGAATTCAATTTTACACAAGTTAGAACTTTGAAAATCAAATTTGATTTTGTTTTGGCTAAGTTATGAAGATCTGAAATTTAGGGTTCTTGGGGTTTTCCTTTCGGCCAGATGGAGAAGATGACTCTCGGCCTGCGCTCTTTAGAGCAGGGCCGGACTGCCAACCCCTCGGCCAGCGCTTTGCGCTGAGCTGACTTGCGCTGGCGCTCTTTGGCTCCAGCGTATTCTTCCATTGGCGCGCTTGACTGCTGCACAGCTCGCTCCCCAGCGCGCTTGACCTCAGCGCAAACCGTCCCTAGCGCAGCTCGCTCCCGTGCAACCCAATTCCAGCGCAACTCAACCCTGCACGGCTTGACCCAGCACAACCTGCTCTCAGCGCAACCCGACCCAGCGCAGTCCATCCCCTGCGCAGTCCATTTCCCCCTGCGCAATCTGATCCCCTGTGCAACCTACTTGCCCATGATGGTTTGGTCTTATTTCTTGGACTTGGCTTCTCTTTTGTGGATTAGAGTTTTGAGATCTTGTTCCACACAACACGACTGTCTCAACCCAACACGAACTGGCACAATTTTCGGTGTTTTATTTATGACTTGTATGGTTTTCGTGAATTTTGTGATTTATGATCTTAGCGCTTTCTGATCTCCTTAGTAGTGACCCGATGG
Source organism: Iris pallida (assembly GCA_029216955.1). NCBI lineage: Eukaryota > Viridiplantae > Streptophyta > Magnoliopsida > Asparagales > Iridaceae > Iris > Iris pallida. The sequence continues at coordinate 5,087,831 of JANAVB010043417.1, forward strand.
GGTGCGCTCTTAACTTGTAACCTGTGATTCATAATTAATCTTGGTACTGAATAACTTGATAGTAGCTCGTGGCGGCGCACTCCTGACTTGTAACTTGTAAACCTGTAACTTGACTTGACTTGATGCTGTTGCGATGGCTAACTTGACTCGTATAACCAATTCTGACTCCGTGGGTGTTCATCCTTGCTGCTTCGTGCAATCTACTTGTCTTGTCTTGTCTCACATCAGTCTAGGACGTGACTCCCTGGTTACCACGGTCAGAGATTCACACTGAATATGGATTAGGCTAATAACTAGATCAAAACTATAGTTCATGGAGAATTTCCAGTCACAGGCGATCTTGTTATTTGGGCGCTTTAAACGGACTTGTAGCCTGCCGACGAGTAGGGCACATTTCCAGCACACTGTCATATGTTGCACCCTCTAAGTCGCTTAAGGGTATATCGTCTTCTGGGCGATGTACCCAACCATACTCTCAACCCGCGGAAGGATAACTGGATAGTCTGCAGGGCTTGGGACTGGGAATTTCTTATTTGCATCTTGTTAGTAATTAGGCTTGTGATAACCCTAGTTAGTTAAGTAGTAAGCCGTAGTATTTGCTTGGCCGCTTGTGAATGGATGGTGTCCTGCCTGGTCTAAGTCTCGTCTAAGTCCCTGTACCTGGTACCCCTGAACATGATTGTTTTACTTATCTTAACAATAAATGGGTAGAGACAAGTGCTATTCAAGCGAAGGGTTACAACCCCGGTCCTTGTTTGGTTTACGGGTTGTAATCTGGCTCCCGGAATGGTTCCATGTCCCTAGTCGTTTATTGTCCTGTTGTACTCTTTATTGCTTGTACTTTTCTTTCATTTTCTTATGTTCTGATATGCTGGCTTTTGTTCTTATTTTGTGGCCTCCTTTGTGACACTTGCTTTTTTTGGGGTTTGACCCAGCTGGTTTTGTGTGGCCAGATTTCGGAGCAGCACCCGAGGATCTACCGAACCTCCAGCCCGATGGTGGCGACTAGAAGGAACCCAAGCTACGAGTGGGTTTTCCATTTTGTTTCACTCACTTCATTGTAAAATTATTCTTTTGAGGCGTTTAGCCGACGAGCACCTGTTAGCTCGATGCAATTACTTACTGTCTGCCTACGGGCTGTAACATGATTAACAAATCCTAGGGTTAATCATGTATGACCGAACTCTTGCTAGTCTTGACATTTTGTACGACTAGCTTCATGATCATCCAATATGTAATATTTGGGATGCCGTTTATTGTATATTTGGAGGTCTAACATCTTATAACTATATTACTTGCTTGAGATTGAGACAATAGGCTTGACCTTAAGAGACCGTTGGCTTGTAGTAAACCCTCATATCTAGACAGCCGTGACCGTGTAGCGAGATGGATTCCATTTCAATATACGTAGCTGGCTATGTACGCCCCCGCTCTCCAGTATTCTGGTTCTGGGACGTGACAAATTGTGACTATCATAGTTTCATTGATCAATGTTTCAAGTTTATTTATTTCAATTGATATCAAGTTTATATATTTCAAAATCTCAATTGGTATCTTTCTTCTTTGATATCTATTATTCAAAATTATCTAATCCCGATGGCTTTTGACTGAAATCCTTTATTTCATAATTCTCTTCCAAAATTAGAGTACTATTTCATATCATATTATGTTTTGGATTTCTTTCTTTGATTTTATTTTGGTAAAATATCTATTGATTATTATCAAATTCTTTTAGTTTTACCAATTATTTTGTATTTTGACAAGCTCTTTTCTATTTGGTACTCTACATTTGTTGTGTAGTTTATATATACTTATCTTTACACACTTCTCCCATTGTTTCTCATTTAGTATATCTTGATCATGATTGTCTATGCCTTCCTCGTGCTCTATCTAGTTCTTGTATGTTTCAACAAGACTGTAAGTTTCACCTACTGAATTATTAAAACTACTAGTTTTTCTATTAACGTTTGGTTATGGTTAAAGTTGTGTGCTTGCTCTCTTTACTTTGTCTATCGTTTCTCTCTTTACGGTGGAGCTGTGCTTTATTTTGCTAAGTGAAAAAGGGGAAGAATAATAGATATTTGATGTGACATTGTATATAATGTGATATTATATATAAATTGTGTTGTGCTTGGATAAGAACTTTGTATCAAGACAGAAACAGAAATATCTATTTGTGGGGGAGCTTTTTTTATTATGTCAAAGGGGGAGAAATAAGTTTAAGTTAGCACACAATCTTCTAGTAATATGTGTTTATTAGTGATACATGTATTTATCATATATATCTTAAACTTAACCGATTTGCCATAATAAAAAAGGGGTGATTGTTAGCCCAATGATTACATCATATTTTTGAATATGGCTACCAATTAAGTTTAACATAATGATGTCACTAATATTCATATACTCACTATCATGTTGCTACTTAAAATTAGCATTGTCCTAATTGTTCTATATCATATTGCTATAATTGTATCGTACTGCAACATATTGTTTTGCTCACCTAACATATATTTGTAGACATGTAGTAAGCATGATCAAACATGATTAAACCAGGACATGCAATAGAGAATTAATGATGGGCCAAAGACAGTGTCATACAAGAAGATTTTTCTGAACCACCTAGCGATCTATTCGCGGCCTCGCATCGGGGGTTCCGCTGCCCGATCAGTGGACAGGGGTCGAGGGGGCAGCGCCCCCCGTAGGGGTTCGGGGGCGAAGCTCCCGAAAGGTATTCAAATTTCCATATCTGTATATCTTTGGACAACTGCTGTCAAGAAAAAAGATGTCTTTAGTCTGCTCAAATATCATAAGAAAGGTGTCATCAAAGGGCTCTTGGTTTTTCTATTTGTTCCAAGTTTGTAATTTTTAATTTATTGAGTCTAGGAGAATGTGCACGTTGAGTCGCACTATGTCATCTCAACCCCTAAACATATCTCTCCAAGCTCTACCATACAAAAAGACCAATTCCTGAACCAAACCAAAACCACCATAGCCTATTGAGAACTTCTGTCCCAAGAGAGACAGAGTTCGAGCCGAACTCTGCCCTAGGCAGAATTTGGGCCGAACTCTGCCCCCTAAATTTTAGGAGGCTAATTTTTAGGAACGCCTTGATCTTGGCTGTCCAACGTTCAAATTTTTGAAATTTTGGGACAATTCTGGCCAAATTCTGCCTCCCCTGACTAGTATATATAGGGCTTAATTTCTCTCATATCAAATCCGATCTCTCACTCTCAACCTTCTAAGCCTTATACATTCTAAGCCTTACTCTTCCAATCTACTAGCCACAAAACTTCCTAAGCTTCAAGGTGCTCAAGTGCGATTCAGCTATAAGTTATGTACAAGAGTTGAAAAGAAGTCACTTGGACAATTCCAAGTTTTGCCTCTACGAAGTTGTAGGAAGACGGCGTGCTCCTCTGAATAAAGGCACGTGTGTACCCTATTTCACAAATAGTGGATTTTAATCCTGAGCGAGAGTTCTCGAGCCTGGACTAGTCCTCCACGAGGGAAACCAGGTTAAATCGTTGTGCTTTGCGTGTGCTCTTCTTAACTCTTTTAATTTTTGCATTATTACTCTTATTATACTTTCTCTTGGTAGTTGCTTTCTCGACTTAGCATACAGTTGAATTTTGAATTGGTTATTATAGTCACAAACTCTATTCACCCCTCTCTAGAGTTGCCTACACGTTACTTCAATACTTACACACACATCATCCTTATATGCAACAGTAGCTCAAAGCTACACTTCACTCCTCCTCTAAACTGAACCAACTGATATCTGCATGTTATATCCCTTCTTCTAGTATACTGATACCTAAAAGAAAGTATCTGAATATATATATATATATATATATATATATATATATATATATATATATATATATATATATATATATATATATATATATATATAGAGAGAGAGAGAGAGAGAGAGAGAGCAGTAAACTCAGATGACTGAATCAATAAATTTACGAATGTGGGACCAACATGTCGTGTGAAATGGACAGATGCATATGCAGGAAGTGAATGCAGTAGAATAATTACAAGGATCATACCCCCAAATCCATTCTTCTTTCAAAAGGACCGAACCATTAGAAATCTAGACATTAAAAAGGAACCATAGCTGATAAGTAAATGGAAATGATCTCAACGTCAAATAAGTCATGGGCAACATCTAATGCAGGCAACCCAATAAGGGAACTAAACATCTAAACAAATACTTGATCTCATAAATTAATGACTGGATCAGATTGAAAGGAATTGAATGAGACTGAACTTCATATGCAGGACAGTATAACGTGGGTTGCTCAGTAACAGAACAAAGAACTAAATGGACAACCCATGAGCTGAGCCTACAATCTAGGAATGAACAAATATACCAACTGATCATTCACTAAAATTGAGTATCAAGTACAATGTAGACTGACACCACCATGTTGGGAAATTGAACTAAAATGATGGACTGCTACTGTGAGTATCAGTTGGCTGATATTAGAAATAAGACAGGTAAAAAGTTGGTACGAATACTAAAATTGAACCCAAATGAGCTACAACAAATTCCTCGTACCATCCAACCAATCTGCCATATGACCCCCCACACTAACTCAAGGACTGAACCAATAGATAGATACCCATATTAACACCTCCCTTGTCCTCTGTACAGTGGTATGACACAAGTTAGCATGGACTGTACAAGAGGTTTCCTATTTACTGCTACAAGTTAGACAAGGTTGATACTTTAAAGATAATGCACATGACCATTTAATGGTTCCTAAATGTCTCCTCTGCATACATGACTATTGGACTGAACATTAAGATACCAAATAGACTGAATGTAATGGCAACTAACACAAACTTTATAACAACTGTTCCAACTAAACTAAAGAGGAATGGGTAAGACTATAGCACTAGACAGAACAACAGGGAATGGTATGCACAAGTGCAGTACATGAACCCAATGTCCCAAGTCCCATTCGACAGATACAATATAATAGTGACTAACACAATCTAATACAAGGATGTGACTGAACTAATGAAAACCCAGGGCTGAACCTTATCCTAACAGAATAGGACACTGCTATATACATGGCATCATATTTCCAAGTTCATCTCAACAGAACAGTGAGCAATAGGACATGACATGATATACAAAACCCCCTTCCCCATCTATAATATTCCATTAAAATCAATTTAATATCACAAGAAAACATCCTACATTACTAACAAAATGTATTGCCCAAAATAAAACCCAATAAAAAACTGAAATTAGAGATTTCATTGCTCTATGAGTCATTTCATCGAACACTTGGGGTACGTATCCGATCTCTCGTGATATGCACTCCAAATGGATCCGAACTTGCCAAATCATTCCTAATATAATAGGGACCCTAAATGAATGCATCTACATTAATGAATAGGAAATTAGAGGGTTTAGAGGGCTCTTACCAATTGGAGTTGGAATTCCAATGAAAAGTTTCTAGATCTAGATCTCCACCAGGCTCCAATGGTCAAATTGCTCTAAATGCTCCCAAGCTAGGCAATAGAGGCTTCCTCTCTTCAAGGGGAAGAGTTTGTAATTAGTTTGAGAGAATTTGGACTTAATTTGGATGATGGAGGTAATTTGGGAAAGAACACAAATTAGTGTTGGGGTTTCTAATGAAAGGAGAAAGAAGAGGGAAAATGTTGCTATAAATAGCAAGGGGACTCTCTCTTGTGGGCGGCCACTAGTGGGATTAGGGCTTACTTGGGTTTGGTTTGGGTACACATGCCTAAAAGCCTCTCCTAATGTCATATAAAGCCCATTAAGAAAAAGGCCCAAAATAGCTTATTGTTTAAGTCAACTAATAGGCTCTATATGATTTTCTAGATAAATTAGAGTCCAACTAACATGTCTAATCTCACTAACTAAGTTTCTAGATCTTGATTAACATCTAGTAAATGTGGTTCTAAGGTTTCACCAATTAATGATACTAACACAATACATTAATTAAATAATATTAAAATAATTAAATTTTATAAATTACCAAAATACCCCCATTCTAGAATGTGGTAGTGACACTCTGCATTGCTGATGATTCGACCCTTTGCTGCTCCCCGGGTTGTCATCCCATGTCATGTACACTGACATTAGATGAAATCAAGTGGATAGTGAAGTAGACCTTTCGTTCACTGGTTCAGATCCTTGCATTCCGCTGTCCTGAAGGAAGACAGGCCAATTAGTGTCATCATCAGAATCTAGGGGATAGCTACCCGAACCTGTTGATAACACGCACCGCTAGATGTTTCAGTATCAGTCCCATGAACCTCATCTGGTTCAAACGATGGGTTGTCATGGAAAGTTGGGGACTTACTAGCCCCAGCCCATACTGCAGATGTGTAGAAACTCTAAGTACCTCTAGGGGTGAATAGAGTGCGTCTGTGCAACGGAATAAAAATCGACCTCTAAAAATTATATGGCTGTAATCAATCAGTACGAAGTAGGCAGTAAAAATAAATGCATAACATAAATAAGTTCAGAGAAGCAAACACAAATACCAAGGTTTATATTGGTTTCCCTCTGAGGGGACTAGTACAGTCTCGAGTACTCTAGCTCAATGTTGAATCCACTATCTCATGAAACATAAGCTTTGAATTCGAAGCACTTGCAGCTCCTTATAACACGTACTTTTTATCCAAAAAGCATTACTTCAAATGAGGGTTTTTTGGAGCTCCAAATGAAATGTGAAGAATGCGGCTCCTAATCCCTAGATTGGCCGGCAATATAGGAACACTTGGAGCTAAGTTGAAATGTCCAAGATGCTCCTTTAGTTGTCACGAAGACTTAATCCGAAGGACTTGCCGACTTCAATAACGGAATGAAAATGAACTAGTTTTCAAGCCTTCTTTACAACTAAAATCAACTTCTAGATTGAATCGAACTGGCACTTGCTTCGTTAGGAGTTGTAAAGGCTTAGATAGGAAGGTTTAGTAGCTTTGAGAACTTTTAAGGTGTCACTATCACAATCCTAGATAGGGTTATTTTGTTATTTTATATTATTTATATATTATGTGTATTTATTTAATTAATTACATGTGATAGTTGTATTTATTGGTAGACTAGCCTATTTATTGGACCCTTGATTAGTGAACCTATTTAGACTTGTCGTGACACTTGGACCTACATTTTAGGTTGGACAAAATTAGACTCAATTAAATCATATTAAGTCATGGATAGAATTAGAATTAATTACCAATTTAGGCTAGAAACTCCCCTACATTAACTTAAGTCTTCGTGACAACTAAAGGAGCATCTTGGACATTTCAACTTAGCTCCAAGTGTTCCTATATTGCCGGCCAATCTAGGGATTAGGAGCCGCATTCTTCACATTTCATTTGGAGCTCCAAAAAACCCTAATTTGGAATTCTCCAAAAACCCTTCTCCTTTCATATTCATACTCCAGCAAAATCCCTTCAATCTCTCTCAAAGCTTCACCTATTCTTCATCCAAGAAGGTAATGAGCTTAGAAACCAAAGAGCACAAGAATAGGAGGCCAATAGCTTGAGGGATTGTGTCCTACTTGACACTTGTGTCCACTTTGGGTGTTTCATTGGAAATCCATCTCCCAATAGGTAACTACTAGTCTTTTTTACCTAGTTTAGACATTATTTCTTGCATGACACCACTAGGAAACCTATCCATGGACTAGGGGTACCCATGGGGGAAGAACATAGCTCTAATAACTATGTTGGTAGAAGATACATAGACTTTTTGTGCCATTTTTAGAAAAATCCGAGGATGGCACACCAAGTGTTTGTCATTTGGTTTAATAGACCAAATGGACATCTGAATGATGTATGAGGCTAGAAATGTGTCCACATATGGATACTAATAGGTTGTGTCATGTTACACTAGGATACGGAGCTAATTTGGGGGTTTTACTCCTCTTACACTTCTTATATTATGTCATATTTTACATGACACATTGTAGTAGCTAGACACCACACTAATTAGCTTCTAATTGTCATTTTAGGCATGCTCATGTATTGTGGGATGAATAGGACAAGGTTTGGAATAGGCATCTTGGGCATATCGTTAGAGTATCAGAGTTTTAGTACGATACTAGCACGGTGCACGCCAAATGTTTGTGAAATTACATGTGTGTGTGTCTATGCTTGTGTATAAACATATTTGTGTGTGTACTTGTGTACTTATACATGTAAGGGCATAGGAATGCGTATTGGTATATATACAAATGTGTGTATGTGTCATGTGAGTGGTTGGGAAACATGAGTATAGGGGCATATGACTTAAGCTTGTGGATGTGTACATGTGTGCTTACATTTGTGTGTAGTGTATAGGTACCTAGTGTATGTTACCTATGTGTAATTGAGAGTGAGCATGTATGTATGTGTATATGTAGGACTGTCTTTATGATAGTGAGTTTTGTGTGTGTGTGTGCTATACACACACATGTGTGTCATTAGGCATAGGTGAGTGTGAGACCCACATTTATGTGTCTAGGTGAACTTGTGACAGTGAGTGTGGCTTGGTGTTCCTGTTTACACATGTAGAGAGTGAAAGAGTGGCAGCAGCTAGTGCATACCTTATGTGTGAGTGTGAGGGTAGTGAGTTGTATGTACACAAGCAGATAGGGCATGTCCTACACACACGCAGGCAAGTCAGGCAGTAGACTTAGCCCTTGTGTAAACAGGTTGCAGGCTAGGCCACCTAAATAGGTATGCGTGCCCAGCACAATAGAGCCATGGGCTAACTGTTGCACAAGTAATTGGGTCCTGCCTTAGGCAGGAGTGGTCTGGGCAGACCCCCTGTACAACAAGGAGGAGTGGGCACTTACAGGCAGGTAGAGGATTTGTTCCCTGTACTGTACAAGGCTAATAGTGCTACATTCAGTATGCACTTGCACAAACTAGAGAAGAGTGGCAGCAGGGTTTGCTTGCCCTGCAGGCTAGTATATTGCACACAAGTTTATTTGCTTTGGCCTATCTTGGCAGCAGCCTTGTGCTGCCTTACATAGACAGTGGCCATCGGCCTTGCACAGTTTGGGCAGAGGATATGCCCATGGGTGGACTGATTGATTACACAGGTAATGAGAGAGAGAGAGGGGCTACTGCCCAGGCAGTAGGGTAGGCAGGGACTTTGAACTCCCTAATAGCAGATGAATGTGTGTGCTTGCACACAAGTTTTAGGGGGAGGCTTGGCCCCAAGCAGGAGGGACTGGTCCCTGTACATGCCAGATAGCAGTGTGCTTGTGTGTGTGTGACACATACACATATGAGAGGGGTTTCCTATAGCGAATATGTGTGTGTACATGTGTGAACCCATATATGTGTGTGTGGGGTATAGGTTACCTAGTGTATGTGTTGTTGTTTGCCATTAAATATCAAGCACAACAAATTATAGATGAATTGAACTTGATTGCAAACTTGCTTGTACAAGAGAAAGCCAAGAAAGAAAGCCTAAGAGACAATCTAAGTACAATTGTTTAGTTTTGATTCTGGGGTGACGATAGAGGCTCGGAAAAGTATAACAACTCCGCCTTACTTCTTGGACTATCTGTCGCGCTCCTTGCTCTCGAAGAAATTGCCTTTCGTAGGTTACCAGCATTGGATTGCCAACCATTTGCATGGGTGTGGTGCCCTACTATTTATAGTAATTTCGGGATGAAGGATATTTTGAGCCGCATAGATGGCCACGTGGCCACGTGACGGCAACAGCACATGAAGACTCGCTCTTTGACTGCCAGTTGGTGGTTGGTTGAGATTTCTTTGTTGGAGCAAATTTGGGTGGTTGAGACTTGGTCAAATTGCCATGTGTCCCCCCACAACTGAGTAAAATCAATCTTCTATGCCCGGATCAACTTGGCCGCATGCGGTACCAAGAGTCTTTCTTCTGCGGCCTGGATCGACTTGGCCACATGAAATCTCAAGAGCCTTCCTTCTGCGGCTCGGATCATCTTGGCCGCATGAGGTCTTAAGAGTCTTCCTTCTGCGGCTCAAATTGGCTTGGCCGCATGAGGTCTTCAAGAGACTTCCTTCTGCGGCTCGGATCATTTTGGCCGCATGAAGTCTCAATAGTCTTCCGCCTGCGGCTCAAGTCCACTTGGCCGCATGGGGTCTCCAAGAGCCTTGCTTCTGCGGCTCGGTTTGACTTGGCCGCATGGGTTCTTCGAGAGCCTTGCTTTTACGGCTCGAGTCAACCTGGACGCATGGAATCTTCGAGAGTCTTGCTTCTGCGGCTCGAGTCTACTTAGCCACATGGGGTCTCCAGGAGCATTCCTTCTGTGGCTTGGTTTCACTTGGCCGCATGGGATCTCCAGGAGCCTTCCTTCTGTGGCTCAAGTCTACTTGGCCACATGAGTCCACTTGTTTCTGCAGCTCGAGTCCACTTTGCTCCCTGATCTGAGGCCAGTAAAGCAATTGCTCTCGATCATTGTAGGAAGACTTTTGGGACCATCATATTGGCTCCTTGATCTGAGGCTAGTAAAGCACTACGAGACAGGACGAGCTATGATGGGCCCGCGCACAAAATATGTGATATGGCCCTATACTTCTTCAATTTAGCACCCGAAGGTGCGTAGTAGGAAGAGTCTAAGTTGGAAGCTTCGACATTCTCAATGGGCCGCATGGGGTCTGGCCCGCAAGAGATTCCTCCTCCCCTGAGTTGGTTCAAGCGCAAGAATTGCATCCAAGTGGAAGGGGACTTTAAGAGTCGGCTCATATCTGGTGCAAATGCACCGAGACGATTCTGTACAGTTTACCATCGGTAGCGCACATGATCTTGCGCGCGCATCTCTGGTTTACTGTTGGCATAGCACGTTTGAAGCGAATGGCCCGTGCCACCTTAGATTTTTTCATACTAGCCCGTGAAAGTGCATAGTACTCAGAACCCAACTCATCATCACCTTGACAGCGAGTGACTCAATTGAGTGATTCTTTTTCTTTTTTTTTATTTTGTTGCCCTTTTCAAAGGAGGCAAGGGGCTCTATATATAGAATGGAATGAGCCCATTCTTCTTCTCCTTTTCGATGTGGGACAAAAAGCAATATCCACTTTTCCATGCTTCTACAAGACCCCCTTCAAAGTTTTCAAATTGCAAATTTGGAATACTTTGATTAAGAAGCATGAAAAGTAGAGTTGTTTAGGGGTGGCAATCCTATCAGAGGTAGCATAGACGTGACATGTTTGGGTACTTCCGTTGGAGATTTTATGTAGACTTATCATCCTTGGCGTACCTTGGTTTTAGGTACGAATAATAAGTTGAGAGAGGGAACCATCATATTTACTAAGAGGTGATGAGAATATGGTAAATATGGTGTTGATGGTAATGAGGACGTGGTGGGAGTGGACTCAAATGAGGATACATAGAACAACTTAGAGGTAATATGGACTTAAAAGTTCTACGTAACGGATAATAAATGCCACGGAACAACTGGGTTCCAGAAGCATATGATTGTGAAGAAGGGGTGCACGTACTAGAGGACCTAATATAACATTTGTGGTCAAAAGAGGACATTTGTGGACCTATTATCCTTTTTGTGTACTGGCGGTACGAGAACGAATAATAAGTGGAGAGAAAACCAACATATTTACTCAGAGGTAATGAGGATGTGGTAAATATGGGTCTAAAGTAGAGCCTTCCTACTCAGAGGTAATGAGGACGTGGTATGAGTTGGCCTAATGAGGATACACAGAACAACTCAGAGGTGCTATCAACGTGGAAGTTCTATGTATTAGGTGGTTTGTTTGTGATGGACGAAAAAACAACTCAGATGTAATATGGACGTAGTTGTTTTTTCCGTTGGAGAATTTTGTGGACCTGTTACCCTTTTTGTGCACTGGTAGTGCAAGTAATAGATTTTGAGGCAAACTCCGGTAGGGGAAAGCATTTAGTGTGGAAGTTCAGAGGTATGATCATACATGACTTGTTGCCCAAAAGATGCAATATGAATTCACTCGGAGCGGTCAGAGAGTAAGTTCGGCGGTACCTGAGGGTACATAACTCATAAGGGTACATAACTCAATAATCTGGGAGATTTGGGGTCAGTATAAGTTCAGCGGTACCAGAGGGTACATAACTCACAGTCTGAGAGATAGTTGGAAGATTTCGTTTAGACATAATTTTTCTTGAGGAACTTGCTGTTGACGGGCATCATGAGCAAGTCTCCATTTTATTTTGCAAGACGGTACGCACTGTTGGAGAATACGGTCTCGATGACAAATGGGCCCTCCCACTTGGGTTGGAACTTGCCGGCAGTTTTGTGAGACATAACCATCGGCCTGCGAACTGCTAAGACGAGGTCGCTTACTTGAAATATCCCCTGCTTGACTTTCTTATTGAAGGCTCGAGAGATGTGTGCTTCATAGAGCTCGATGCTTTGTTGAGCTTGCAAACGTTTCTCGTCTAACGCTTCCAATTCTTGTAGTCATCGACGGTAGTTATTGTCCGACGTTAACCGGTAAGTAAGGGCCACATGAAGTGAGGGGATCTGAGTATCCAATGGGAGAACTGCCTTGCTCCCGTACACCAGAGAAAATGGTGTATTTTCCGTAGCCGTCCGACTCGTAGTACGGTATGTCCATAAGCATTCGCCCAACTTTTTATTCCAGTCGCGTTTGTTTGAAGACACGAACTTCTTGAGAAGCTTGATTATGGTCTTGTTAAAGGCTTCAGCCAGACCATTAGCTGACTGATTGTAGGCCGTTGAAGCCACATTCTGAATTCGGTTCTTGTCATAGAATCGATAGAAGGCATGACTTGCGAATTGCAGACCGTTGTCATGAATGATCCTCCTTAGCAGTCCAAAACGGTAAATGATATAATATTTTATGAAACTGATCACGTTTGATGTCTTTACCTCTGCCAACGGAACAACTTCCGCCCATTTGGAGAAGTAGTCGGTGATTGCGAGAATAAACCGGTACCCTTTGGACGACGGCGGGATGATTGGGCCAACAATGTCCATTCCCCATGCTTCAAATGGCCAAGAAACCACTTGTCACGACCCGCACCCGCTTTTCGGATACGAGACGTGTCCAAGCCAGCCTACGCCGCAGAGTCGGCGGTAGAACGCTGTCAAGCCCGCAAGAAATAAATACTCAAATATCATAATTCCTGCACATTCACATTTCTAAATTTATTACAATATTTACAATTTAAAATATACAATATCTTACTATTAATGAAATGATACAACTTTTTCTATTTCTAGGTCGTCTTCAGCATACCCAAGTTCTTCCAGTGCTAAGAGTGATCGCGGCTAACCTAAAAAATGTTGGTTTCCAGTCAGGAATGGAACAAGTACACAAATCGACGGCAGTGCAAAACACAATAGAATTAACAAGACATAAAAATAGGATATGGAATATAAAAGCTAGTAAGTAACTGATGACATAGCATGATAGAGAAATAAACAAGGAAAAACTAATAAAAGACAGCTATCTAGGTAGTGTGAAATATCTATTTCGACATGTGAACGGCTAGGGGGTAAATCCGACATCTACACGTGCCGTGTGCAGATGCTATTGTTCACGAATAGACATCTTAGGATATTTCTGGGTAGTCCACATGCCTACTAAGATATTTTCCCTCCCGACTACTCCGTGTGACGAGCGTGTCAACAAGCATCAAGATGTATGTATAGACATGAAATGAAAAGACTACTATGAATCGGAAAACAATCAGAAAGTGCACTTGCCTGAGGTCCTTAGCTGGAGAAACCAATACTATACCACACAATGAGCCACAATCAATCTGCATGTGCAGAAGTCTCCGGATGCTGAAATAAAAAGTACCAACATTCTCAGAATAGTCAAATTAGCTAGGATTGCCTGTCCTTAAGTCCAATTCTGGACACAGGGGCAAAACGGTAATTTTGGGCAAAAACGATGTCCGCCGTTGGACCCGCTTTGCACCGAAAAGCGTGCCAGAGTCAACGGTCTCTAAAGTCGTCAAACTACATGTCTACGGATCCAGTTTTCCGATACGAACCCAACTGTATGTCCAGAGTTGGATTCCGACGGACCGTGCACAAAATCGCCCGTTGAGTCCAGAATGGCTTGTTAGCCTAGGGCTGATATAAAGTAGTTAGAATTTTGAGTAATAGGAATGATTGATTAGTCACGATCAAGATTGATCTATGAAGGAAAATTCGTATAAATATATAACTAATTTTTAGAAAATATTTATTACCATATTAATTTAGACCTTTAGAAAATATTTATAACTATTAGAAATATTTTGAATAATAATATTATAAAAGCCAAATTATAATTTTAAGCCCAAAGTGTATTATTACTCACAAAGTCTAAAATTTACATAAAGCCCGTTTGCAAAATAATATATCTCAAATCGTATAAAACCTGTTAACAAAACCCTTTTTAATAAAATCTACACATATGTCTTCAAAATATTCAGACAAATACAGATAGTTTATTATTGACTATATATAAAAGAATAAATCCAAATTAATTTATATGAACAAATTACTTATAGTTACTGAAAGTCCAGGATATTAATTGGTTATAATAATTTCAGAAAATATTGTTTACATATATCTTCAAAATAACAGTATTTATAATAACCATTGGTAACCATAAAATCATTATACTATACATATTCTTAATATAATCCATCTACTGCCATTATCAATAACCCCTTAATCAATTCAATTAATGAAAAAGTAATATGATCTCTCCTCCTCCCTCGTTTACTGTGTTCGGTTGAACACCAAAACTAACAGCAAAAGTTGCTGTTGTGGTTCCTTACCAAAAGAAAACCCAAAAGTCAAAAGAAAGGAAAGGGAAGAGAGAGAGTGTATGTGCTGAGGAATGCAAATTTTCTCTTCCCTTTCTTTTCCTTTCCTTCCATTTCCTTTTCCGAGAGAGAGTGAATTATAGCAGAGAGAGAGAGAGAATTGGGAAAAGAATCGGAAAAGAAGACTCACCGAGAGTCAGCGCTCGGCGGAGCTCGGCGCTCGAGGCGGGTCCGGCGTTGGAGAAGTGGAGCGGCTGGCCACCAGTGGCTCACCGCCGGCTATGACGGCGAGGTGAGGCGGAGGGCCTTGGTCGCGTCTCAAGCGAGATCGGGGCGGAGCGGTCGCGCTGGTCACCGAGCGGAGGACTGGAGGGCGGCGCCGGCGAGTCGTGGCCGTCGGCGTCGGATCTGGCAGAGAGGAGGGTCGGGGAGGCTCGCACCTTGCGCGGCGAGGGGCGCTCACCGGACGGCGGACTCGGAGAGGGGCGGTTTTGCGAGGCCGGGCGGTGGCGCGCCTGAACGACCACGGTGGCGTCGGCAGATCTGGAAAGTGGGAGTCCCGGCGGTCGGTTAGTCACCTTGAGTGGTCGGAGCTCGGCGCTCGGCTCCTGAGAGGAGAGGATCTAAGCGCCTGGAAGACGGGGATCCTTCGACGGCGGCGTGGAGGGTCTCAGCGGCCACGACGCTGGAGGGCGGTCGTCGAGTCCCACTGTGCAGCGCTCGCCATCGCGCGGCCACGATGGTCCGGGTGGAGGTGGTGTGATGCACAACGGCGACGGAGATCCCGACGGTAGAGGGCGTTGTCAGCCACTGCAGAGGAGACGACTGGCCATGGCGGGAGTGGGCACGGGGAACCACTCTGGCGAGACGGCTCGGCGCGGTTGGGGATCGGGTCGGCGGCTCGACGACGAGGTGAGTCGATGTGGTGATAGGGGTTCGGTTGTGGTTGTTTGGGACGTCCGTGTCGGCATGTCGACACGGGCTCGGTAATTGGGTTGTAATAGTGGAATAAGATTTGAACACGGACACACGGGTCCGGACACGGTTACAGGTTTTTGATGCTGGCTGCGTTGGTGGTGGTTTATGAAGATGGGGGTGGTGTTGGCGGTGGTTTCCGCTGGTGGCAGAAATTTGGGGTGTCGAGTTCGACAGGGAAGGGAATGGTGATGATGGAGGCGACGAGTCTCTACCCAGATTTGGTGATGCTGGAGTTGGCTGATGGGGCGGGATTTGGCAGTAGGCAGGGGTGACCGGGATGGTAGGGATAGCACTGGCCTAGGCGGTGGTGGCATTCTCAGGGCCGGCCCTGAGCAATTGGGGGCCCAAGGCAAAATTTTCTAAATAGGTCCCATACATAATGTAAACAAAAAGTCTAAATAAAACAAAATTTTGTTGTAGTCAAGATTTGAACCAAGGACCTCTTAAATAGAAGTTTAGCATTGTAACCACTGCACCACAATCTTTTTTGTTAAGAAAAAGGCATATGATACATACTAGTTCTATTATAGATAGTTTCATGTTGGTGCCCCCTTTCGTCAGGGGGCCCTGGGCCGTCGCCCGGCCTGCCCTGGGCCAGGGCCGCCCCTGGGCATTCGGGGTTCGTCGTTGACGGATGGAGTTTGGAGGGCTTTGCACACAATCGGTATAGCCGCTCCTTCCTCTTATATGAAGGAGGGGTCGATAATACTGGGGAAGCAATATTGATGACCACTCATGGGATTTAGATGAGATTGCATTATCTTAATAAGATTCGGTTTATTCAAACTAGCAAGTTATTGATTTTGTTAACAGCTAACATAAAGAAGATATTTAAATTATGCTTAATCTCGTTATATGGAAGGTGTGTTATAATCGGTTGTTGTATATAGAATAAGAAGGTGGCTCCATTCAAAATCTAACCATACAGCATATGAGATCTTTTTCCAAATATTAGCCTTCGCGTCTATGCAAAAGATTTGATATTCTCAATAATCTAAACACCTTTTGAAGTCGAATAATTGAATATCACAATAGGTTTAAAATAATAATTTAAGTCGATCATGTATCAACATATTTCAAAGGTATATTTTCGATAATAAATACAATTCTTATTTAAAATATTTTAGCTATGAAGTAAGATTGAATTCGATTATATAGCTAAAATGATTTAAATCTAAATATAATACTTGATTATATTAGTAATTCAATTCGGTTTACCAAGGATGATTAAAAGGAAAGGTCTTTATAAATATAAAATGAAGATAATTGTTAACAGGAAATTGATAGTTTAAAAGTGTATAAAGTATAATCAAATAGAATATAGTTTTACAGTCTCTCCGTTGATTCAATTATAAAAGCAAAATATTTGTTTTCCTATTTTAACTCGAAAAAGAATCTTTAAAATTCAAAACAGATAAATAGTAAAAATAAAGTTTGGGAAGTGGGCTTACACCACTGTCGGGTGTAAGAACTCAGATGACAGATGTATGAAATCTACGTGGCTCTGACAAGCCTTGTACTTCTTCGCATAATCGACTGCATCTGCTACCATCGTAGGCCAGTAGTAACCCAACCGACAGAGACGGTCCTACAACTTCGGGCCTGGTTGGTGAGCCTCGCAAAGCCATCGTGAGCCTCGCGTAAGGCTTCTTTGGCTTCTGCGTTTGACAGACATCTTAGCAGTAGTCCGTCGTAAAATCGTCGCTATAGCATTTTTGTTTCGGTGTCATAAAAGAATCTGAGAGAACGCCATCTGATTGAAGTTGCTTCTTTCACATTCTCAGGCAAGATTCCATAGACTGCAAAATTGATGAACAGGAGTCTCCAGTCTTGCGCATCATTGGTTATCTGGGCGGAGTAACTCGTATCCAGTTGAATGTTGATTTTGGGACAGACCAGCTCATGGCCTATAACGTCAACTGGCTGATGATCATAATTTAGAACCGCCAAAGAAGCAACGAGGCCCGCTAGGGCATCGGCTTCAATATTCTGGAGCCTAGGAACATGTTCTATAAAGAACCCCTCCAAGGTTGCTATGATAGCAATTGTTGTATGATGATAAGGAAACAAGTCCGCGTTGCGAACTTCATACGAGCCTCGGATTTGATTAACAGCCAACTGCGAGTCGCCATATGCTTCTAGGTATTCGACTCCCACTTCTTTTGCAAGTCGGAGCCCGATGACCAAAGCATTATATTCGGCTACATTGTTTGAACAGGGTTCCGTGAGAGAATATGCCCGGTTGACTGCCAATCCAGAGGGAGAAATTAACACTATCCCGACTCCAGCAACGATATCACCTTGGGGCCCCGTTCTTGAGGCACCGTCGAAGAACATTCGCCAAACGTCTTCATGTGAAGTCATATTTGAGTCATTGACTTCATCTGGAATTTCTTCATAGATTCTGGCTGTTTCTGAGCCTGGATGGGCCGCCAGAAAGTCGGCCAAGGCTTAACCTTTGACAGCCTTTTGTGGAACAAAGATCATGTCGTAGGGAGATAACAGTATCGCCCACGTGTCTAGACGAGAACTGAGTGCGCCTGGCTTGGTCATGAGAACCCTGAGGGGATTGACTCGCAAGATAACATGGATGGTCTGTCCTGACACATAATGTCATGTATTCTAAATGGCGAACACCAAAGCAAGGCATTCCTTCTCTACGGCGGTGTACCTATGCTCCGGTCCCACAATCATTCAACTGAGGTAATAGATGGCTTGTTCGTGCCCCGTATCATTATTTTGTGCTAGCAAGGCACCGAGGGAGTGTTCCATTGCTCATACATATAGTAAGAAAGGATTTCCGGCAACCGGAGCTACCAGAACTGGCGGATTCGTCAAGCACAACAAATTACAGATGAATTGAACTTGATTGCAAACTCGCTTGTACAAGAGAAAGCCTAGAAAGAAAGCCTAGGAGACAATCTAAGTACACTTGTTTAGTTTTGATTCTGGGGGATGACGATAGAGGCTCGAAAAAGTATAGCAACTCTTCCTTACTCCTTGGACTATCTGACGTGCTCCTTGCTCTCGAAGAAATTGCCTTTCGTAGGTTACCAGCCTTGGATTGCCAACCATTTGCATGGGTGTGGTGCCCTGCTATTTATAGTAATTTTGGGATGAAAGATATTTTGAGCCGCATAGATGGCCACGTGGCTACGTGACGACAACAGCACATAAAGACTCGCTCTTTGACTGTCAGCTGGTGGTTGGTTGAGATTTCTTTGTTGGAGCAAATTTGGGTGGTTGAGACTTGGTCAAATTGCCATGTGTCCCTCCACAATAAAGTAAAATCAATCTTCTACGGCCTGGATCAACTTGGCCGCATGCGATACCAAGAGTCTTTCTTCTGCAGCCTGGATCAGCTTGGCCGCATGAAATCTCAAGAGCCTTCCTTCTGTGGCTCGGATCATCTTGGCCTCATGAGGTCTCAAGAGTCTTCCTTCTGCGGCTCAAATTGGCTTGGCCGTATGAGGTCTTCAAGAGACTTCCTTCTGTGGCTCGGATCATCTTGGCCGCATGAAGTCTCAAAAGTCTTCCTCATGTGGATCAAGTCCACTTGGCTGCATGGGGTCTCCAAGAGCCTTGCTTCTGCGGCTCAGTTTCACTTGGCCACATGGGTTCTTCGAGAGCCTTGCTTCTGCGGCTCGAGTCAACCTAGCCACATGGAATCTTCGAGAGCCTTGCTTCTGCGGCTCGAGTTTACTTAGCCACATGGGGTCTCTAGGAGCATTCCTTCTGCGGCTTGGTTTCACTTGGCTGCATGGGATCTCCAGGAGCCTTCCTTCTGCGGTTTGAGTCCACTTGGCCACATGAGTCCACTTGTTTCTGCGGCTCGAGTCCACTTTGCTCCCTGATCTGAGGCTAGTAAAGCACTTGCTCTCGATCGTTGTAGGAAGACTTTGGGGACCATCATATTGGCTCCCTGATCTGAGGCTAGTAAAGCACTGCGAGACAGGACGAGCTATGGCAGGCCCGCGCATAAAATATGCGATATGGCCCTAGACTTCTTCAACTTAGCACCCGAAGGTGCGTAGTAGGAAGAGTCTAAGTTGGAAGCTTCGACATTCTTAATGGGTCGCATCGGGTCTGGCCCTTAAGAGATTCCCCCTGACTTGGTTCAAGCGCAAGAATTGCATCCAAGTGGGAGGGGGACTTTAAGAGTCGGCTCATATATGGTGCAAACGCAACCGAGACGATTCTGTACAGTTTACCATCGGTAACGCGCATGATTTTGTGCGCGCATCTCTGATTTACTGTTGGTATAACACGTTTGAAGCGCATGGCCCGTGCCGTCTTAGATTTCTTCATACTAGCCCGTGAAAGTGCATAGTACTCAGTACCCAACTCATCTTCGCCATGACAGCGAGTGACTCAATTGAGTGATTCTTTTTCTTTTTTTTCTTTTGGTGCCCTTTTCAGAGGAGGCAAGGGGGCTCTATATATAGAATGGAATGATCCATTTCTTCTTCTCCTTTTCGATGTGGGACTAAAAGTAATATCCTCTTTTCCATGCTTCTACAGTTGTGTCAATGGAGATGTGAGGGTGTAAGTGAATGAGAGAGTGTAATGGGTGTGACAGTAAAATGAGTAAATGTATTGCAAATGTGTTACTGTGTGTACATAGGTAATATAGGTATGTGATTACATATGTAGGTAATTGAGTAATTACCTATAGATAGGTAATATGTATTAGGGTAATTGTGTAAAGGTAAGGAGTAGGTAATATGGTATTACCCATATGTGGTATATATAATAGGTAATGTAATACATAATAGGTAATAGGACATTACCTATAGATACGTAATGTAAGGTATAGGGTTTTTCCTACGGGTAGGTAAATGTATGTTAGGGTATTAAGATAGAGTAAAGTGCGAGGTAACTATGTAATAGGGTAAATAAGTAAGGTATTTCAAGATACCCTATAGGTTTCTCCTATATAGGTAAATTACCTAGGTAGAGTCTAGTATAGCCTAATATAGGTTCGTTTACCTTGGAATGACAAGGTAATGACCTAGAAACGTAGGTTTGACCTAATTTGACCAAGGTTGACTAGTTTGGCCCTAAAAGTCAACTTTTAAGTCAAATTTACCTAGTTTGACCACGGAGACTTCGTATTGACCTAGAATGCATATTTCATCTTAGATATCCATATTTAACACACCAAAACACTAATTAACATTGATATCTCATATTTAGGTCTTTTTATTTCACTTTGGGCATCGATTCATATTTTTTGCTCAGGGCCACAGGCGAGTACATTCTTAGATATTTTTCATCACCTTGATACTTTCTATACTATCAGTTTATAGTATTTTACTTGAATCCTGACACGAAGATACACGGACTAGTATACTTTGGATCCCATCATGAGATATTATTTTCCTGGAGGATCCTGTACATGTCTTGTGCTTTTTGTTCATGTATAGACACCGATTTAGGAGTGGACTGACCCCCTACTTCATGAATCCCATGTTGTAATGTGACATAGTTGGATTCATCATACTATTCGAAAGATTGCGGAGTTATTAGCAGTTTATGTGATCATAACCAAAAGTGCTTGTGCATAGCTCACCCTCACCCCATGCAGGGTGCATCATGATCTTATATTACTTGTACATAGCTTTCCATGTATGGTCGGCCTGATCCATTACTATAATTGTGTATAGCCGGTCATATGGAATAGCTTGATCTGGTCCCAAGCCGATCACATACACTCTAATATCTCAAGGCACCGTTAGTATTATATGATATATTCTGATTACTTGCTGATACACCATATTCCTGATTACTTACATGTTCTCATTTACCATGTTATGATTACCTACTTATTCTATTTTTTATACTATTCAGATTTTCTATCCATCATGTCTCTTATTTACATATTGTTCCTTATAGAAATTATCAATTTAATAAACTGCTATTAGTGTTTGTACTTCGTTCTAATCTTGACTGGATAACATTTTTCAAAGGACTTAGAAGATTTATGTCCGACCTACTATGGTCCATAGGTAGATGATGACTTTGCTCCGGAGATTCCTACGAAGCTGATGCTCGTAGAGGATACACCTCCAGTAGTACCTTAGCTACTAGCTAGGATTGTTGATTTTGTCTCCAGTTTGATATATTTAGACATGTTATATTTATTTTAGGATATGTATTACTTGACATAGAATTCTAGACTCTGTTTGTACTTGACATATGCTACTACTCTGTTTTCATCATTTCATTATTATCTATCAATATCTTGCGACTATTTTCCTCTAGTTTATATGATTGAGTATGTGTTTCTAGATGTTATATTATTCCTCCGTGAGAAAATGAGTTATATCGTTGACATGTTATATTTTATATCTCATATAATATTAGATATTAATATTGACCTATATAGCGTTCTACCGTCGATACTATGGCATAGGCTGGACGTACCCACGTGCTCGTGCCCCTAAATTGGGTGCGGGTCGTGACACATTTTTGTGGTGGCCTATGCTGGTCCAAGGTTTCAATTAGTACAATTTCGTAGTGGTGGTCAGACTTAAAGTAATATTACGAGCCTGCTATTAGGATATATGATATGGGCTATGTTAGGAGATACTCAATCACAATTTGGAAAAACTTCCAACCTTTTGATTACCATGACAATTTTTTTTGTAATTACTCTTCGTTGTCCTTCTTTGATAATATCTTATCTTGTGCCATATTGACTTCCTTATTTGATCTGTCTTCAGGATGTCGTCGTAGACCAGGTCACAGCGCTCTGGACCAGCAGGACATGCAGCAACTTCGGAGAGGTCTACTACTTCCTAACCTCCTACTCCAGCTGCGGGAGCTATAACTTTAGGGGTTGCTCCTATTGCTTCTCTTATCCATATAGGAATATCAACAGCATTTGGGAGCACTCCTCCACTAGTTCAGAGGATAGTTACAGTATAGTCAGCAGTCATTCCTCTACTACCTCTGCCATCCGCTGATACGGCACAGATGTTTGCGCTATTCAAACAGATGAGGCTATGTGCTAGAGCATTGAAAGTGCTCATCAGTTTGCACTTACTGGAATAAGGAAGGTGGCTTTTTCTCAGCCTCAGGGCACTCCACCCAGTAGCAGCACACGAGGCCTAGTACTATCATAGATTTCAAGAAGATGTTACCTCGGGAGTTCAAGGGTAACGAGGGGATCCTTTATGCTGACGACTGGCTACAGGATATTGAGCAGAGCTTGCGGCTGGTACAGATTCTAGAGAGCTTACAGGTGGAGGCGATCGTGAGTGAGTTGTTCGAATCGCCCTCACTTGGTATTATAGTATAGAGCCTCGACTTACCGAGACGAGTTTGACTTAGGATGCCTTCAAGAAGCTCTTCAAGGAGAAGTTCTTCTTCGATGTGGCTTTGAGTGCATTGGAGGGCCAATTTCTGGGATTGGTTCAGAAGAACATGTCGGTGGACGACAATGCTGCCGAGTTTTCCTGTTTAAGTCGGTTCACGAAGAACATAGTCCAGGAGCCAGGGGATAAGGCCAGGAAGTTCAGGAGGGGCCTGAGCCGTAAGGTCAGATTATGCATGTATGGGTCTAGCATGGCGACCTTCAAGGACATTCTTATTGATGCCCAGATAGCGAAGAAGGACTTGGGCCTCAGGCCTAGGAAGAGCAGTAATTCTGTGGATGTTAGTACCAGTACAGGACCAGCCAAGCATCCTCATATCCAGCCGAGGCCGTTTCAGCAGCATCATCAGCACCACGCACCAGCCTGTGCACATCCCCTGCAAGTGCAAAAATAGGCCATCCAATGTACGTTCTACGGGAAGCCAGGACATACTCGAGAGGTCTGCAGGAAGATGTTGGGCGTCTGTCTATTATGTAGATCGCCCGACCACCAGCTGAAGGATTGTTTGGCCCGTTCAGCTCAGGGAGGTCCAGCTAAAGTACCTCCTGCTAGAGCTCCAGCAATACCTATCGTTCAGCCGAGGGAACCATCGCTTCTGGCTCAGCAGCAGCATTTCGCCCAGCACCAACAACAGAGGGGTGGGCCTTAGGGTAGATCGTTTGCATTGACGGTCGAGGAGGCCGACCCTATTGCAGATGTTGTAACAGGTTTTGTTCTTCTCAATTCCTTTTCTGCTTTATCATTATTCGACTTTGGTGCCACACGTAGCTTTGTATTTGTCTTTTTTGCTTTTAGACACAATATTGTTGCTGAACCTTTGGGTACGACTTACAAGATCACGATCTGGAGAGACATTATCATGGTTAGTGATGTTTGCAAAAGGCGAAGAGTTACTTTGGAAGGTCGAGATTTGAGTGTGTGCTTGCTCATAATGCGACTTTCGAACTACGATATTGTACTTAGAATGGATTGGTTAAGTAGGTACCAAGCTAGCATAGATCGTAGAGGAGGCCGAGTTTTATTTAGTCCGTCGGGAGAGCCAGAGTTTGAGTTTGTCAAAGGGGCAGCTGAGTAGAAGGATGGCTTTTGTGTAGCTATAGTGGAAGGGAGGGAGTTGCCACATCCATTGATAGCAGAGTTCTTGGATGTTTTTTCTGAGGAGTTGTTGGGGATGTCGTCGAACAGGGATATTGAGTTCTCTATAGACTTGGTGCCGGGTGTGGAGCCTATCTCGCAGCATGTCTATAATATCAACAGCAGTGAGTTGGCAGAGTTGAAGAAGCAAGTTGATGAGCTGTAGGACAAAGGATTTATCAGATCCAATTCTTTACCTTGGGGTGCTCATATTTTGTTTATACCGAAGAAGGATGGATCAGTACGCATATGTAATGACTACAGGGTGCTGAACAGCCTCACTATCAAGAACAAATACCCGTTGCCAAAGATTGATGACTTGTTTGATCAGTTAAACGATACGAAGGTATTTTCGAAGGTAGACTTGAGGTCAGAGTACCATCAGCTGAAGGTGAAGAAGTCATTCGGAAGATGGCTTTTCGGACTTGATATGGCCGGTATGAGTTCACTGTTATGCCGTTTGGGTTGACTAACATCCCGACGGTGTTCATGAACTTGATGAATAAGGTATTCCATTAGTACCTTAACAAGTTCATGGTGGTATTCATTAATGATATCTTGGTCAACTCAAAGGTGCACGAGGAGCATCTGAAGATGTGCTAGATACCCTCAGGTGTAACGCCCCAGTCCCAAAATACATAGGACCGAGTAGGCGAACATGCCAGCTGCACATATACGAAGAATACTACAATATATGGAATCCTCACACACATGCATAAGTTGTATATAAAATAATCACAGGCCAGAATAATCTAATCTTATCACAGCTTAACACAGAAGATAATAAAGTCCAGATAATAAATAAGTGTATCAAAAGATAGCCGGGTGAACATACTCACTCCAAACAGCTATAAAAATAGTCTCATAAGATCGGAGTCCAACCTCCACAAAATATAAAGAAAATAGATGTAAAAATATCCACTAATGTCTCAAATAAGGAATAGACTAGAAATCAGTAGAAACTGCCTCATTATCAATGTATGAAGGGTCCAAAGCTGCTCTGTACTCCTGCGGAAAGTCGTCTAATCCTGGAGAGATAACCAGGTCCTCAGAGGGACGTAACAAGATACAAAAAAATACTATGCCATGTAAACTGTGATATGTAATATAAAAAAAAGAGGATGCATGCAATAGGGTTCCTGACCAGTCTATTGTGAATATGTCGTTTAAGAAACAATCCTTCGACGCATGAGCCTGGCTGAATATAGGATCCGGTATAGTCCCCTCTTGGGCACCAGTGACCAAGCGCATAATGTTCAAAATCGTCAGTGGCCAACCTGAGAGGATAATCATACCCGTATCTCCAGTGGAGCTTCCGGGTTTTAGGGGAAGTGTAATCGAAGCCCATACGTCAGGTATTGTTCTTCCCACCCAATGTCTAGTATCATCATCTCCATGACTGATATGAACCTCTAGTAACCACCAAGTTTTTTAGCATACAATTCTATTGGTAGTTACTCCTATCCGTCGTACGCTCCATACGTATCGATGGCCAGCCGACTATGCGGGTACGTATCCGACATGTGACTCACAACACGTGGTAAAGCAAGTGTCAAGGCCGTATGAGATATACCAATACCTCATCAACAATGGGTAGTGTTTTCCATAAATAAATTCCTTTATTTATTGTGTATCTGGGAAAATTACAACTGTGGGAATCTGATCTAGAAGACGATCACTTTATCCCTTGGACTATGCGAAGAAGAAAAGCTCTCAAAATTTTGATAGTAGATAACTATGTATCTCTGCAATGAATAAGAAAAAGAACTCTATTTATAGAGTCAAAAATAATAACTAAAAAGATAACTGTCTTCACAGCCTGTGCTTAGTTGAAAATCATGCAGGATTTAACATACGCAAGGTTGTGAGCAGTTACTGGACGTGGCCTGTAACTGTTGGACACATGGCAATCATGCGTGAGTCGTGTGCAAGTTACAGGACACGCAGGCGAGAGATCAGTGGCATGGCTGCCACGTACTCCAATTTGATGAAATCCACGCAGACTTGTTGAAGACGAAATCAACGCAGACTCGGGGTAGAAAGCTTCAAAATCCACGCAAACTTGGGGCAAGAAGCTTCAGGATCCACGCAGACTTGAGGCAAAAAGCTTCAAAATATACGCAGACTTGAAGAAGAAAACTTCAAAATCCACGCAGATTTGAGGGAAAGCTCAAAATACACGCAGACTTGAGACAGGACTGCCAGCTGTCTTGATTCAGCGTGCCTCGACTGACACAAAATCTCTGACAGTGATTGCTTTTGTCAGTCGCATTAAATGACAAGAAGCTCTTTTGGTACGCCAACTTGACGAAGGTTGAGTCTTGCTGAAGAAGATTTCGAAAATCATGCAATAGACGGCTGTGATCTCTCGAATTCTGTGCATACGTAGCATACGAAGAGACATTCTTCGACTGTTGTGCTGTCAGTCATAATTACTCTCTGACAAATGATGAGCTGTCTCCCCAGCGTGATTTGTAAATATTGTCTGGATCAACTGAGCGTGACTTTTGACTCTGTCCTGATCAACTCAGCGTGACTGTCATTTTTAAAGGCCTACAAGACCCCCTTCAAAGTTTTCGAAAAATTGAAAAGACTTCAAAATTTTCGAAATACTTTGAAAAATAAGATGATAAAATGAAATCAGTCACGCTGAGATGACTTCAAATTTTTTTCGGAAGTCGGAAAGACTTCGAAGTTCTTTGAAAATATCCAAATGAACTTATTAAATGTCATGATGACTCTTCATTTTTCGAGACTGATTGCATCCAGTTTATGGTGGAATATGAACCGCCGGCGAGCTCTGTTATATAAACAGGGAGAAGATTCATTTTTAATCTTCATCATACGTCAACATGACACCAAAGGAGAAAGCTGAGGAAGAAGCACGCAAGTTAGGCTTTTGTTCCCATGGTGACCCCACTTTTGGGGGTGAAGAGCCAGAGCCCCTTGTCTTCGAACTCAAAAATGATCCCTTGCAACTAGCCAAGAATTTCTTGAGCTATTTTGGCTCAGATGGCTTGTTCTCTTCTGATGGGCGCAGCCTCATAGAGCAGCGTGAAATGTTGAAGGCTCTGTTACACCGCATGGGGGTTAAGAGCGTAGAAGAACTGGGCACCAAGCTCAGCCGTTCTGGGAAATAGAGCGTGTCTTTCATGCTCTTATTGCATTCTTTTTGTCTTGTCTTTTGTAAGACCATCAGTGCCTGTCTTGAAGAATGTAGTACAATTTTTGTGTTTGAACAGCGTGCATTAATAAAGAATGTTAATTAGCACTCTTTGACTGTTTCCAATGTTGCGCTGTCTTCCAAAGCACACGTGTCATTCATTTCATGGTTTACGAGCGCTATTTACGCGGATCTTTCCCAAGAATAGACTTGTACTTTGTCCTTTAAATAGGCAGCTGAGTTTCAAAGATACTCATCTCTCATTCTTCTTCTTCTTCTTCTCTGAGAACGAAATTTTTGAGAGATTTCATTCTCAAACAGGAAAGCAATGCCTTCTAATGTTCGATTTCTGCATACTGTATCAAACATGAGTTTGCCAATCCTTAGCACCAAACTTGAAGGTAAGTCCAGTATAGTACGCGTACTATTTTTGCTGTTGAAGATAGGCTTTCTGTTTCTGATTGAACAATGCACGCCTGACCAGCCAGTGCGTGTCAAATGACATTTCTGTTGATTAATTCTCTTTTTCCTTGCTGTTTTCTGCAGAAGCTCGGCTAAAGATTTTCTTCAGAACTGGCATTGGTGATGTGGATGCTGTGGAGAATATCCTGCTGACACCTACATCAGGGAGCTCATACGCTTTTGACGCGTACATCAGACAACTCAGAACTCTTCGTGGGATAGAAGGGTCTTCCTCAGATGGTAGGAAGAGCCTTTATACACGAGAGTTGGATGGTGGAGTCAACTCTACCTCGAGAAATCGGGTAGTAGAGTTCCTTCCAAGGCAGAACCAGGAATTGTATCCCAAGGTTTGGATACATTCCTGTCTTCCTTGAGAGGTTACCCCCAATCCACCAGTTGTATTGGCAGTAACACGTTTTCGTGTTGCCCTACTCTGTGGTTCTTCTCTCGTCTGAGAGATAAGACCAGAGTTTGATTCCTGCTGGACACCCAGGAATTGCCACAAACAACGAGATTGCCAGAGAAGATCCAAGAAGAAATAGATCTCAGTTGTACATAGAATGAAAATCCAAGATTTGTAATAGATTTCCATTATGATTTGTAAGAAAGTCTAAGAAAATGTAATAGACTTTTTGTGGTGAAATGAGAACGAAAATGATAATTCTTCTATGCTCAAAAATTTGTATTTGTGGATGAATTGTGGACATGATAGATAATGAAATCTTCTTTTCTGTTTTAGAGTATATGATATTATCAGAGGTATTATGGACGTGATAATATGTAGGAACTCAAAAAGAAAGTAGATTAATTTCTATGCAGAGGTCAAAAAGAATGACAAATGAGTAAGTAGATTCGGAATTGATTCAGAGGTTATGAAAACGTGATCAATAACGAATCCCCACTTAATAAATTGATAGAAGATCATGAACGGACGAATAAATGAACGGATGAACCGTCAAGTATTAATGAATGTGTGAATCGTCGGATGAACACAATTAATGGATGGATGAACCGTCGGATGAACGTGACGTTTCATTATTTGTAGAACTTCTGCCTATAAATATAGTAGAAATCTGACAAGAACGAACACTTCTTCTTTCAAACATAAAAATGTCGTCTAATTGGGATAGCCAACACCGCTGCAAGATTAGCTAGAGCATCAGCTTCTGTGTTACATGCTCGCCTAACATGTTCAATGAAGAATTCTTCAAACGAAGAAGCCATAATTATAGCTGATCTATGATAAGGAACCAGATCTTGATGGCGGACTTCATAAGTACCCCTTATCTGATTGACAATGAGTTTAGAGTCTTCGTACGCCTCCAAATGTTAAATATTTAGATGTTTAGCGAGTTGAAGACCAATGAGTAATGCATTGTACTCAGCTACATTGTTTGAACACGGCTGATCGAGAGAATAAGCTCTTTGGATAGCAAGACCTTCTGGCGATACAAGAACGATTCCAACTCCAGCGGCAATATTACCATTAGGACCTATCCTTGAAGCTCCATCAAAGAATAGACGCCAAGTAGGATCTTCTTCAGCAATTTGGTTTGAATCTAGGACTTTATCTGGAATTTCGTCATAGAGTTTTGAATCTTCTGGAATTGAATGAGCAGCCAGAAAATCAGCTAAAGCTTGTCCTTTGACTGACTTCTGAGGAATATAATGCATGTCATACTGAGCAAGTAGGATTCCCCAGTTAGCTAATCGAGAATTCAAAACACTGGGTTTCTTCATCATGATCCGTATAGGATTGATCCTGGAGATGACATGAATAGTCTGGCTAATGATATAATGTCGTGTCTTTTGAACAGCGAACATCAAGGCTAGACATTCTTTTTCGACCGGTGAATATCGAGGTTCAGCTCCGGTCATAGTACGACTGAGATAGTAGATGGCTTGTTCATGACCATTTTGATTATTTTGAGCGAGTAACGCACCCAATGAATGACTCATTGCTCGAGTATATAGGAGAAATAGAATTCCTGAAACGGGAGGTACCAATACTGGAGGGCTCATCAGATATTGTTTTATATCATCGAATGCTTTCTAACATTCATCATTCCAGACAAAAGAAACACCTTTCTTCATAAGTTTGTTGAATGGTCTGCAGCGTCCTGATAAATTAGAGATGAATCTCCTGATATAAGTGATCCTTCCTTGAAATCCTCGTAGCTCTTTTAAGGTGCGTGGAGGACGCATCTCTTGGATGGCTTTGATCTTCTCGGGATCCATGTGTATACCTTTAGAGGTAATGACGAAGCCGAGAAATTTACCACTAGAGACGCCTAAGAAGGACTTAGTAGGGTTCATCTTTAATTGATGCTTACGTATTAGATCAAATATAGTCTTCAAATCTTGGATATGATCCTCCTTTTGTCGACTTTTGACTGCAATATCATCAACATAGCATTCGACTATTTTCCACAAATGTTCACGGAATATAGTGCTCATAGCTCGTTGATAAGTTGCTCCTGCATTCTTGAGACCGAATGGCATAACTGTATAACAGTATGTACCGATCGGTGTTCTGAAAGAAGTGTGCTTCTCGTCATCTGGAAACATTTTAATCTGATTGTATCCAGAATACCCGTCCATGAATGACATCCGTTCAAATCCACAGGTATTATCAATCATGACATCAGTGATTGGTAGAGGGAATTCGTCTTTAGGATAAGCCACATTGAGATCGCGAAAGTCTATGCATACTCTGATCTTGCCAGTCTTTTTAAGGACAGGAACTATGTTAGCCACCCAATCGGGATGTTGTTCCTCTCTAATAAACCCAGAGGTTATAAGTTTATTGACTTCAGCTTCAATTGTATCCATAATGTCTGGACGAAATCGTCGCTGTTGTTGCTTGACCGGTTTAGCATTCGGCAAGATATTGAGCTTGTGAGTTACAATTTGTGGATCAAGTCCTGGCATATCTTCATAACTCCAAGCGAAGACATCGATGTAGTCACGAATGAGTTTGATCATGTCTTGCTTATCAGTTTCAGAAAGACTTTCACTGATGAATATTGGTTTGGGAGATCCTTCTTCACCAACATCTATTTGAACAAGTTTATCTTCAGTCGGAGGTTCTTTTTGGTCGAAACGGAACTCCTATTGATTATCTAATCTTTGGGCCCATTGTTCTGATTCAGGTGAGATTTCAAACTCTTCTTCGTCTTCATCACTTTCTTCAGAATGGTCAATGGAAACCATGTTGGAAGATAGAAGGTTGCAATAGAAGTCACCGATACTCGTATCGGAATCCCAAGAAGTGGTACTAGAAGAATCAGATCTCTTATCTTCGTCAGACTCGGGATCTTCATGGATAATATTGATAAAAGGAGTAGGAGCTATATAGCCCAATCCGCATTTCGTCCTTCCATATTTCAGAAGAGGAATACGAACAGGCATTTTTCTTCCCTTTCCACTATTGAGGCCAGTCCTGAAGTCATAGCCCATATTTTTGATGATATCTTTAGATTGCTGACTATAACGACGTAGTTGTAATCTTCCAGTATCATCATTTTTGTCTTCATCTTCTAAATCAGAAGGACTTTGGGGCCCTTTATAGAAGAATATTGGAATGTCTCCTGGCTTTCTGCTGGGAACTAGAAAGTATGAAGATTGTACAGGTTCTAGGGATACATCTGTATGAACAGTCTGTACAACCCCTATGGTTATTGCGTTCAAGTCATCTAACAAATGTAAATAACTATGAACATAATTACATACATCAGCATACTGCAAAGATGGAGACTTTTCATTAAATATAAAAGCAGCAGTATTTACATTGGGAGAAGGCTGAGCCTTAGAGATTTTAGCCAAGTCAATGACTAAAGGGGGAGAAGAAGAACGAGAAGAAGCGTTGTTTCGATTAAGATCGATAACAAATGGCTCAGAAGAGGTGACCTCCCATGAAGTTTGAGATGGAAGAATAATCCGCCCTCCAACTGGAATTAGCAGAGTATCCTGTTTCATATATGGAGATGCAGGAATTGCAGTACGCCCACTGACAGGAATAATCATTGTGTCTTGAGCAAACGACTGAGGTAACAGAGAAATCCGTCCACTCACCGGAATGATGAAAGAACCTTCTTTAGAGGGTTTGGGAGATTGTTGCTGAGTAGTTCGACCTTTAACATGAATTATTAAGGTCTCACTTTGTGAATCCTCTTTTTCCATAGCTTGTATAACCCTTGTATACTCTTCTTTGTACATTCGGGAATCATTGAAATAAGCTTCAACCCCATGGAAGGGATTTATATCAGCAACTTCTTTTTGTACTCTTCCATTGCTATCAATGTATTTAAAACACTGATGAAGAGTAGAAGGCACCACATTATTTTCATGAAGAAAGGGCCTCCCCAGAAGAAGATTATAGGATCCCACGATCTCAATCATATAGAAAGTGACTTTGGATCTGAAATCGCCTATCTGAAGCTTCAGATGAATCTTTCCCAAAGGCTCGCTTCGGCTTTGATTGAATCCCAGGATAGTAGTAACCGTCTTAGAGAGTTTGTGAAGAGGGATTTTTAGTTCATCCAATAAACTCTTTGGCATGATGCTTATAGCAGACCCTGGATCAATGAGGATACGATCTATCTTCATCGTATCGATATAACCAGTATAGTAGAGAGGTCGATCATGTCGATTATCCTCCAGTAGCATGTCGTCTTGTGTAAAGGTGATATTTGGGATAATCTCCAATACACTGTTGCAATGTAAGCAAGTGGCAGGTTCTGCATCTGGCTTCTTCAATTGTGCAAGACAAGAGTCAGCTTGTAGAAGTGCTTCACTTAATGTCTCCCGAGTCTCTTTGGAAAGACGTAGAAGTTCAAAGAGGGACATTCTAGCTGGAGTATTAGCAAGCTGAGCTAAAATGTCAAAATTATAAGGCTTCTGAAGTCCAAGAGGAGAGGACTTCTTGATTGGCTTATCAAACCGAGCCTGTTGTTTGCCTTTCTCCAGAGCTGTAGGCTTGGGAGGAATAGGTTCAGTGGACGATTCTTCTTCAGGAGGAACATTAGAAGCATCTTTATCAGCTGGAGGGATATCAAGAGGATCCTCAGGATTCTTGGAATAATCCTTTAGATAAGGTTTCCCCGTTCGAGTAGCACTAACAAGTGCTTCTTCTTTCTCTTTTGGCTCTATGTCAGGAATAGATCCAAGAGAAGTCATATGACATAACTTAATCTTTCCAACCTTCTTGGACTTTCGAGAAGTAGTCTTTTGAGGAGAAGGCGATTCAAAATCTGCCACTAGATCAGGATGGACCCACATGATTTCCCCTGTTTCCAAAGTGATTGGCACTAATCCTTCAGACTGTGGAGAAGGAATGTTCACTATCTCAAGAGTTGCCTTGGGAATAGGAATGATCCCACTTTCAAGGTGTTGAGGAGGGAAATCTCTGAATTGCATAGAGACGACGTTGGAGGTGACGGTCTTCTCTTTTGGAGTAAGAGAGATAGCTCCAGATTTAATCATTTCTTGGATCTTTCCTTTCAGTACATAACATGTACGAATTGTGTGACCCAACATTCTGTGATATGGGCAGTATTTGGGATGATCTGTTTTACCAGCTTCATCAGGTTTCTTGATCTCAGGTAATTGTATCTTATTACCTTTCAGCAGACATTCAAAGATACCAAGGACATCGTCGTCATCGAAAGAGTATTCTTCTTTAGGGCGAGGTGTTCTTGGTTGTTGAGTTGTAGGAGTTTGAACAGTTGATACATCTTTACTCTGAAGATTAACTTCAAGCGTTTCTTTTCCCTTGCGAGCATTGTTTTTATTGTTAGTACCTTGACCTGTTTCTTTAGGAGTCATCTGCACTCCTAAACCTTTGAAGGTTTCAGCACTAATTTCTGCGACCTTGGCACTAACTATGAAAGAAGGCCAGTCTTGGAATTGAGTGGATCCTGTCCACATGCTGATGATTGGCAACAAGTTTGATTTGCATGTGTCGATGGTGATAACATCAGGAGTTCCAAGAGGCATCTTCAGAGCTTCTCTTCAAAACCGTTCAATGTACTCTTCTGTAGTTTCATTATTTTTTTGCTTGATTCTAATAAGAGCAGACATAGTCATGTCATTGAGCCCTTCATAGAACCGTTCAAGAAACATCTGTTTGAAACCGAAAAATAAGGTAATGCTTCCATCTGGGAGACTTCTATACCATTCATAAGCCGTTCCCTTGAGACATCCAACAAACACCCGAGTAAGGAGGGCGTCGCTTGGTTGCAGCTGATCAGTCATCACTTCAAAGTGATTAATGAACTGACTTGGAGAAGTGGTTCCATCATAGAATGAGATAGTGGGAGGCTTGTATTTAGGAGGATACGATACTTGCTTCCATTCTATCGGATAAGGTTGTTTGATGCCTAACCTTTGTAAACCATCTTTCTGTTTGAATGTCTCAAATTGAGTTTTGAGATTCCTCAATTCTTCATTAACAACTCCGAAAGATTGTGGAGTTGTAACTTGTAGAGAATAGTTGGGAGGAGGAACAGCATTGTAAGCACTACCCCCAGCTCCAGAGAGACTAGGGTTTGGTTGAGCTGGTCCAGGAGTATTGGATTGTACTGCTGGAGGAACTTGTACTGGACTCATATCAGTGTCAGTTGGTATGGCATCTGGTACAGTCTGTCAATTTTGTATTTGTGTTGCCATGAGTTCATACATCGACTTTATAGTATCAGCCATAGACTTCATTTGTTGTTCCAAAGAAGCAATTCTTTGATCTTGAGGAGTCAAGGAAGAAGAAGGTTCATCAGTATTCCCATCAACCATATAAGTCGTGACTGTACGAGGAATTATTAATGAACTGGTGGATGTTGTTTGTTCTGAATCATTGCTTTGTGCATCAAAGTCAATTATAGGAGAACTACTCCCAGTAGGAAGAGGTAGGAAGTTAGATTCTCCAAGGAATTCAGAATCATCTTCAGAGATCAAATTTCTTTGACTAGAGGCCAGGACTCTTGCTCTGGTATTTCTATATACTCCATCTGGACTATCAACTCTAACCCCAGCATCCCGAGAGGTCATATTGACAGAAGCAAACAAAGGCTCATCTTCATCAGGCATAGGTTCACACTGAATTCGATTGAAGACAGATTGTCGTTTTGTTTAATATCTGCATTGCATTGTGACTCTTGGCTGGAAGTCACATTCATGATCAACATGGTCATAAGCCATTGATTGACATCTGCATTGAATTATGACTCTTGGATAGAAGTCACATTCAGCATGGTCCTTTGTCACAGAATTACTCCTTCTTTTCTGTTGAAGATATTCTCGTAAATCTATTTGTGAAGATTGAGGAGTATATTTCCTGTTCTTGGGTCTTGATGGCTCTTGATTATATAGAGAATGATTAATATGAGCCACATAATTTCTTGCATACTCTGCATCTAGATCTTTTATCCTTGTTTCCAACTGATATGGTTTCTTAACACCAGAAATGTTAATTTTTGTTCTTAGATCAGTTGGAGGTAACACATTGGTTTTGAAAACATGGAGTTTTTCTTCCATTGATCTGGATATTTGCAGAGTTGAACCACCCCCTTGATTAGGAGTTGGTAACAGACCTTTTCTAGACAAATTATGTGCCCAATTCGAAGAAGTCATAGAAGAAGACATTAAGGAATGTTTCTTCTTAGACTCATTCAAGTTTTGAGACATAGAATGTCCAGAAGGAAGAGTAGTCAAAAGACCATCACCTTTTCTTTGACTAACAAAATTGTCAGTCAAAGCTGTTCCTGAAGTAAAGACTATAGGAGCAGAAGAAACAACTAAAGAGTTATTCCTTTTCGAAGGGACTTTGTGTGGAAGACCACCCCCAGTTCTAGTAGAACTTGGCAAAGAAGAAGAGATAGCTAAAGAGCTATTCTTCTTAGGTGAAACACACGCTGAAACAGGCTTGGTTAAAGAACCAGTGCTGTTGGCATGACTTTTGACTTTGGAAATACACGCTGGAACAGATTTGGCTAAGGAGCCAATATTGTTAGCGTGATTGTTGATTTTAGAATTACACACTGGAATAGACTTGGCTAAGGAACCAGTGCTGTCAGCGTGACTTTTGAGGTTAAAATTGCATGCTGGAATAGATTTGGCTAAGGAGCCAGTACTGTCAGCGTGACTTTCAACTTTGGAGACACACATTGGAACAGATTTGGCTAAGGAGCCAGTACTGTTAGCGTGATCTTTGATTGCTGTCATCTTCGAGCGCACAAGAGTGTGCGTGCTTGCAGTAGAGTTCTTGCCAGTGTTAGGAGTAGACACTGTGGCAGAGACTTCACCATTGGCTGCCAACTGATTCTTAGGGACATAGACAGAGTGTCCCTTCGACTTGGCAGTGATGATGGAGGCTGTAGTGGGCTTACCACTCTTAGCCCGCTGCATTTCTTCATAGGCGAGTTGATCGAATTTGATCGTCATCACCTTCTTCGTCGAGCCGATTGACGAAGTGTCGTATTGAGTTGTTGCCATCTCAGAAGAGGAGATGGTTTTCCCCAGCAGAGTCGCCAATTTGTTTTCCATAAATAAATGTCTTTATTTATTGTATATCTGGGAAAATTACAACTGTGGGAATCTGATCTAGAAGACGATCACTTTATCCCTTGGACTATACGAAGAAGAAAAGCTCTCAAAATTTTGACAGTAGATAACTATGTATCTGTGCAAAGGAATGAGAAAAAGAACTCTATTTATAGAGTCAAAAATAATAACTAAAAAGATAACTGTCTTCACAGCCTGTGCTTAGTTGAAAATCATGCAGGATTTAACATACGCAAGGTTGTGAGCAGTTACTGGATGTGGCCTGTAACTGTTGGACACATGGCAATCATGCATGAGTCGTTTGCAAGTTACAGGACACGCAGGCGAGAGATCAGTGGCATGGCTGCCACGTACTCCAATTTGATGAAATCCACGCGGACTTGTTGAAGACGAAATCCACGCAGACTCGGGGTAGAAAGCTTTAAAAATCCACGCAAACTTGGGGCAAGAAGCTTCAGGATCCACGCAGACTTGAGGCAAAAAGCTTCAAAATACACGCAGACTTGAAGAAGAAAACTTCAGAATCCACGCAGATTTGAGGAAAAGCTCAAAATACACGCAGACTTGAGATAGGACTGCCAGCTGTCTTGATTCAGCGTGCCTCGACTGACACAAAATCTCTGATAGTGATTGCTTTTGTCAGTCGCATTAAATGACAAAAAGCTCTTTTGGTACGCCAACTTGACGAAGGTTGAGTCTTGCTGAAGAAGATTTCGAAAATCACGCAATAGACGGCTGTGATCTCTCGAATTCTGTGCATACGTGGCATACGAAGAGACATTCTTCGACTGTTGTGCTGTCAGTCATAATTACTCTCTGACAAATGATGAGCTGTCTCCCCAGCGTGATTTGTAAATATTGTCTGGATCAACTGAGCGTGACTTTTGACTCTGTCCTGATCAACTCAGCGTGACTGTCATTTTTAAAGGCCTACAGGTGGTCATTAGACTAAGTCAATGAAAGAGAATATAAATACAAGCAAGAAAATGACCGATATAGTCATTTGCACCCAAGTGTTACTTGGACGCACAGTTTTATAATATCAATAAATAAGAAAAGCTGAAAATAACAACTGAAAATAAGAATATAATAATCACAGAGTAAGGTGGCAAGGTATTTTGTCTGGTGGTACGAAGGTGGCAAGTCCAAGAATTATAATGTCAGCAAAAGAAATGTCACAATCTCCAAACAACTCCGGATGCTGGCTGCGTTACGAAAATATGGGACCCTGTTTGCTGTCGGTTTGGGCTGCATTTTCGACCACCTCATACGGCGACTCTGACTTCCTGGGGTGCACGAGGAGGCTGGGGTGACTCGGGGATTGCTCTGAGAGGTCTCACAAAGTTTTTGGTTAGGGTTTCCTCTGGGTTCTTGATACAGCCAATATTTATATAATCTCGGTTTTTCTGTCTTAGAGTTGAATTCGAATAAATTCAAATTCTAAGTTTACTACAGTCTCACTACTATTCAAATTGAGGAGGTCAGATGGGAAGTTCCTTTTGAAGGATTTGCTAAATCTTTCTAAGAATTTGAATTCAAAAGATTAAACAGAGGGGTCGGGGGATATTGAGTACTGTAGCGCAGCTACAGTACTTGCCACATTATATATATAAGTGTTTGTTAAAAAAAATGTATATATATATTATATATATATATATATATATAATATATATATATATTATATATATATATATATATATATATATATATATATATATATATATATATATATATATATATATATAAAATATATATATATATAATATATATTTTATATATATATATATATTTTAATATATATATATATATATATATATATATATATATATATATATATATATATATATATTTATATATATATATATATATATATATATATATATATATATATTATATATATATATATAGTATATTAAGTTTTTATTTAAGTTTTATAAATTTCTAGTAATTAATGAGAGAACATATATATGTGTGTGTATATATATATATATATATATATATATATATATATATATATATATATATATATATATATATATATATATATATATATATATATATATCAAATATTACCATAATTATCATAGAAAAATTCT
Source organism: Iris pallida (assembly GCA_029216955.1). Classification (NCBI taxonomy): domain Eukaryota; kingdom Viridiplantae; phylum Streptophyta; class Magnoliopsida; order Asparagales; family Iridaceae; genus Iris; species Iris pallida. Next base: position 5,126,351 of record JANAVB010043417.1, read on the forward strand.
TAAAATACTATAAATCTATTAATAAATTAAATAAATGCATATATAAAATTTAGGGGGATTACATCAGGAAGGAGTAGTTGTATAGGAAGATGTCAAAGTACGAGTTCTTTCTGGAGCAGGTGGAGTTCTTGGGTCATGTTGTGACCGAGAAGGGGATCTCGGTAGACCCGAAGAAGACTTATCAGTTGTCCTAACTACACTAAGCACAGTCAGAGAGATTTGGAGCTTTTTGGGACTGGCGGGCTACTACCGAAAGTTTATTCATGACTTTTTTCGTATTGCAGAGCCGATGACCCAACTCACGAGGAAGGACGTGGAGTTTATTTGGACCGAGGAGTGTCGGGCCACCTTTGATTAGTTGAAGAAGAGGTTGACCACATCTCCTATCTTGATGTTGCCATCGGCGACAGGTGGTTTCACTATCTACAGTTATGCATCTGGAAAAGGCTTGGGTTGTGTTCTTCAGCAGAATAGGAAGGTGATTGCCCATACATCTATTATCTTTGCTCTAAAACTATAGAAGCAGTACCTGTACAGAGACCGTGTAATGATCTTCACAGATCACAGGAGCTTGAAGTACCTGTTCACTCAGAAAGAGTTGAACATAAGACAGAGGCGGTGGCTAGAGCTGATGAAAGACTTCGACATATTATTGCAGTATCATCCAGGGAAGGTCAACGTAATTGTCGATGCCTTGAGCATGTATCTGATAGCTATGTATTTGACTGTAGATCGTCATATATTGGCAGATCTGGATAGTTTAGTTGTCGAGGTGATAGTTCCTGGGATGGAGATGCAGATACAGGGTTTGTAGATTCAGTCTGAGTTGATAGACAAGGTCAGATTAGCATAGTTTGATGATATGACTCTGAGGAGCATCAAAGAGCAGGTTCGAGCAGGATTATTGGATGATTTTTCCATCGCTAAGGATGGGTCGTTGAGGCACGGTACTATATTGTACATGCCTAGTAGAGAGCTTCGGAAGGAGGTTCTTCAGGAGGCACATCATTCTCAGTACTCTATGCATCCCGGTACCAAGAAGATGTACAGAGATCTGAAAGAGCATGTGTGGTGGTATGGCATAAAGCAGGAGGTGGCACAGTTAGTATCCAGATGCTTAGTGTACCAGCAAGTGAAAGCCGAGAGACAGAGGCCAGGTGGTCTGCTTCAGCCATTACTCATTCCAGAGTGAAAGTAGGAACACATTACCATAGATTTTGTGTCTGGACTTCCACAATCTCCAGGAGAGAAAGATGCAATTTGGGTCATCGTTGACAGGTTGACCAAATTAGCCCACTTTTTCTCTTTTAAGGTAGAATTATCTACGGAGAAGCTAGCCAAGATGTACTGAGGTAGATCGTCATATTGCACAGGGTTCATATGAGCATAGTCTCGGATTGGGATAGTCGCTTTATTTCTCACTTCTGGAGGAGCTTGCAGGCTGGCTTGGGCACTTAGCTCAAGTTCAGTACCACATATCACCCTTAAATAGATGGACAGTCGAAGAGGGACATTCAGATACCTGAGGATATGCTTCGCACTGATGTGTTAGATCTCAGGGGTTCTTGGGAGGACCATCTCCACCAGGTAGAGTTTGCTTACAACAACAGCTACCAGGCTAGTATAGAGATGTCACTATTTGAGGCTCTTTACAGACGGAGGTGTCGTACTCCTTGTCATGGGATGATGTTGGCGATAGAGCATTTCTTAGCCTGGAGATGATTGTGGATGCAGTGGCGAAGGTCAAGCTGATTAGAGATAGACTTCGGGTGGTGCAGGATAGACAGCGGTATAGGCCGATAGCCACCGGAGACCGTTAGAGTTCGAGGTATAGTTTTAGTTCCTTGGTTATACTTGCTTATGATTGTTTTCTTTAGGTTTTTGTATTGAGTCTTGTTTTGTCATAGGTAGGCGATATGGTGTTCTTGATGATTTCTCCAACACGGGGCATGATTCGTCGGACCTTTCACCATTCTTGAGAGAGTCGATGCAGTAGCCTATCGACTAGACTTGCCACCTACATTGGAGGGAATTCACAACGTGTTCTATATGTCATAGTTGAGACAGTACATGGCAGACCCTAGTCATATATTAGATCATTTCGAGATAGAGCTAGGCCCTACTCTCAGCTATCTAGAGCAGCCCGTGGAGATTTTGGATCGTCGGGAGAAGGTGCTCCAGAACCAGGTTATTACCTTGATTTGCATCGTATGGAGGCATCACTCTCCAGGTGAGTCGACCTGGAGAGAGAGAGAGGACGACATGCGGGAGCGATATCCTTATCTCTTCGAGCCTTGAGGTAATATTATTTCTTTGTATTCTTGTGTTTGTTTTGTCTTTAATTTCAAGGATGAATTTTTTTTAGGAGGATAGATTTATCACTACCATAATCCTAGATAGGATTTTTTTCAATTTATATTATTTATATAGTATGTGTATTTATTTAATTAATTACATGTAATGGTTGTATTTATTGGTAGACTTGCCTATTTATTGGACCCGTGATTAGTAAACCTATTTGGACTTGTCATGACACTTGGACCTTCATTTTAGGTTAGACACAATTAGACTCAATTAAGTCATATTAAGTCATGGATAATATTAGAATTAATTGGTAATTTAGGCTAGAAACTCCCCAACATTAACTTAAGTCTTCATGACAACTAGAGGGACATCTTGGACATTTCAACATAGATCCTAGGGTTCTTATATGATCGGCCAAGGTAGGAAGGAGGAGACTCATTCCTTATATTTTATTTAGAGCTCCAAAAAACCCTAATTTGGTATTCTCCAAAAACCCTTCTCATTTCCTATTCATTCTCCACCAAAATCCCTCCAATCTCTCTCAAATCTTCATATATTCTTCATCCAAGAAGGCTAAGAGCTTGGAGACAAAGGAGCATAAGAAGAGGAGGCCAATAGCTTGAGGGATTGTGTCCTACTTGACACTTGTGTCCACTTTGGGTGTTTTATTGGGAATCCATCTCCCAATAGGTAAACTACTAGTCCTTTTTCCTACTATTGACTAGGGATACCCATAGGGAGAAGAACATGGCTCTAATGACCATATTGGTAGAAGATACATAGACTTTTTATGCTATTTTTTTGCAAATCCTAGGATGGCACACCAAGTGTTTGTCATTTGGTTTGATAGACCAAATGGACATGTGAATGTTGTATGGGGCTAGAAATGTGTCCACATATGGATACTAATAGGTTGTGTCATGTTACACTAGGACACAAAGCCAATTTTGGAGTTTTACTCCTCCTACACTTGTCACAACATGTCACATTTTATATGACACATTGCACTAGCTAGACACCACACTAATTAGATTCTAGTTATCCTTTTAGGCATGCTCATGTGTTATGGGATGAATCGGATAAGGTTTGGTTTAGGTATATTGGGCGTATCATGAGAGTATCAGAGTTTTAGTATGATACTAACATGGTGCACGCCAAGTGTTTGTGAAATTGCATGTGTGCGTGTGCGCGCGTGTGTGTGTGTGTGTGTGTGTGTGTGTGTGTGTGTGTGTGTAAGGACATATTTGTGTGTGTACTTGTGTACATATACATGTGAGGACACATGAATTGGTGTTGGCATATACACAAGTGTGTGTATGTATCATGTGAGTGGTTAGAAAACATGAGTTAGGGGCATATGTCCTAAGCTTGTGTATGTGTACATTTATGCTTACATGTGTGTATAGTATATAGGTACATAGTGTATGTTACCTATGTGTAATATGGATTGAGCATGTGGGTAGGACTGTGGTGTGACTGCCTTTGTGACAGTGAGTTGTATGTGTGTGTTATACACACGCATGTGTGCCATTAGGCATAGGTGAGTGTGAGACCCACATTTGTGTGTCTAGGTGAACTTGTGACAGTGAGTGTGGCTTGGTGTCCCTGTTTACACAGGTAGAGAGTGAAAGAGTGCCAGCAACTAGTGTATACCTTTTTGTGAGTGTGAGTATAGTGAGATGCCTGCACACAGGCAGATAGGGCATGTCCTCCTGTACACCGGCAAACAGGTCGGACAGGGGACTTAGCCCATGTGCACATAGGCTGCAGGCTAGGTCTCCTATATAGGTGTGGGTCTCATACATAGCAAAGCCTTGGGCTCACTGTTGCACAGGTAATTAGGGCCTAACTTGGGCAGGAGTAGTCTGGGCAGACCCCCTACACCGTAAGGAGTAGGCCCTTGCTAGCATGCAGGGGGATTAGTTCCCTACATTGCACAGGGATAACTTGTGCTGCATTGTAGCAATATGCACTTGTACACAATGGAGAGGAGTGGAAGCAGGGTTTGGTTTCCCTGCAGGCCAGTGCATTACACACAAGTTGATTTGGTTTTGTCTGGCTTGGCAGCAGCCTTGTGATGCCTTGCATAGACAGTGGCCACAGGCCTTGTACAGTTTGGGCAGGGGATGTGCCCTTGGGTGGACTGATGATTATACATGTAATGTGAGAGGGGGTGTTACTGCCCAAGCAGTAGAGTAGGTAGGGACTTTGAACTCCCTAACAGCAGGTGAATGTGTGTTCTTGCACACAGGTTTTAGGGGGAGGGGGCTTGGCCCCTAGCAGCAGGGACTGGTCCATGTACATGTCAGAGAGCAATGTGCTTGTGTATGTGTGACACACACACATATGAGGGGGGTTTCCTATAGCGAATGTGTGTGTGTATATGTGTACCCATACATGTTTGTGTAGGGTATAGGTTACCTAGTGTGTGTGTTGTGTCAATGGAGATGCGAGGGTGTAACTGAATGATAAAGTGTGTAACTCCACTTTTTAAATAAAAGTATTTGGGTATTTATCTATTATTTTTACTAAATATTCTTAAAGTAAAATATCTTGAATTAATAATCTTCTATATTTAAATTATTATTTGGTTCTTCTAATAAACCTTTAATTGGATAATTTAAATTAATACTTAAAGGTTTATTTTTTATATTATGATTGTGTTTTGATTTCTAGTTAATATTGATTAGTTTAATTAAGATTGAATATTTTTCCTAATTATTATTCCTCCAAACCTCCTTGGGCAGAGAAAGCCCGACAACTAGATTACTTAAACTCTTACCAAACATTTCCCTCCATTTATAATGATTTCCTCTTCCAGCATTTTATTTTCTCCATTCTCTACAATTCAAATTTGGGACGAAGAAGACTGCAGAACCGTCCATTGCAGGAGGAAGAGCTCGAGCTCCATAAGAATCTAACTCATCTCCACCATCCCTACCTAACTGTCTCTTATCTCTCAACCATTCAATTGTAACTGAATCGTAATTAACTGCTGCCCGCCTAACCGCCTCGTTGTCTGGCCGCCTGATCGCGCAACCGCCTGACCGTTGCTGCCGCACCTATTTAAGGATGACCGACCCTTTCTGTTTGCAAGAACAAAATTCTTTATTACAAACTTAGAAAAAGAGTACAAGAGTATGATTGATTTCTGGGGAAGTACGGCTATAAGAATCTGATCGAAGACAATCACTTTATCCCTTAGACGATGTGATATCGAAGACACGAGCCTCTGGAGGATGCAACAGCACTTTAGCAGGAGATTATGATCATTCTTCCTCCTTTGAGATTGATTTGAAACTCTATTTATAGAGTTCTTTAAATAACTGTTTAGCAGTTATTCTGGGTTGTGCACGCTTCAGGTTGCTCGCCTCCTGTTCACTTGTGCGAACGGTTGCATTAACTGTTGTGGACGCGTGGCTTCGTTTGATTGAGATGTGCATGGTCATAGGCAGCATAATGGGCATGTTCTATGAAGTTAGTGGCGTACGCGCCACGTCATTTTGTTTTGAACACTGTTTGATCACCTTGCGCGAGCTTCATCAGGTTGTGCGTGGGCATAATGTAGCAAACTACGTGAGAGGTTGCACCAACTACTGTGGACGTGTGGCATCATTTGATTGAGATGCGCATGGTCATGGGCAGTATAGTAGGTACGTTCTGCGAAGTTAGTGGCTTGTGCGCCACATCATTCTGTTTTGAATACTGTTTGATCACCTTGCGCGAGCTTCATCAGGTTACGCATGGGCATAATATAGGAAAATGTGCAAGAGGTTGCACTAACTGCTGTGGACGCATGACATCGTTTGATTGAGATGCACGTGGTCATAGGCTGTGTAGTGTGCACGCTCTGCAAAGTTGGTGGCCTTCGCGCCACGTCACCCTACTTTAAAATAAGAGATGATCAAGTAGCGCCAACTAGCTAGGTTGCGCATGGACGCAACTCAACAACTAGTGCCTTTGACTAGGTCTTCTGTATTGTACTGATTAATTCTTGTGCCACACAATGACTTGCGCGAACCAGCTGTCAGCATTAATTGCTGACAAAATCTTCTCGAGCATCGCGTTGCGCGGGATTCGAATAGATTTTCCTTAATCTCCGTGCTGTCAACTGTGAGGCAATGATGATGTCGTTACAGCTTCTCGAGGAAGTGCACCACATGGCACTCGTGCAACCTGACTCCTGCACAACCAGATGTTGGCACAACCTGATGCTGCACAACTCGATGGTTTGGTACAATGTAATGATTTGGCGCCATCTGATGATCGAACACTTTAATGGGTGGCGCAGCTTGATTTTTAGCCTCTACAAGACCTCCTTCAAAGTTTTCGAAACTTGAACAATACTTTAAAGTTTTGAAATACTTTGAATCATGCAACTTTTGTCTGGATTTTGCCAGTTTCAACCGACTCTATTTTTTGAGCGCAAATTGTGCGATCAACTTTTGAAGCTATAAATAACCATATATTTCAGACTCTTCATTTTTTTTATTGAAGTTAACTTTTTCTCAAAATCCCTATCTTCCCTTCTTCTTTCCAAGCTTTGACTAGCATCAAATGGCGCCCAAGAGATCTGTTGTCGAGAAGGGAAAGACTGTGGCCGAGCCATCCACGCGAGCTCCACCCTCGTTATGCCGGAAGATAGTCAACCCGACCATGGAAGGTAAGCTCTTGATCATAGACCCGATCATCGACTACCCTATTTAGGATTTGGCCGACTCCTGACGTCGTGCACCTACTCTTTTTAGAGTGGGGCGCAACTCATAACTTGCTTCTCCCTTTTAAGGGTTTGGTTGCTGTTGACCCATGTTACGCGATGCTTCAAAATTTGTGCTATATTTTAGGTACAATTTTGACACGTTGTGCGACAAGATGTGACACAACATGATTGTTGTGCAACCTGATAGCTGCACAAGCTGAGTGCGGCACAACGTGAGTGTCGCGCAACCTGACTGAACAGAGCATTAAATACTTGGTTCATTCCCAACGATGAACCTATTTAAGAGGCGCTCTTTTTCAAAACATCTTCTTCTTCTCTCCCTCGTTAAGTGTTATGTGCCCATTTACTGGAAAAACAAAGAGTCGGCGGGAGCCGACCTTCACTATATATATAGGCATGAGGTTGCAATCCTTCTTCCTCATTCATTCTTATGGCACCCAAGGAGAGCATGAATTATGAGGCAAACCTCATTTTCGATGGCGAGGCTTCTAAAGAGAAATCAAACTCTGCACCTACGGTATATCTGCTGGAAGCCGACCCGTCCCTGAGGGCGGAGAACTTCCTGAACTGCTTTGGCCTAACCCCAGCAATTTTTGCTCGTTCCCAAGGTGGGCCATCGTCTTTCGAAGATCGTGGCGCACTGGAACAGAGGGAAGGATTCCTCCGTCTGATGTATCGCTCGGGGATCCATAATATAGAGGAGTTGAGCGTTGCTTTGCGTTAGGCTGATGGTGGGAAAAAGAAATGACGTGACATGAGATCGTCATTTTTACATAATGGCCATAGTGCCTTGTAGTGTCTGTCTTTTTTTTCATTATAAAATAAAAAAATAGTTTGACTTTATAGATCCTGGCTCATTTGAACATTTGTCGCGTATCTGTGTTGACACATCTCAATTTTGGGCGTATGTGAGCTTTGTTGTGTAACTGTCTTAATATATCCTACACTTTCTCGGTTCTAACAACATCAACTTCCGAACAACACGTGGTGTTTCTTCCCAAAATATACGCCTAAGGACACGCATAACGTTTCAGCTTCAATTGCATATAAATAGTTGCGAGAAGAAAAGAACATTTACTGTATTCTTCTCTTCTTTCTGATGTTTGCAGGGGACCAACTGACAAAAATTTCCAGAACCGGTATCGGTGATCTTGGATACTATGAAGTTGAATAACTTTGACACACACATCAGAGAGCTCAGAACTCTTCATGCTAAAAAGGGCTTCCTCAAGATGGTAGGAAGGGCCTTTATACATGAGAGTTGGACGGTGAAGACACAGAATTAGGAATCGTATCACAAGAGTGATCTCATTCCTACTTCTCACAAAAGGTCATCTTTTCTCCACCAGTTGTATTGACAGTAACTTTTCTTCGAGCTGCTGCACTCTATGGTTCTCCTCTCGTCTTTCTGAGAGAGAAGACCAGAGTTGATTCTGTTGCCTTGCTCGCTGCTTCAGGTCGAGTCGACAAGGAACTGGCACCAACAAGAAGATCCAAAGATGTAATAGACCTTCATTTGTTAAATTTAGAATAAAAATCTGAGATGTAATAGATTTCCATTAAGATGTATCTATATTTTTAAAGAAGGAATAAAGAATGATTTTTCTCTCCTTCATGACTTGATTTGATGTGATAATATAGAAAATAGAATCCAGAGGTAATGTGGACGTGAACTCATTTTTCTATTGATGATCTTCAAATCCGCTGGGACTTAAAGACATAATATCGTGTCTAAAAAGACAATATCTGTGATAATACGAATTTATCATAAAGAAAAGACATCTTTTAAAATAGCTGGATTTCAAAAGACAGAATTGATGATTCGGATAGACTCGATGGGGGATTCTGAGTATTTATTATTTGTTGTTTTATTTACGAGAAAGTAAAGTAAATAAACGATAATAAATGTAGGATTTTAAAAAGACTGATGAGTGAATAAGTATGCATTTTCGAGGAAAGGTCGCTTCTGTTCTCGGGACAGAGAATAAATGAAGACATCTTCACGAGATGAATGGAGATGAATGAACGAAGATGCCTTTTCGAGGAAAGGTTATTTCGATTCCTGAGACAGAATGTTTGGCATTTCTGTCTATAAATAGTGTGGAACTTTTCTGAGAATATTATTCACCCCTTTTCTTTCATTTGCAAATGTCTTCAGAAGATATGCCTAAGGAGGCGGAAGTCATCCCGAAGATCGAAGCCTCCCTCGACACTCCTTCCGACGAGCCTCTGCTGCCTACTCAGCCAGAAGTAGGAGAAAGCTCGGCTGTTCCTGGACAGAAGCAGGACATTTTTGCCAAACTGGTGGAGCCTGGGAGTACTGCCGAGGAAGAAGCTCTGCGGAAAGCTGCACGTGAATTGTTGGTGTCGCCCAACAATAATGTATTCGAGCTCCTTGCAAAATTTGTCTTCGATCAGGAGGGCTCTGGTCCTCGTTGATTTTATGTATTTCCTTTCGTTTGAACTATGCAATAAAAAGGAATTTTATTTACATTCTAACTCTGTGTTGATATTACTTTGTCTTCACACATGATATTTCTTGAGAAATTTGCCATTAATGGGCATCATGGCGACTCGATCATCCATACCAGTCAATTGATAAGCTCCGTTGGAGAAAACTTTGCTTACAACGTAGGGTCCTTCCCACTTTGCTTTGAATTTGCCTTTGCTCATGTGTGTCATAGTCATAGGACGTCTGACGGTTAGAACTAGTTCTCCTTTCTAAAATATTCGGACTTTGACTTTACGGTTGAAGGCTTTTGATAGACGAGCTTGGTATAACTCAATATGTTGTTGAGCTAGGAGCCGTTTCTCGTCAAGCGCTTCAAGCTCCTGAAGTCTCAGACGATCATTGTTTTCAGTTGTGAGTTCATTGGCAATGGCAATCCTTAGGGAAGGGATCTGGATTTCCAATGGTAAGACAGTCTCGCATCCATATACCAAAGAGAAAGGTGTGCAGCCTGTAGAAATACGTACAGTAGTACGGTAAGCCCACAGACATTCTCCAAGCTTTTTACTCCAGTTCCGTTTGTTGGTAGAAACAAACTTCTTGAGGATTTTGATGATGGTCTTGTTAAATGCTTCTGCCAACTAGTTAGCTGCAGGATTGTAAGCTGTAGAAGCAATATTATCGATCCTGTTGTCATCACAGAATCGAGTGAATTTATGACTGATGAACTGTGGCCCATTATCATGAATGATTCGTCGAGGAACACCGAATTTGTAAATCACATGATGCTTAATAAAATTGATAACACTGTTTGTCTTGACCTCAGCTAGAGGTATAGCTTTAGCCCACCTTGAGAAATAATCAGTTATGGCCAATATGAACCAATGTCCTCGAGATGAGGGAGGGTTAATAGGACCAATGATATCCATTTTTCAAGCTTCAAAGGGCCATGATGCTGCCATCGGGTGATGAAATTCTGATGGTTGATGGATGAAGTCAGCATGGATTTGACATGCTCGGCACTTCCTTGTATACTCAATTGCATCAGATACCATTGAGGGCCAATAGTAGCCCATACGGCGAATACGATCCTGTAGTTTAGGGCCAGGTTGATGTGTGCCACAAACACCATCATGAGCCTTACGAAGTATTTGTTTTGCTTCCTCTCCGGCGAGACAGCGTAGGAGTAAGCCGTCAAATATTTGTTGGTAGAGTGTCTTTGTAGTATGATTATAATATAATCTGAGTAACCGCCGACGAATTGTTATAGCCTCCTTAGGATCTTCGGGTAAAATATCATGGACCACGAAGCCTATGAAAGGAGTCATCCAGTCTTCACTGATGGCACAAATTTCAACTGAATTGTTGAATTCCATGTTTGAGTTGTTGACTTCAATATTTAAGTTATTCTCGACACAAAATAACTCTCTATTAGTTTCACTTGGGCCAACTCATTCTTAAGTAAGAATAAGGCCCAAGTCAAAAAGGCTAAAAGACTAGCATAAAAAAGCCTAAAAAATCAATTAAAACCTTAAAAATAAACTCAAGCCTAAAATAAATTCTAAAAATAAAAATAATAATTCAAGGGCATGGTTAGGATCCTATACAATGTCCTCTGAGGCTAAACCAGTTACTAGCACAACACAAGTCAACATATCTAGAAAATCGCAAAAAGGCCAAAATGGCTAAAAGACTAAAATACCCTTCTATGAAAAAGTGGATGCTACAAGTCTACCCCCCTTAAAATAATTTTGTCCTCGAAATTAAAGACAAAAATGCATGATTAAGAAAGGACAAAATCATACCACAAGGCTGGAAAAGATAGGGGTATCGTTCGCACATCTCATCCTCTCTCTCCCAGGTGGACTCTCCTGGAGAGTAATGCTTCCAAGATACGCGAACTAAGGGTATCGATTGGTTCCGCAACACCTTCTCCCGTCGATCCAGAATCTCCACAGGCTGCTCTGGATAACTGAGAGTAGGGCCCACCTCAATCTCGGAATGGTCCAGTACATGGCTAGGATCTGCCACATACCGTCTCAACTGCAATACGTGAAATACATTGTGGACTCCCGCTGAGGAAGAGGGCAAGTCCAGTCTGTATGACACGTCACTGACCCTTCTGCTGACAACGAAAGGTCTGACATAGCGTGGGCTAAGCTTCCCTCCTCCACCAAAATGAATAGTACCTCGAGTCGGTGAAATCCTCAAGAATACCATATCTCCAACCTAGCACAAGCATGGTCTCAATTAACTAAACAATCACATAATCAACAAAATCACAACCAACAAGATTCTAATCCTAAGTCTAAGCTATACCTCAAACTGCAAAGGTCTCCGGTGGCTGTCGGCCCAATGTCGCTGTCTGTCTTACACCACGCGAAGTCGATCCCTGATGAGCTTTACCTTCTCAGCTGCGTCAACAACCATCTCAGGTCCCAATAAAGCTCGCTCTCCAACATCATCACAAGACAAGGGAGTACGACATCTACGCCCGTATAATGCCTCAAATGGTGACATCCCAATGCTGGCCTGAAAACTGTTATTATATGTAAACTCTACCAAGTGCAGGTGATCCTCCCATGATCCTCCAAAATCCAGAACACAAGTCCGCAGCATGTCCTCGAGAGTCTGAATAGTCCTCTCCGACTGTCCGTCCGTCTGAGGGTGGTATGCAGTACTGAATTTGAGCTGAGTGCCCAAACTAGTCTGCAGACTCCGCCAGAAATGGGAAGTAAAGCGACTATACCGATCCGAGACAATGCTCACCGGAACTCCGTGTATCCTGACAATCTGCCGCATATACAACTCCGCTAGCTTCTCAGTAGACATCCCCACTTTGAATGGCAAAAAGTGGGCTGATTTGGTCAACCTATCCACGATGACGCAAATCGCGTCTTTCCCTCCTGTGAACGCGGCAATCCAGAAACAAAATCCATCGTAATGTGCTCCCACTTCCACTCCGGAATGGGCAATGGTTGCAATAGTCCTCCTGGCCTCTGTCTTTCTGCCTTAACCTGCTGACAGACTAGATACCTGGCTACGAAGCGTGCTACCTCCCGCTTCATCCCATACCACCATACATGCTCCTTCAGATCTCTATACATCTTGTTGGCACCTAGATGCATAGTGTACTGAGAGCGATGGGCCTCCTGCATAACCTTCTCCCGAAGCTCTCTGCTAGGCACACACAGTCTGGAACCGTGCCTCAATGTGCCGTCCTCCGCAATGACGAACTCCACATCTGCCAATCCTGCTTGAACCTGCTCTCGGATACACCGCAGAGTAACATCGTCGAACTGAGCTGACTTGATCCTTTCCATCAAGTCTGACTGAATCTGAAGGCCCCACATATGCATCTGAACTCCTGGCACGATCACCTCGATCCCCAAACTCTCTAAAGCTGCTAATAGGTGACGATCCATCGTCAAGCACATAGCTACCGGATACCTACTCAAGGCATCGGCAACCACGTTGGCCTTCCCTGGATGGGACTGCAACGAAATATCGAAGTCCTTCATCAACTCCAACTATCTGTGCTGCCTCATGTTGAGCTCTTTCTGTGTAAACACATACTTCAAGCTCTTGTGGTCTGTGAAAATCTCCACACGCTCTCCGTATAGATAGTGCTTCCACAGCTTCAGAGCAAAGATAACCGCCGCCAACTCCAAATCATGGATAGGGTAGTTCTTCTCATGCGAACGTAACTGCCTAGATGCATAGGCAATCACCTTCCCATGCTGCTGCAAGACACAACCCAAACCCTTCCCTGAGGTGTCACTGTAGATAGTGAACCCGCCTGATCCTGATGACAATGTCAAAATCGGTGCTGTCGTCAGTCGCTTCTTCAGCTCAGCAAAAGCAACCTGACACTCCTCTGACCAGACAAACTCTGCGTCCTTCTGGGTCAGCCTAGTCAATGGCTCTACAATCCGGGAGAAATCCTGAACAAACCTCCTGTAGTATTCTGCCAATCCCAGAAAGCTCCTGATCTCTGCGAATGAACTCGGTGCTGTCCATGCCTCAACTGCTCTGATCTTCTTCGGGTCGACTGAGATCCTATCTCCGGTCACCATATGACCTAGGAAGTCAACTCGATCCAAGAAGAACTCACACTTCGAGAGCTTGCCGTACAGCTGCTCCTTCCTGAGAGTCTCCAACACCACTCTCAAATGCTCCTCATGCTCCTCTGGGGTCTTCGAATACACTAAAATGTCATCGATGAACACCACCACGAACTTGTCCAAGTACTGATGGAACACCTTGTTCATCAAGTTCATGAACACCGCCGGGACGTTAGTTAACCCAAACGGCATCACCATGAACTCAAACTGGCCATACCGAGTCCTGAAAGCTGTCTTCGAAATATCCTCCTTCTTCACCTTTACCTGATGATATCCTGACCTCCGATCAATTTTAGAAAATACCTTCGCTCCGCTCAGCTGATCGAACAGGTCATCGATCCTCGGCAGCGGGTACTTGTTCTTGATCGTGAGGCTATTGAGTGCCTTGTAGTCAATACACATCCGTACCGACCCATCCTTCTTCGGTACAAAGAGTACTAGCACACCCCACGGTGAAGAACTCGATCGAATGAAGCCCTTGTCCTGTAACTTATCCACCTGCTTCTTCAGCTTCGTAAGCCCCACGGTGAAGAACTCGATCGAATGAAGACATTGTCCTGCAACTCATCCACCTGCTTCTTCAGCTTCGCAAGCTCACTGTTGTTCACTCTATAGACATGCTGAGATATCGGATCTGCATCGAGTACCAAGTCTATAGAGAACTCCACATCCCTGTCCGGAGGCAACCCTGGCAACTCCTCCGAAAATACATCCATAAACTCAGCTATCAGTGGATGTGGCACGCTCTGCTCCTCTGCTAAAACCCTGCAGAAAACTTCGCTACTCTGCTCTGACTCCCGCCGGGTGAACTCGAACTCTGGCTCTCCTGCCATGCTGAAAAGAACTCTACCCCCGCGGCAATCTATACTGGCATGGTGCCTGCTCAACCAATCCATACCGAGTACAATATCGTAGTTCGATAATGGTATCACGAGCAGACTCATATCCAGTTATCGGCCTCCCAAAACTACTCTCTGACCCTTTCAAGCATCACTGACGAGGATAATACCACCCCCAGTCGTGATCTTCCAAGTCCTAGGCAAAGGTTCAGAAGAAAGCTGGAGTCTAATGGCAAATGATATAGACACAAAGCTATAGGAAGCACCAGAATCAAATAATGCGAATGCGGGAAAAGAGTCGATAAGAACAGAACCTGCTATCAGATCGCCTGCTGCCTCGGTATCGTCCGCCGCCATGGCGAAAGCTCGTCCCTGCTGGCCCCCTCTAGTCTGCTGCTGGTGCTGAACAAACTTCTGCTGCTGAGTCGGCAAGGGTCCTCTCTGCTGCTCCACTGGAGCCTTGGTTCCAGCTCCCTGTCCTTTATGCCCGAAAGTCTCAGGACACTCCCTCAACTGATGCTCCGATGAACCGCAGAGTAGGCACTTGCCTAGACTCTTCCTGCACTCACTCCACCTGTGCCCTGGCTTCTTGCAGAAGTCATAAATGGTGGCCTGCTGTTGTCTCGGTGCCTGCTGACCCTATCTCTGTTGTGCCTGCTGGAACGGCCTCTGCTGCTGGAAAGGCCTCTGCTGATGCTGCTGCTAAAAATGGGGCTTCTTGGTCGGTCCTCCACTGCCACCGGCTGCATGTGAATCACGACCTTTCTTCTGCTTCAGCTCCAGATCATCCTCTGCTGCCATGGCTCCCATCAAAATCTCCTCAAATGTAGCATTCCTGTTGCTCTTGGTTAAGGACTTGACTTCCTTAACCAAACCCTTCCTGAATCTTCTAGCCTTCACTGTTCGCTAAGGCCCTCCATAAATCTGCCCAGGCGACAGAACTCCCCGACGTACTCCTCTACAGTCTGGTTCCCCTGAACCAGGTTCTCAAACTGCGTCTCCAACGCGCCAAGTGCACTATCGGGGAAGAACTTCTCCTTGAAAAGCTTCTTAAAAGCCCCCCAAGTTTGCCCCATAGTACCAACCCTGGGGTCGGTCTGGTACCAAGTGCGGGCAAGGTCCTGCATCATGCTGCCCGTTGCTTCCACCTGGAGTCTAGCCGGTATCTCTGCGAGACGGAAAATCTTCTCTATGTGCTCGATCCAGTCGTCCGTGTAAAGGATACCCTCCGTACCCTTGAAGTCCCGCGGCCTCATCTTCTGGAAATCCTGAATACCTGGAGTCCTCGGCTGGTATGGCTGAATCTTCCCTTCTTGGGGTTGGGCAGTCACCTTCTCCACTGCCACCATCGCTAACTGGTGGGCATTATCAATGCCCTGCCTCATGTCCTCTGCCTGGCGTCGCTGTATCTCCATCATCAGCTGCATGAAAGCGAAACACTGCACCACATCAACTGTCACCTGGGGTGTGGTGGTAGCATCCCCTGGACTCCTGGGGTAGTCCTCGGAGCTGGTGGAGGAGCACCCCCAAAAGTTGCAGTTG
This sequence comes from Iris pallida, assembly GCA_029216955.1. Classification (NCBI taxonomy): domain Eukaryota; kingdom Viridiplantae; phylum Streptophyta; class Magnoliopsida; order Asparagales; family Iridaceae; genus Iris; species Iris pallida. The sequence continues at coordinate 5,142,329 of JANAVB010043417.1, forward strand.
GGCCCACCTGAGCTGGAACAAGAGGCACTGTGGTTCCTGGGTCCTGCTGAGTCGGACGAGAAGTAGCAGACCTCTCAGTGGTATCCCTAAGACCAGAGCACTGCGATCGTGTCTCCACCATCCTGAAGACAGATCAAACAAGGAATCAATTACTGAAAAAGAAGCAAAACCATCAAAGGAGGACAGTTGTTTTCAAAAGGAGACAATTAACAACAAGAATTTGATAAGAGTTTTCCTAATGTGATTGAGTACCTTAACTTATATCTTATATCCTACTGCAGGCTGTAATGATACTCTAGTTCGAGTACCACTACGAATCACACTAGTTGTGATTGGACCTGCATGGGCCACCACTAAAAATGTATTACGACCCGCACCCAGTGAAAGGGGCACGAGAAGTGAATACGCCAAGCCTCCGCCGCAGTATCGACGGTCGAACGCTGTCCTGAGTCACAATATCTAACACAGTCTAGAATAAGCTCCGAACAGAGAATAAATAATAAGTAACTCAATCACAACACTAAGATGGAATAAAAGAGTAAATCTCAAGTGAGTCACAGATATAATAAAAGTCTAGGTGTAAACCACCAGAACAAAACTCAAGTACAACTCATAATGTCTCAAATAGAAAGACAATAAAAATACTAAGTCTCAGCTAGACCATGGGCAAGTCCTCAGCGACTGCTGGATCCTCCTGAGGGTCCACGTCACCAGTGTCATCTAAGCCAATGCCATAATAAGTAGGGCAGAACTCTTCATCATCACCTGTAAAAATTTTAACGTGCCCAATCAGGACGGAACGAGCACATATCTCTCACAACAGTTCATATCAGGATTGGACATATAAAGCAAACTATAGAAAACTAAAGATGAATCGCTGTAAAGAAAATCAATAAGAGAGAGACTATAAGATGAGATATAATATGATAAATAGAGAAATGTAACCATCTACGTAATTTTGAGCATGAATTGGTTATGTAAACGGTTTGGGTTGCACATGGATAAACTATGGAGTTGCACATGGATACCTACTAGGGATAATGATCACATAACCAACTACACGTGTCACGACCTGCACCCTAGAGTAAGGGCACGAGATGTGGGTACATCCAGCCTACGCTGCAGAATCGGCGGTAGAACGCTATATATAGGGTCTGTAAATACTACGACTAGAACAGATAAATGTACCTGTACAGTATATACACTCTGAATGGAGGTGACATAGCAATACAGTCTCAATCACATAAACAAAACTAAGGTAGATAGCATGGAAGGAAGATAGGATAGATAAAACAGGAAATAAGTTCAAAATCCACACAAGTCCAATGCTAAACACAAAGTCACAGAGTAAAGAATATAATATAGTGCTACAGTCTGAAAAGTACTAGATGGCTCGCAGGCCAGGCAAACCTAACTAAACTACACTACTCAGGGTGAGCAAAGTCTAGTGGCTCGACTATCAAGCCACGGTCCAAGTCTACTCCATCTAACCCGTCCCCATAATAGGTCGGGCAATCAGCCTCTGAATCATCTGTAAAATTGTTAACGGTATCCTGTCAGGAAAATGAGCAAGTACAAACACTAACAGCAGTTCCATGTGAATTGACAAATACTATAAGAGACAGTATAATGAAATACAAGACAAAGATATAAGCGACTTGGGAACCATTCGAAAGCTGAGTTACAACCCTTAAACCAAACAAGGACCGGGGTTATAACCCTTCCTTCGAACGGGACTTAGTCTCAAATCATGGTACAGTATAAAGGCAGGTAGAGCATATGAGTAAATAAAATCATAGCATGGTGAGAAGTACAGAAAGTAAAGCTGAACTGGATATAAGATACGATAATAAATCTAAAATGTGTTTTGAACTATTAGAGAGATATGTGATCGGCTTTTAGGTAAGTGACAAGACAAGTTATCCACTTGGCCCGATAATCCACGGTGATCTTACGAAAAGTTATGTCGGCCAACCTGGATAATAGGCGCACGGAGGTATCTGCTACACCCTACGTGAGGTGAGGGTGGCGCTAGCAAAATAGTGACAGGAGGCTTTGATCACATAACTCCTAATAATTCCCCCATCCCCGAATAGTATCACGGATCCGGACATGGCATGTCATGGCACGGGATTGCATAAGAGGGTAGCAAGTCCTCTTAGAAATCGGTGTCTATATAAGTACACGAAATACGGAATATCACGTACCAATATACCAAGAAAGTCTAGGAATAACATCTCATGACAGGATCCGACGTATACTAGTCCATGAACTATCGTGTCAAGAATCAAGTAAGAGACTACAACTGAATCGGATATAGTAGATATCAAGACAATGAAAACTATCAGTGAATGTACTCGCCTGTGGTCCTGAACTGATAGGGTGAACAGACGCTCAGAGTAAATCACAGACCTAAAATGAGATACTATAAGTTAAACAGGGTTTCATAATGAAAAGGAAACTAATTTAAGTCATGATATGCAAGTCTAAGTCAAACTAGGTCAATCTAGGTCAAATTGGGTCATACTAGGTCACTGGGAGTCAATCCAAGTCAAACTAGGTCAAACGGGGTCAAGGGTTGACTTACAGTTGACTTTTGGTCAAAAAGTCAACTCTGGTCAACTCTAGTCAACCCTGGTCACTCTAGGTCAACCCTAGGTCAAACTAGTCTAATGTTGACCAACAGCTGATTTTCAGTCAACTGGTCAACTATGGTTTGGTTTCGGTCAAATCTAGTCACTTATAGGCTAAGTTTGACTCTCGGTTGACTTTTGTTGACTTTTGGTCAAACCCTAACCCTAAAGACCTATTCCTGGTCGCCCAACAGCAGTACCCCCTCCCTCTTTATTTCATTTGTGATGTTTGAGCCTCCACAAGTGAACCCTAAGAGATCCCCTTCTCCAAAACTTTTTTTTCCTTCATCCGGAGTCCGTTTCTTCCCAAACAAACTCCGTTACACTCGTCGAGGAGAGGAGGATCTGCTGGAGCATTTCTAACGAGAAGGCGGAGGCATTTGCTTGAGGGGAATCGACCGACACAACAACCGAGGGGCTCCGTTCATTGACTTTTTGACACTCAATAGGTAAACCCTATTCTACCATAGTAATTCTAGAATTTCTTTCATTTTTGCATCCACATAGGTGCCCTAGACTTGGCCATGAAGTTTGGATGGATTTTGACTTCGTTTGATGGCGGTATCGGACATGTGTGGGTCCTTTACGGTACGTGTTCGACGAAATGCCGCTTAGGACAGAAAATCGTTGTTTTTCGATTCTGTCTTCATAGATGTTTAGTTAATATTATTTTAATAAACTTTTGTGAAGACGAATTTGATATTGATGATGTTACAGCGACGTCTCGGGCATCGGACGCACGTGCACGGATCCCGTGCACGAGGCCGTGCGTGCCCTGCCGTCAGTGCATTGTATATCGATCCACAGGCCGTATTTTTGCGTGAAATTTCTCGAGCACGTGGGGGCAACCTATGCCCCCATGCTCGTAAAATTTTACGGCTTTTCGTTGAGCGAGCGCGGAGAAATTTGACGTGCACCGCTCAGCCGCACTGTGCATTCAGGCTGATTTTTGTCGCTGAAACGGACTTCGTGCGCACACACGACGCAACGAAGACCCATTCCAAGACCTGGGACACGTCGACCTATACCTAGACTACCCGAGGGACCAACCACGAGTCACGGCGTGGCCCGACGAGCGAGCCACGGAGGCGGAACCGCGTGCACGAGGGCGCGCAGGCGCGCGCACAGCAGCAGGCCTCGTGCAGGTGCGGGGCTACGTGCGTCACCTCGGCGTGACATGTCGCTGTGTTTTCGTGTCCTAGACCTCCCCCAGGACCCCCCAGCTACGGGCACAAACGCGGAGCTTTTCGTTGTGTGTGCGGCGCTCAATCGAGCGGGAACGCACGCACAAGCACGCATTGTCACGCGGTATCGGGAATTTTCGATACGCGTTCTGTGGACACGACACGGACACGATTTTGAACCCGATAGTATACGAGCGCATCACGTGGGTCGAGACCAACGTTTATGCCGAGGTTCGCAGGTTCATTTGGTGTATATTTTATTTTGGGTTGTTGTGTGAAAAATAGGTTTTTTCTTTAAATTCGATTTTGAGTTGGAGTATGATATTTTGATTTCCAGTAAATTAGCTTATAAAATCTGAGTTTGGTACGTATATGAGGTTTTGGATTTGTGGAAAACAACTTTTGGTTTTATTTCATATTTTTCTATAATTTATGAGCATATGTGTTTCCTTATAGCTATATATATATATATATATATATATATATATATATATATATATATATATATATATATATATATATATATATAAAATTAAATATATACATTAGAAGACCCCGTTGAAACCCATTGCTAATACATACATGTTGAGAATGGGTCGAAGGGGATTTAATTCCAGATTTTTGATTCGCTAAACTATTTCAAAAACCATTGGCTATTCTTCCTTTTTAGCATTGATATATAATATATATATATATATATATATATATATATATATATATATATATATATATATATATATATATATATATATATACAAAAAAATATATATATATACAAAAAAAATATATATATATATACAAAAAAAAAAATATATATATATATATATATATATATACAAAAAAAATATATATATATATATATATTTTTTATATATACATACATACATATTGTCACGATCCGCTACCCAAATTGTTGGGCCAGGCCGAGTCATGCCCAGCCGACGTTTGATATAAAACGTAGTAAGCTGTTCTAAAGACAACATGATAAGACAAAATGTGCTAACAGTTCTATAAGTGAATAAAAGTCATAAATGCTCCAAACACAAAAGTCGTCTCATATAGTAAAATGTCCAAAGTACAAGTCTGAAATGTAAAACTGGATACATGTCCAGTTACAAAATACGTAGTCTAATACATGACTACTCTCAAAAGTCTAAAGCAAAAAAGACAACTAGGCGAGGTTCCCCGCAGGAACATCCTCATAAAGCAAAGCCGGGTCCTCGGCAGTATCTCCATAATATGTGTCGCAGAGTAACTCCTCCTCAGTAAGGATACCTACAACGTTATCCTGTAAGGACGGGAGCAAGTACTGAATCTAGCAAACTAGCATATGAAACATGAAAATGAACATAAGAGAAAATAACTGGAAACATGGCATCACATAGTCTATCATGGCAAGGACACATGTCATAGAGACAGATGTGTATGTAATGTTTAAAACTGTGGCAGGTACGTGATCGGTCAATAGATGTACAATGTGCTGGGGGCACATAATGAAATGTACTTCCGTACAAGTGAAACGGCGACAGATGTACATACGCACAAATCCGCTTTGAGATAAAGCCTACGACAAGGTATACATATAAAATGTCAACCTTGCTCGGTACATACGTACGGAGATGGGGGTATGATCACATATGCTACTAACAGTTTTTCTATAACCTAGGTTCTAATCATGTGAGAGATACATAAAGACTGTTCTAAACATGGTAGTAATGGAAAGTACAACATGTGATATTTTAACTTGCTACCCCAAGGATCAGCATTTAACATGGTTGGATTAGCAGTTCATTTATGTAACAGTATGTAAAGTTTGTAGAAAGTACTTGCCTCTAGCAAAGCAAAGCAAAGCAAGCTGCGATAAAAGTGCTATAGATGTCTGGTAACTCGTCACTGTAGAAATAAATACATAAACATAGCTTTTACACTAAGCTAAAACACTAGGACACTAATATATGCAACACGACTTGTGACTGGGCACCTAGCTAAAATGATGACTTAGCATAGGAGACCAATGTGGGGTGACACACTACTTTAACTAACTTTCTAGGGTCTTTATACTAGTGAGGGGTGAGGTTCAATACGGCTAAAACTCAAAGTAGCACAAAAAGTTGCAAGTCGTAATTAATCAATAAATAAATCAAATGATCATTGTGTTTTAACAATTTTTGAGATAGACAAAAAGCTCATTTTTACATAAAATAAAGTACAAAAAAGATTCTTGTTAATTATAGAAATTTATTATAATTTTTCTAGAATTTATTAACCAGTACAAGTATTTTATAAAAATCAGTTTTCCTAAGTATACAGAAAATGAGTTTTGGTTTCATATGCCAAACTAGTGGCAAAACTGTAAATTAAATACTATAAAAATTATACTAAATTAGCTAAATTAACATAGTATCTAAATACTATTTTTTCCAGAATTTTATCAATACTTTAAGTATTTTTAGAAATTCAAAAACAGCATTGCACACAAATGAAATTAAATAATTAATTATCTGCGTATTTTGTCCATGTATATAATTTGAACCAAAGTTCAAATACAGGATCCAAGGCCATGAATCAAGTCCAATATGACTTGTACATGTCTTGAATGTGTGAAAACACATTTGGGCCCAAAAACCCATGCTAGGTTTAGACACCAAATGGTTGCAGTAATTTAAATATACTAAAATACAAATTGGTAAAAGTACAAAATAAATATTAATATTTTAATAAAGTAAAATTATACAAAATGAATATATACATACATATGTTAAAAGTACATATATATATATATATATATATATATATATATATATATATATATATATATATATATATATATATATATATATATATATATAAGAAAATACTTAATTATAAAGTATATATACATATACAAATATTGTATACACATATATAATAGTATATATATATAATAATATATATACACATGAAAATATATACATATATACATATATGTATATAAATACTAATATATATATAAAAATTTACTAAATATAAAGATATATATACATATATAAAAATACTGCCTATATACAGTATATACATATATATATATATATATATATATATATATATATATATATATATATATATATATATATATATATATATATATACAAATATATGTATATACATATATATATAAATATATATATAAATAACAGAAAAAGAAAAAGAAAAAGAAAAAGAAATAAACATAGCACAGGGGCTCGAACTCGGTCCACTGTGCGCGGGGGGGGGGGGGGGGGTTAGACTGGGTCGGGCTGGCCAGGGGGTCAGTCCGATGGTTGTGTTAGGATTAGGTTTTTGTTAGATTTATTTAGGTTAGGTTAATTATTATATATAAAAAAATAATAAAATCAATCTTGTGTCCGGACAGTTAGGGACACAGGAATCTACATGTCAGTGCTATGCACGACACGTACGAACGTCTATGTACGTGTCCAAATACTGGACTAGTGTCCCCGTGTCCTGGCGAACCACGCACGTGGATTCGAGACACGGAAGACACGAAACGAGTCATGTTACTCACGTGTCCAGCGTCGAAGGGGGGTTTGTCGAGTGCTGGACGGCGGAGAAGCGGTCGGGGCTGTGGCGCTCCGGTGGCGCTGGGCGCGGCTCGACGCGGCGAACACGTCGGTGGCGGTTGGGGGCGGTGAACGTCGACGGTGGGGCTGGACGAAGTAGATGGCCGGAGTTAGGGTTACGGCTAGGGGTTTTCGCCGGAGTTAGGGAGCCTACGGTGGTCGTGGTGGTGGATAGGGTTAGGGTTCGGTCTGGGGTCGAAGGGGGGGTATTAATAGATAGTTAGGGCGGTGGCCGGCCGGGAAAAGCGGAAAATATCTGCCGGGTCGTCGGGGCCAGGTGGCCGGTCGGTCGTGGAGGGGGGGTGACGACTGTTTTGTAGAACAGTCCCTAGAAGTTTAGGTTTTAGCAATATGTCCCTAACAGTATCTATATGCAAATGAAATTTGCATAGGACAAATAGGAAATTGTAAATCGATATTGAAACAATTGAATAAATTGCATAATGATATAAAAACAATTCTAAAAATTACAGAATGGTATTAAAATATTTTAGAAAATTGCAAATTGATATTTTTGTATTTTAAAACTCATTTAAAAATCATTAAAAATTCTAGAAAAATTTCTAAAAATCTAAATAATTATTTTAAGGCTAAATATGACATTAAAATTTAATTAATTCTAATTAAAATAAATTTTGAAAAACAGGGGCTTACAAGTCTTCCCTCCTTGAAAAATTTCGTCCTCGAAATTCACAAGGATTGAAAACCCTACAATATTCTAACATAGCAAGCAATACAACAAAATGACTAAGGCTATGATCGAAACTAACCTCTAAGGTATCAAGCGGGAACGGGTGGTTCCCTCGCAGCGGTTGGATCGAACAAGTAAGGGTATCTCTCCCTCATGTCCGACTCCCTCTCCCAAGTAGATTCACCTGGAGAGTGACGGCTCCAAGCTACTTGTACTAAGGGTATAACCTTGTTCCTCAGCCTCTTCTCTCTCCTGTCTAATATCTCTACTGGCTGCTCAGAAACTGTATGGCTCGGTCCGACCTCCAACTCTGAATGATCTAGCACATGACTGGGGTCTGGAACATATCTCCTCAGCTGAGATACGTAAAAGACATCGTGAACTCCTGCTAGGTTGGGTGGAAGTGCAACCCTGTAAGCTACCTCTCCAATCCTGCCAAGTATCTCGAACGACCCGATGTATCTGGGGCTCAGCTTCCCTCCTCGTCCGAACCGGATGCCTGTCCTGAGCTACTCTGAGCCTGTCTCTGATCATCCCGACTTTCTCTGCTGCATCTGTGATCATCTCTGGCCCAAGCATAACTATGTCTCCCACATCATCCCAAAAGAGCGGTGTACAGCATCGTCGTCTATAAAGCGCCTCGAAAGGAGACATACCGATACTGGCTTAGTAGCTGTTGTTGTATGAAAACTCTACCAAGTGCAGATGGCTCTCCCAAGATCCTCCGAAGTCCAGCACGCAGGTCCTCAGCATATCCTCCAGTGTCTGTATCGTCCTCTCGGACAGCCCATCTGTCTGCGGGTGGTGTGCCGTACTGAACTTGAGCCTACTGCCCAACTCCTCCTGTAAGCTCCTCCAGTAGTGGGATGTGAATCTGCTGTCTCTGTCCGACACGATGCTCACTGGCACTCCGTGCAGGCGAACTATCTGCTGCATGTATAGCTCCGCCAACTTCTCGGTGGAAAGCCCCACCTTGAAGGGTATGAAGTGCGCACACTTCGTCAGCCTGTCCATGATAACCCAAATGGCATCCTTCCCTCCTTGGGAACGAGGAAGCCCTGAGACGAAGGCCATCGTAATATGTTCCCACTTCCACTCGGGAATGGGTAACGGCTGCAACAAACCAGCTGGCCTCTGGCGCTCCGCCTTGACCTGCTGGAAAACTAGGCATCTCGAGATGAAACGTGATACATCCCTCTTCATTCCGTGCCACCAAAGATGTTCCCACAAGTCACGGTACATCTTGTTAGCACCAGGGTGAATAGAATATCTCGATCGGTGCGCCTCCTATAAGACTGCCTCTACCAGCTCTCCCTTCGGCACGCACAATCGGCTGCCATGTCTCAAGGATCCATCCTCTGCTATAGTGAAGTCATCCAGCAATCCAGCTAAAGCCTGGGCTCGAAGTCTGCAAAGGCTCTCATCTGTAGACTGTGCCTCCTGGATATGCTCTATCAAACCTGACTGAATGTCAAGCGCCATCATCTGTATCACTGATCCTGGCCGAACTAGCTCGATACCGAGCTTCTCCAGATCCTCCCGTAAATGTCGATTAATCATCAGATACCATGCCATCGGATGCCTGCTCAGCGCATCCGCCACCACATTTGCCTTCCCAAGGTGATATTGTAAATCGATGTCGAAGTCTTTCATCAACTCCAACCATCGTCTTTGCCTCATGTTCAGCTCTTTCTGCGTGAACACATACTTCAAGCTTTTGTGGTCAGTAAAGATTTCCACACGCTCTCCGTATAAGTAATGTTTCCATAACTTGAGTACAAAGATCACCGCAGCTAACTCTAGGTCATGGGTAGGATAATTCTGCTCATGAGTCCGCAATTGCCTAGATGCATAAGCAATCACTTTCCCATGCTGCTGTAGGACACATCCTAGCCCCTTTCTAGAAGCATCGTTGTATATGGTAAAACCTCTAGAACCTGAAGGTAATGTCAGAACTGGAGCGGTCGTCAGCCTCCTCTTCAGCTCCTCAAATGCTGCCTGGCAGTCCTCTGACCAGATGTACTCTGCGTCCTTCCGCATCAGCTTTGTCATGGGTTCAGCTATCCTAGCAAAGTCCTAGACGAACTTTCTATAATAGTCTGCTAAACCCAGAAAGCTCCTGATCTCTGAAACTGACGTTGGAGCCTTCCATGTCACAACTGCAGCAATCTTCCGGGGATCCACCGAGATTCCATCTCCAGTAACTACATGGCCGAGAAACTCCACTCGGTCTAAAAAGAACTCGCACTTCGGCAATTTGGCAAACAGTCTCTCCTGTCTCAGAATCCCCAAAACTATCCGCAAGTGCTATGCATGCTCCTCTGGCGTCTTCGAGTATATCAGGATGTCGTCGATAAACACTATGACGAACTTATCCAGATACTGGTGAAATGTCTTATTCATCAAATTCATAAAGACAGCTGGCACATTTGTGAGACCAAATGGCATCACCAGAAACTCGTACTGCCCGTACTTCGTGTTGAACGCCGTCTTCTGGATGTCTGCTGCCCTAACCTTCACCTGGTGGTACCCGAATCTCAAGTCTATCCTGAAAAACACCTTCGCCCCACTCAACTGGTCGAACAAATCATCTATCCTGGGCAGAGGATATTTGTTCTTGATGGTGATGGCATTCAAGGCCCGGTAGTTAATACACAACCGGACTGTACCATCCTTCTTAGGCACAAAGAGCACTGGCGCTCCCCATGGAGAAGCACTAGATCGAATGAAATCCTTTTTCAACAGGTCATCAATCTGCTCTTTCATCTCTACGGCCTCCTTGGGATTCACTCTATAGCAAGCCCGGGATACTGGTGATGAACCCGATACTAAATCTATAATGAACTCCACATCTCTGTCAGGCGAAAGTCCTGGAAGATCCTCTTGGAATACATCCATAAACTCCCTAATGATAGGGTGTGGCGGTGCTACGTCCCCAACTGTCGGACAACAGTTCGGCTCTAGACTGATCTCCGGCCCTGTCCTCCTGACACTGAATGGTACTGTACCTGGGGGACTGAACAAAATACTACCCTCATGACAATCTATAGATGCATGGACATAGCTAAGCCAGTCCATCCCCAATATGATATCATAACCGGGGAGTGGCATCACAAAGAATCGTCCCCTGAACTCTCTCCCGGCTATAAAAATAGAACATCTATAGATAGCTCTAATAGGCACTGGTCCTCCTCCCGTCATCACTCTACTAATCTCCGCAGTAGATGAAGCTACTAGATGGTGTTTATGCATAAACTCTAATGATAGGAAGCTATGAGATGCACCAGAATCAAACAAGCATAGAGCTAGAAAAGTATGCAAATAAACATGACATGTGATGACGTCAGCTAAGTAATCTGGCTCTGAAACCTGCTCCGACTCCGGCTCGAGAGCTAGACTATAACCTTCCTCTGAGGTCTCTTCTGCTGCTGCAGATGCTGTCCAAACCTCTGCTGCTGGGTTGGGAGTGGTCCTCTAGCTATCCTGGCTGCTGGGCACTCTCGAAGCTGATGGGTGGCAGACCCACAAGCCAAACACTGCCCCAACTTCTTCCAGCAGATGGAAGCGTCGTGGCCTACCCTCTTGTAGAATGCACAAAAACCTCCCTTCGGCTGCTGTCGGGGTCCCGGGGCTCTAACTGGCGGGGTCGGGTGATGTGATGTAGGGGGACGGTAAGTATGCTGGGGCGGCGTCGGTGCTCTCTGCTGGAAAGCCTGACGCTTGGACGGTCCCTCATGATATACAGAAGCCGACCTCTTGCTAGACAGAAGACGCTCCTCAATGCTCTGGGCCAACTCTAGGCTCTGGTAATAGTTAGTCGTACCTTTCGCACTATAAGAATGCCGATGTCTGGAACTAGACCATGGCAAAACCTACGGGTCATCTCCTCTGGATCTGCAACCAGACTAGGAGCGAAACGGCTCAGGCGACTAAACTCTGCCGCATACTCATCAACAGAACGGTTCCCCTGCTGGATGTTCTGGAATCGTAGCCCCATGGCTACTCTAGCAGTGGTCGAGAAGAATTTCTTCTTGAACTGGGTCTTGAACTGATCCCAAGTGGCTCTCCCTCTCACAAACAACGGCTCATTCCAGAACCAGACTCCTGCCAAGTCTATCAGCAGAAATCCCGCTGCCTCGACCTGGAGGTCACCCGGCATCCTAACTCCAAGGAGCTTCCTCTCTACCGAGTCTAGCCTGTCATCTGCTACTACTATACCCTCAGTCCCTGAGAACTCCTTGGGATTCAGACCCATGAAGTCCTTGATCGTTCCCGCTCTCTGCCGTGGCTCTACAGGTGGTGGGACCACGGTACGTTCCTCAGAACGCTCCATGCTCTGGCGTAGTAGGGTAGTCTGCTCCTGATGGGTTGTTAGGAACCCCTGAATCAGAGTGAGCAGCTGGTTCCCGTCGAGTGTGACGGAAGCCTAGGTAGGTATAGTAATAGGGGGTGGTGGAAGTATTGGGTCCTGCTGGGCATGTGATGTGGAAGGTGGTGGAGGCATCTGGGTTTGTGGATCTGTGGAGTGGGGGAATGTGGTAGGTAGAGGTGTATCAGTCAACTGGTCAGCTGACTGGATAAGGAGGGCTCCATTCTCAGGTGTAACATACTGGGATGAACGAGTAAGCACCATCTAAATTACAATAAAAAGGACTTATAAGGACCCGTTAAAGTAAGCAATCATAGACAAGAAAATCTAATTATAATAGCAAACATGTGATGTATTTCCTATGTTGCAATCCTAGCATTCCTCTAGATGTTCTAAGCGTCATTTCTAGCGTTGTCTAATTACCTTAAGTTTCTAATTGCAGGCATGCTTGGTACAATAACGTAACCAAACAATTTAATCAGGACCTGCATGGGCCACCACTAAAAATATGTCACGACCCGCTATCCAAATTGTTGGGCCAGGCCGAGTCATACCCAGCCTACGTTTGATATAAAATGTAGTAAGCTGTTCTAAAGACAACAGGATAAGACTAAATGTGCTAACAGTTCTATAAGTGAATAAAAGTCATAAATGCTCCAAACACAAAAGTCGTCTCATATAGTAAAATGTCCAAAGTACAAGTCTGAAATGTAAAACTGGATACATGTCCAGTTACAAAATACGTAGTCTAATACATGACTACTCTCAAAGTCTAAAGCAAAAAGACAACTAGGCGAGGTTTCCCGCAGGAACATCCTCGTAAAGCAAAGCCGGGTCCTCGGCAGTATCTCCATAATATGTGTCGTAGAGTAACTCCTCCTCAGTAAGGATACCTACAACGTTATCCTGTCAGGACAGGAGCAAGTACTGAATCTAGCAAACTAGCATATGAAACATGGAAATGAACATAAGAGGAAATAACTGGAAACATGGCATCACATAGTCTATCATGGCAAGGACACATATGTCATAGAGACAGATGTATATGTAATATTTAAAACTGTAGCAGGTACGTGATCGGTCAATAGATGTACAATGTGTTGGGGGCACATAATAAAATATACTTCCGTACAAGTGAAACGGCGACAGATGTACATACGCACAAATCCGCTTTGAGATAAAGCCTACGACAAGGTATACATATAAAATATCAACCTTGCTCGGTACATACGTACGGAGATGGGGGTATGATCACGTAGCTACTAACAGTTTCCCCATAACCCAGGTTCTAATCATGTGAGAGATACATAAAGACTGTTCTAAACATGGTAGTAATGGAAAGTACAATATGTGATATTTTAACTTGCTATCCCAAGGATCAGCATTTAACATGGTTGGATTAGCAGTTCATTTATGTAACAGTATGTAAAATTTGTAGAAAGTACTTGCCTCTAGCAAAGCAAAGCAAAACAAGCTGCGATAAAAGTGCTATAGATGTCTGGTAACTCGTCAATGTAGAAATAAATACATAAACTTAGCTTTTACACTAAGCTAAAATACTAGGACACTAATTTGTGCAACACGACTTGTGACTGGGCACCTAGCCAAAATAATGACTTAGCATAGGAGACCAATGTGGGGTGACACACTACTTTAACTAAATTTCTAGGGTCTTTACACTAGTGAGGGGTGAGGTTCAATACGGCTAAAACTCAATGTAGCACAAAAAGTTGCAAGTCGTAATTAATCAATAAATAAATCAAATGATCATTGTGTTTTAACAATTTTTGAGATAGACAAAAAGCTCATTTTTACATAAAATAAAGTACCAAAAAGATTCTTGTTAATTATAGAAATTTATTATAATTTTTCTGGAATTTATTACCCAGTACAAGTATTTTATAAAAATTAGTTTTCCTAAGTATACAGAAAATAAGTTTTGGTTTCATATGCCAAACTAGTGGCAAAACTGTAAATTAAATACTATAAAAATTATACTAAATTAGCTAAATTAACATAGTATCTAAATACTATTTTTTCCAGAATTTTAGCAATACTTTAAGTATTTTTAGAAATTCAAAAACAGCATTGCACACAAATGAAATTAAATAATTAATTATCTGCGTATTTTGTCCATGTATATAATTTGAACCAAAGTTCAAATACAGGACCCAATGCCATGAATCAAGTCCAATATGACTTGTACAGGTCTTGAATGTGTGAAAACATATTTGGGCCCAAAAACCTATGCTAGGCTTGGATACCAAATGGTTGCAGTAATTTAAATATACTAAAATACAAATTGGTAAAAGTGTAAAATAAATATTAATATTTTAATAAGGTAAAATTATACAAAATGAATATATACATACATATGTTAAAAGTACATATATATATATATATATAAGAAAATACTTAATTATAAAGTATATATACATATACAAATATTGTATACATATATATAATAGTATATATATAATAATATATATACACATAAAAATATATACATATATACATTTTTTTATATTAGTATTTATATACATATATGTATATACATATATACATATATGTATATAAATACTGTAGGGTGTGAAAATTATGACACGCTGACATAAGACTCAGTCCAAGTCGTACGCTCAAAGCCATATGCTCAGTCCAAGTCATACGCTCAAAGCCATACGCTCAGTCCAAGTCATACGCTCAAAGCCATACGCTCAGTCCAAGTCATACGCTCAAAGCCATACGCTCAGTCCAAGCCATACGCTCAAGGTCATACGCTCAGTCAAGGCCATACGCTCATCTAAAGGCCGTACGCTCAGTGAATATTTTATTATTTCTTGAGATGACAGCACAGCATATATTTAATAAAGGAGGAATCTGACACTTCGTCTTTCGTACAAAGACAGCTGTCCAATGAAGACTAGCCGTCGTATAGGTTTTCGAAGAGTCAGTTTTGTCTTTTACGAGGACAGCTCAGCATCTCTCATAAATGTAAAAGCCATCATTACTGTCAGTTTTGACAGTCTGTTAGCCATCATATCCGCAGTCACGACGCTCGAGAAGATTTTGTCAGTTATTGGAAGATATGGTGTATCGAAGAAGATTGATGATAGCCACGTGTCTACTTATTCAAACATGCCACGTGTCTACTTATTCAAACATATGACTCAACCAAGTGAGCGTATGGATTCCATACGGCTCCTTGCCAACCAAGTGAGCGTATGGATTCCATACGGCTCCTTGTTAAGTGAGCGTATAGTTTCCATACGACTCCCTGTCAATAATGTGAGCGTATCAGCTTTATATGGTTCTACGCTGTCCAAGTCAGCGTATGCAAGACATGTGCCTTCAAAAGCTAGCGTATGACTCTTCTTTTAAGGCAGCGTATCACAGCAGTTGTGTCCAGAATGATTTTCAACGTGCAGTTAACACACGTTCTCATGTGTCCTGCACTCAGTTATCCACTTCTTCAGAAGTTATGCAACGTGGCATTCATGCCATCAATCTCTCCTGAATATGCTCCACTACTTTCAACCGCACGCTAATGTGTCTCCATCAGAATTTGCCACGCGTCCCTGCAGTTATGCATACGTCAAGTAACTACCTGAGCGTATGCTTAAAGACAGTTATCCTGAACTCTATAAAAGAGAGTTTCTTTATCTTCATCAGAGACTACAGTCAATTTCAGAGAGAACAGAGAGATTGCCCAGTTGCTGTCCAAGTTCTTCAAAGTTCGAGTTTTCTTCATCGCATCGTCCAAGGGATAAAGTAATCGTCTTCTAGATTAGATTCCTACAGTTGTAATTTTCTCAGATACAAAATAAATAAAGTGAATTTATTTATGAAAAATAAATTGGCGACTCTGCTGGGGAAAGGTGTCTCCTCCAACGAGATAGCAACAACTCAATGCGATACTTCGTCAATCGGCTTGACGAAGAAGACGATGGTTGTACAATTCGACCAATCTGCTTATGAAGAAATGCTCAAGGCGAAGGAGGGCCGTACTGCTTCCTCCGCTCTTCCTGCTGCCAAGAAGAAGGGACGCTCTGTCTATGTCCCTAAGTCTTCTTCAACAGCCCGAGACGCTTCTGTCACTTCTCACGCTGACAAGAACATGTCTTCAACTTCCACGAAGCACACTTCGGCTTCTCTGAACACGGCAACAGTGGCTTCTCCTAGTCACGCTGATAGAGTTGGTTCTTTAACCAAGTCAGCGTGTACAAGGAAAACCATCTCTGGACATGTTAAAGTCCCTTCTCCCTCTACTCTTACGACAGCAGTCGGCTCTTTAGCCATTGATGACTCTGTGTGTATGGCATTCAAAGGGCAGCGTACGGCAAAGGTAGCGTACAAAAGCCAACATCAGGCAGCGTACGCTAAGCCAAAGCCAGCATATGCTAATAAAAAGGCAGCGTATGACCAGAAGTCCAAACTGAAGTCAGCATATGCTAACAGTTACAGTCCTTTGACTGTTTCTCAAAATCAAGCTGGGGGTTCTCTTCCACAGAACATACAAATGATTCCCCCTCAACTTGCACATCTTGTGCCAACCAAGGAGAAAGACTCTTTAGTCAACTCCTCTACTCCTAAGGTCTTTACCTCTGGAGTTAATTTGACTAGTATTCTTACTAGATCAAACAAAGGAAAACGCCTTTTGGCTAATTCCTCTAAAGATGGATTATTACCGACTCCCAGTCGGAATAATACTCATCTTCCTTCTCTCAAAATTTCTAGATCTGAGAAAGGCAAATTACAAGTATCCAAGACTGATACCAAAGTCAGATCTCCTACGGATCTTCGTAACAAGCTTAATCAGAATCGTCTCGGTTCTACTGAGACAAGTATATTAGACTCTGATGCAGAATATGTCAAAAATTATGTGGCTCAAATTAATCAGTCTTTATACACTCAAGAATCGAGAAGACAGAAGAACAAAAGACAAGTTTCTACACAGAAACTATCTTCAAGTACTTCCCAATTTGTTCCTACAGATCTCCGGGAGTATTTGCAAAATAAACGGAGAATTGACACTCCATCAGGCTATGATATTGCCCATATTTGCCATGAAAAGCATGGTTGCAACTTCCAACCTCGAGTTGTAATTCAATGTTGTTGTTCACCAAAAAGACAATCTGTTTTCGAACGGATTCAGTATGAACCAATGTTGGATGAAGATGAACCTCTTTATGCTTCTGTCAACATGACCTCCAGAAATATTGGGGGTAGCATACGGTCTGATGCTATATCAGACTCTGAAGATGGTGTTTATCTCGACACCCGATCCAGGACCGGAGCCTTGGCCAGGGCCTCTTCTTCTTCTTATCCAAGTGGTAATCCGGAGATCACAGAGGACTTCCTTGGAGAATCTAATTTTCCAGTATTGACTCCCGTAAGTAGCCCCGGAAAAGATACCGACTCACATAGTGATGATTCAGAACAGACTGTTTTATCATCTATTCCTCGAATGATTACTACTTACATGGCAGAGGGCAATCATGAACCTTCAACTAGCATCGAAGCTCATGAACAAAGGATTTCTTCCTTAGAACAACAGTTGCGAGCTATGGCAGATACATTGAATGCTATGCACACTCTTATGCAAGCTCAGCATCAAACTCAGCAAGTCCAACAGACAGCTCCTCCAGTTGTATTAAATACTTCTGTTGTTCCAAACCCGGAACCCTCTACTATTCCGGGGGTACAATCTAATGTTCCTGTACAACCCACTCCAAGTCATTCTGGAGCTGGGGGTGGTACATATGCTGCAGTCCCTCCTCCCAATTACACTCAACAAGTTACAACTTTCCAATCTTCTGGAATTGTTACTGAAGAGTTAAGGAATCTCCGAACTCAATTCGAGGCATTCAAACAGAAGGATGGCTTACAAAGGTTAGGTATCAAGCAACCTTACCCGATAGAATGGAAGCAGGTATCATATCCTCCTAAATACAAGCCTCCGACTATCTCTTTCTTTGATGGGACAACTTCCCCAAGTCAGTTCATTAATCACTTTGAGGTAATGACTGATCAACTGCAACCAAGTGACGCCCTCCTTACTCGGGTGTTCGTTGGATGTCTCAAAGGAACGGCTTATGAATGGTATAGAAGTCTCCCTGACGGGTGCATTACCTCATTTACTGGTTTCAAGCAAATGTTTCTTGAACGATTTTATGAAGGGCTCAATGACATGACCATGTCAGCCCTCATAAGAATTAAACAGAAAAATAACGAAACCACCGAGGACTTCATTGAAAGATTTAGAAGAGAAGCCCTCAAAATGCCTCTCGGAACTCCCGATGCTGTTACTATCGACACTTGCAAGTCGAATCTCTTACCAATTATCAGCATGTGGACAGGGTCCACTCAGTTCCAAGATTGGCCTTCATTCATCATCAGTGCCAAAGCTGCCGAGGTCAGTGCTGAAACCTTCAAGGGTCTGGGGGTACAAATGGCTCCCAAGGAATCAAATCAGAGTGCTAGCAATAGTACTCGGCCCAACAATCACAAAGGGAAAGAAGCTCTTGAAGTCAATCTCCAAAGCAGTAGTCAAGAGGTAAAGACTACCCAAGCTACTCCAGCTCCAACAAATCAACAACAGAGACCTCCTCGACTGAAGGAAGAATATTCTTTCGACGATGACGATGTTCAGGGTATCTTTGAATGCTTGCTCAAAGGTAATAAGATTCAATTGCCAGAAATTAAAAAGCCTGATGAAGCCAATAAGACAGATCATCCAAAATACTGTCCATATCATAGAATGCTGGGTCATACAATCCGGTCTTGCTATGTATTAAAAGGGAAGATTCAAGAGATGATTAAATCAGGAGCTGTGACACTAACACCCAAAGACAAAACAGTCACAGCAAATGTAATATCAATACAGTTCGGTGACTTCCCTCCCTTAATGGTGGAAAGTGGGATTGTTTCTATCCCCAAAGCAACTCTCGAAGTTGTAAACATCCCACCAGCACAGAATGAAAGACTTGTTCCTGTCACAACTAAGAAGGGAGAGATCATGTGGATTCACCCGGATTTAATGACGGAGTTTGAAACGTCTTCCTCTTCTCCTTGGAAGATTCTCTCATCTAAAAAGAAGCTCGGGAAGACTAAGTCATGCAATGTGACTTCTAGTTTCACACCCGATTTTTATCTAACCTCTACTTTCATCTCGGCAGGAAATTCACTCCCTACGGAGATAAAATCTGTACCTCAATTTGAGGATAGATACAAGCCTGCTTTTCATCTATACAGTTCACAATCTCGTGAATTGATGGCGAAGATGGGTTATGATCTAGCCACTGCTCCTGGTTTGAACTCAGGCAAAGGACTCCGAGCACCTTTAGCCATCACCATGAGACATAATCAATCTCATGTTGGCCTTGGTTTCTGGAATGAAGCTCTCATCAAACATAAAAGAACCAAGAGCAAGATAAAGAATTGCAACATGGTTTCCATAAACCCTGAACCAGAATCTGAAGTTGAAGTTCATGCTGGAACTCGGTCAGGAAAAATATATCTGAAAGATTATGCTGAAATTCCTGAAGAAACTTCTGATGTCCCTCCGGTTACAGCTCCAACACCAGTCTCTACTGAAGAGCCTTCAAACGTTCCTGTTGAGACAGTACCTTCTAAACCAAACAGCAGCTGACAAAGGCAAACAACAAGTCCGCTTCGACAAACCATTGAAGAAGTCATCTCCTACAGGACTTGAAAAGCCTTATAATTTTGATATATTGGCTCAACTAGCCAATACCCCAGCTAAATTATCAATCTTCGAGCTCTTACGCCTCTCTAAAGAGACTCGAAAAACTCTAAGTGAAGCCCTGTTGCAAGCAGAAACCTGCCTAACTCTTCTCAAGAAGTTGGAAACAGAATCTGTTTCTCATTGCCATAATGTATTGGAATTTATTCCAAACATTACCTTTACGCAGGACGATATGCTGCTAGAGGATAATCGACATGACCGTCCTTTATATCATACAGGATATATTGATTCTATGAAGGTTGATCGTCTATTGATTGATCCAGGATCCGCTCTCAGTATTATGCCAAAAGCTATGCTGGATGCACTGAAGATACTTGTGCATAGTCTTTCCAGCACTATCACTACCATCTTGGGATTCAATCAAGGAAAAAGTGAGCCTTTGGGCAAGATTCGCCTCAAATTTCAAATAGGCGATCTTCGCACTAAAGTTACTTTTTATATCATCGACAATCATGGTTGCTCATACAATGCTCTATTGGGGAGACCATTCTTGCATGAACATAATGTCGTTCCTTCGACTCTTCATCAGTGCTTCAAATATGTTGATGATAATGGAGAAGTTCAAAAGGAGGTTGCAGATCTCTATCCATTCAAAGGAGTTGAAGCTTACTTCAATGACGCTCGCATGTACAAAGATGAATACTCAAAAGTCTTGCAAGCTATGGATAATGATGATGAGATAGCAAAAGTTGGCACAATTGTTATTCCTGTAAAAGGGCGTATCACTCCTCCGCAGTCTGTTAAATCATCTGAAGAAGGCTCACTGGTAATTCCTGTCAGTGGACGTACTACTTCATCACCTGCCCAGGCTCCACAAGGCTCACTGATAATTCCTGTCAGTAGACGTACTACTGTGTTGTCTTTCCAAGCTCCACAAAGTTCACTGATAATTCCTGTCAGTGGACGTACCACTCCCCCTCCACCTTCTCAGGCTAGACCAGATACTCTAGTCATTCCAGTCAGTGGACGAACTACTTATCCACGATCTTCTTCAAGGGAGCTCACCTCTTCTGAGCCTTTTGTTATCGATCTTAATCGAAACAAAACTTCTGATCGCCCTTCCTCTCCCCCTTTTGTCATTAATTTGACTAAGTCTGATAAGGCTCAGCCTTCTGTTGTAAATACAGTATCTAATATTAATGAAGCATCTCCTTTGTAGTATATTGATGTCTGTAATCATGTACAAAGTTATTTACAATTGCTAGATAGCTTAGAGTCACTGACTATAGGGGTTGTTCAAACTCTTCATACAGACGTATCATTGGAATCCATACAAAAATCATACTTCGTGGTCCCTGCTAGAAAGAAGGGAGAAAATCCAATCTTCTTTTATAAAGGACCCCAGAATCCTCCTAACTTGGAAGAAGATGACACAAACAATGATACTGGAAGATTACAACTGCGTCGCTACAGTCAACAATCCAAAAATATCATCAAGAATATGGGTTATGATTTAGAAACAGTCTCATAATGGAAAAGGAAGAAGAATGCCTGTTCGAATTCCTCCATTAAAATACGGAAGAACAAAATGTTGGTTTAGGTTACATTGCTCCTACCTCCTTTATCAACATCGCCATGAAGATTCAAAATCCGATGAAGAGAGCGATCTGAGGTCTTCTGATTCCCTCTCTTGGGATTTGACACGAGTATTGGCGATCTCCATCGCTCTTTTATCCATCAATATGGTCTCCGTTGGTGGCCCGCAAGAAAATGATGAAGATGAGGATGATTTTGAAATATAACCCGAATCAGACAATGGGCTCCAAAGATTAAATAATCAATGGGGAATTCATGTTCGAGCAGAGGGAACCCTACTGAAGATAAACTGATCCAAATTGATGTGGTGACGAAGGGTCTCCTAAACCATATTCAGTGAAAATCTTTCAGAAATAGATAAGCAAGAAATGATC
>JANAVB010043417.1:5186410-5239847 GCA_029216955.1 Iris pallida
TTTGATATATTTGGACATTTTATATTATTTTAGGATATGTATTGTTTGACATAGACTTCTAGACTATGTTTATACTTGACATATGTTACTACTCTATTTTCATCATTTCATTATCATCTATCAATATCGTGCTACTATCTTCCTCTAGATTATATGATTGAGTGTATGTTTCTAGAGATTATAGTATTCTTTCATGCGGAGATGAGTTATACTGTTGACAGGTTATATTTCATATATGTTATACTGTTAAATATTACTATTGACCTATACAGCGTTCTACCGTCGATACTGCGGCATAGGCTGGACGTACCCATATGTTATTCCTCCATGCGAGGTGTAATCTTTGTTAACCAAATTTTTGGATTGTTTTTTGAATTTTGAATTTTTTTTATTTTTATGAATTTTTTTGAATCTTCAAAAATCGTAAATTTTTCATATTGAGTATATTTTCGATCATGATATGCTATCGTTATTTTGTTGGGTCTTTGGTTTGAGAAAACCATATTATATGGGATTTTGTCCTAAATAAAATTATTGTCCATTTTCTAAAAGAATTTTTATAAGATATAAATATTTCTTTTATGTAAGATATAGTTTGTCAAATATTATTTAAATGATAAATACTTTATTACTATTTATTTTTAATCTTAAAGGTTTACGATAAATTATAGGATATTTGATTTTCATTCGTATCGGGCTGAGACCATTTCGGTCTCAGTTCTAGTCTACGAAGTTTGGACTTGGGTTGTGGGCTACGATTTCAATTTTAGTTAGTTAGTAGCTAAATTGTCATTAGCTAGTTATTATTTACTGATTAAATTAGTAGTTAGCGACTAATGTTAATGGTTAGTATTTTTCTACTAATGTTTCTATAGCTATTACAATTACAGCTTTGTCATTAGGGTTACTACTCTATCATATATATTGGCGAGTTCCCAATATTACATATAGCAATCCTAAATTTCTAAAATTTTCTGCACATCTGCAGCCGCCGTTTCTTATTCCCCTCCCGACCACCATCACTATTCCACACCCAACCTTCTCCTCCATGCCCCTCTGTCGAGCTCCGCTGCTGGCCACCGTCTCCGTCACCACCTCTCCTCCCGGCCAAGCCAGCACCACCTTGGCTCTCCTCATCCAGTCAACCTGGCCACCAAAAGGAGCCTTTGCTCACGGCTACCACTCCTCCCACCTCCATTACCAACTTTGACCACCGGCCTGCAACACATACCACTAAAACTAAGTGCCCCCTCCACTGTCAGCTTCACCCAACCTCCACACAATTCCATATCGGCATCCCCCAAGCCGACCCTATACCACGTCGCCACCACCAGCAACCTCTTTTACATACACCACAAGAGAGAGAGAGGGAGTGACGACCTGACCTCTCCTGCCGTCTGGCCTCACCGAGTCCATGACCGCGTCCCCCGCATCCTGGTGCTCCTCCACCGCAAGGCCACGCCAGGCCCATCCCGGCTAATCGTTGCCACCACAGCAACAGAGGTGCCGCCCTCCTCTTGACCGCCTCGCCGCAGTCGACCTTCGACGTCGAGCCTCCCCGAGCCGTTTTTGGCACGGCCTGGCGCCACCCCACCTTACACCCAGGCCAGCGGCTGCCCCGTACGGACCACCGTGCGAGTCCTCCACCCACGCCGGCAAGCCGTCCGCTGTGCCTCCATCCAGATCTATAGGTAAGCCTCCCCGACCCTCTTCTCCGCCAGATCTGGCATCGACAGTCACAACTCGCGCCGGTGCTGCCCTCCAGAATCTGCTGCCGCCTCATCTCCTCCGCCACACCCCAACGCTGAGTTTCCTCCGACAGCCCGGTGAGCTCTCCTTTCGTCCTCCTTTCTTTCTTTTATTCTCTTTCCTTGATAGAGTCTGTGGATCGCCTCTCTCCTTCTTCATCGAGAATGGGGAGAGGAATTAGCTCGTTAGGTTTTATTAGTTGGATTCAATGTATATGTTGTAGCCATGGGATTAAATTCAATATACTGTTAGGGGCCCTAATGTGGATGAGTAGCAGTGGGCTACAATTTTTGGTAAGGAAAATTTTGGGTTGATAGCCTGAATATACCTAATTGTGGGTTCAGTTAATACTTTGGACAGTTGGGCTTTACTTGGGCTGAGCCCAGCGACCAATTTTGGGTTGGCCATCATTTGATATCCAATAAACTTGGGGTTTTTTATTTATAGGCTCAATTGATTTCGGCCCCTATAAATATAAAAAAATTTGGAATATATATATATATATATATATATATATATATATATATATATATATATATAAGTACATATTTTTGTGCATATATGTTTTCATGTTGAGTGGGTAGGCTTTAACTAAATACTTAAAGGTATTGGGTCATGAATTTAGAGCATAACATAACTACGATATATTTTAGTTATGAGAGTTATATTATAGTTTTGAGTTTTTAGTAATGAGCCTTTATATGTATATACATATTATTTCTATAGTTTCTAAATGGATACAAATACTTATTAAATATCTAAAGTAATATTTTCAAAGGACTATAGATATTTTTAAATAAATCTATGAATATTTGGCCTCAGGACTAATCTCTTAATTAAATTCTTCTCGATTTATTAATCACCCCTAGATCATGACTAACTTATTCCTTTCTTTGCAATCATGGACTTCAATCTTACCTTGATTATTATACGGAACATCGAGTCTGGGCTACGGCCTGCCAACCTGGACTATTTGACTATTCTGGACTCGTTGGAACTACCTACATCATCATTAGAGACCATATTATAAAGCATAGCATCGGTACCTACTCCGCACGTTCGTATCATACACGTCGACTTCAGCTAAATTGAGGCAAGTATATTCTCTGATAGTTTTTATTATCTTGATAGTCTATATGATATCGGTTTGTAGTATTATGCTTGATTCCTGAGACGAGAGTACACGGATTGGTATAGCTTGGATCCCGTCATGAGATATTATTCATGTTATCCTGGTATACTGCTACATTTTTTTCTTGATTATTGTTCTTGCAGTTGTATGGACACAGATTCCTAAGGGAATTTGCTACCCTCTTGGAGAATCCCATGTCGTAACGTGCCATGGTTGGATCCATTATACTAGTCAGGGGATGGAAAGATATTAGGAGATTATGTGATCATACCCCTACTTATTTACTCGTTTGTGCATAGTTTACCCTCGCCACATGTAGGGTATAGTCTGACCTTACTTATACTTGTGCATAGCTTCCATATATGGCCGGCCTAATTCCAGGTTTACTTGTACTTGCACTTGTGCATAGCCGGTCATATAGATAGCCTGATCTTGATCACAAGTCGATCACATAATAATCTAATATCTCAAGGCACTGTTTAGTAGTACATATTATATTCTAGATTATTAGCAGTTGTTACACCATACTCATAATTTACTTACAGTACATTTGCTACCATGGCATGCAAATATGATTGTCCTATACTTTTTACTGCTCAGTTTTACTTACCCATCATGTATTTCCATTGCTTACTGTTATTCATAGTTTTTGTCAATTTAATGGAACTGCTGTCAATTTATGCACTTTGCTCCAATCCTGACTGAATAATAATATTTTTAGAAGTTGTTATGTCCCTACAATCTTGAACTACATGACGATGCTAGCTGAGACAGATTCTCGATGTCCCATTTGTTGTGAGTTGACTTCTGGGAGCTCTATGCCATTATTTCTTTATTTAGATTGTGTTTTCGTTATCGAATTTGTCTCCGATGTATTCTTGTCATAGATGATCATTGTAGACTCTGGTTGATTCTGTGTTACTGCTATCTTTCTTATTTCATATCTTCTTAGTTGTATGTGATTCGAGTACTTGATGTTATTATGGATCATAAATATTATAGATATTTATTGGATACTTGACAGCGTTCTACCGTCGATACTACGGCGTATGTTGCGTGTGACCCATGTACTTGTAGCCGAATATTCGGATGCGGGTCGTGACACGAGGCCCCCGATAGGTCGTTGGATGGTTCAGAGAAATCTTTTCGTATGATGCCATCTTTAGCCCATCATTAATTCTTCATTGCATATGTCCTGATTTGATCATGCTTACTGCTTGTCTGTAAGTATATGTTAGACGAATAAAGCAATATAACAGTATAATAAATTTAATGAACAGTAGGACAATGCTAAGTTTAAATCGCAACACGATAGTAATTACATGAATATTTATGACATCGTCATGTTAAAACTTAATTGATTAATCATATTCAAAAATATGATACAAGCATTGTGCTAATAAGATGAAATAGCACTCCCCTGAGGAGGATTTAGTTATTGAACGAGTGTGTTGGAATACCCCAGTGCTGGTCACAGCTAACTTGCTGCCTCAAGGCCAGTTTTTCGAACTAGCCGAGATCGGAGAATTATTAGAGTTGGAACTCTTCTTCAAGGGAATTCCATGTAGCACGGTACGAGGCAACTAGAACTTCCTCCTTATCTTTTATTGGCACCCTTTTCTAAGATGCTATCGGACATGTGCGGCTGGTTACAGTCATTGGATGACATACCGCCTTGCGGGTAGAGATGTAACTAAATTGCTACAGCAGCAGTTGATGGTGATGTTAGCACAAGCATGCCCTAGAGCAGGCTTGTTATGCGTAACAGTCATCTCTCCCACTTTTTGTTTGTGACTAATCACGTCACGCAAATCGTGTGAAGAGAGATTCACATTTACACCCACTTCATATGCAGGGCTACGTCGAGCGCTTGGGGGTTATATGAGTAGTGCGCTCTATGATCTGGTTCCAGCGCATGAGATGCACCCAAATCATTAGTGGAAGACTTGTTGTGAACCAAACCCACTTTATATGCATATTCCACATGGGCACATTTTGATAACATAAAATTTGCTCCCTGGCTTGGTTCTAGTGCATTAGATGCGCCTAAGTGACATGAAGACTTAGAGAACTGACCCATTCTGGGTGCAGATGCACCTGAGTCAGTTCTGTACAACTTACCATCGGATGCACGTGTTACTATCAGCGCATGGCTATAGCCCATTGTTAATATTGTAGTTCGAGTACGCATGGCACGCACCGCTCTGGACTTCTTTGTACTAGTGCTCAAAGGTACGTAGTACTCAGAATCCAAGTTTTGAACCCTGCCTCTGCTGGGAGGTTGGGGCCTTTGTGGCAAGAAAGTCTGTCAAAGACACTGGCTTTACTACATGTAGAAAGATTGTTGCACCTCGGAGCGGAGGCTTTCCTCTTTTGTTTTACCCTAGCTCAGGGCTGGCATATAAAACTGTACCTCCTTTCCCCATGTGTTGACCCCGAGTAGCCTTAACTCTTTTAACATAGTTAGGAAATTTAGTTTGATGTGCCGCAAAAGCAGCTTGTGTGGGCTCATGAGGCACATCTTCATAGACAAGCAGCGCCTCATCAATAGAAAGTTGGTGAGCCACATAGGCTTTAGGCACCCACACCTTGTGCATCTTCTTAGGCTTTGTGAGCCTTGGAGAGGAGGATGCGCCATATCCTGAGAATAGATCTTCAAAAGCTTGTTGGTCAAAATGTACGACCAACATCTTTTGAGAAGATCCGAGCAAGTTGTCGTCGGATTTCGTTACCACCTTCTCGTCGGTGGAGAAGGATGGTAGAGTCGCCATTTTGTTTTCCATTGAAAAAAAAGTTGAACAAAAGAGTACAAAAGAACTCATAAATAGAAGATCTAAGTATAATCGTTTTTTATTTAGGGAAGTGTGATAGTGGAGATCGAATGTTGTGGTGATTCCTTTACTCTATTGACGATCTGACGATGAGAAGAAATTGCTTTGACTCTCTGGATGTCTCTGGATGGAATAGTCCAGGCTCCAACAGCTGAAATGAATGAAGACTCCTTCTATTTATAGGCTAGCGAGAAAACAAACCCATGTACACATATGTAATACGCGTATGGATTTAGGCGTGCAAGAGTACTACGTGCATGAGATTTGCTGCCACGTAGCATCTCTGAACAGAATATTGTTGCAACTGCGTGCATGTAGCCCACCGATTGCCACGTGGCTGTGGTTGTTGCTAAGATCTTGGGCGATTGACACTTGTAACTACCTCGATTCGGAATTTATATTTTGAAAATTTTCGAGTTATAAATTATTTTCCTTAATTTAATAAAAATCTCATTTTGATTTTAATATTGAAATTTATGAACTAATATATTCATTTCTCTAAAGGTATTTATCTAGGTTTAAATCAAGTTTCTTTTAGGTTTGGACTGAGCTAAATTGGTCTGGCCGATATTGGATTATTGCTTAAATTCATTATTAGAGCCCTATTGTATTAATTATTAGTAACTAATAGTTTGTAGTAAGTTTTGTTTTAGTTAGCTACTAATTAGCAATCAGTTGTGGGTTTCAACAGAATTAGTTACAGCCTTAACCTTTTGTCCTTAGATCTGATAGAATTTACGGAGAGTGCCACTAAGGCTGACTTGGAGAGCAATACACTACTTATTACTATAAATATTGGGGGTGTTTCCCAGTTATTAAATATTACATAAATTTTCGGCACCACACTATCATTCTTCCTGACACTGCTTCCGCCGGCCAGTCGCCACTGCTCTCCGTCGTCGCGCTGGCCGAGCTCCGGCGAGCACCACCATCGTTGTCGCCTCCTCTTTCCTCTCCTCTGCCTTCTTGTTCTACTGTACTCACTCCCAACCTCCTGGCAATGTCGCCACGGCCATTCCAGTCGTCTCCACCATCGTCACCACCCGTCTCCACCACCACCACCACCACCACCACCACCACCACCACCACCACCACCACCACCAGTATCACAGCCACCATCATCCCCACCATCCAACATATTTTCACACAAACACAGCCCCCCAAAGTTTAGAATCGCTCACCTCCGGCCACTGTGTCGTGTCCGGCGTCTTTGATTATTGTCGAGTCTCCACAGCAGTGGATCTGTGACGACAAGTCTTTCCTCAGCCTCCATTTCCCCTGGTTTCGATCACCGTCTTCGTCTCCTCCGCTGATCTAGATCCGCGTACGAGCACCGTCCTTGAGGATGTAATCATCTACTGGAGTTCACCGGAGTTTCTCGTCGATTTGCCGCCACTGACCGAAGTCAGTACCCCCACCGACCTGTCGTCAGAAGCCGGATCGACGCCCCGCCTCGAGATCTGCCATTTCGGTACTTGGAGGAGACAGATCGGGTGGCTTGGCCGTTGGATCACCGCCTCGGAAGTTGTCTACCATGTTTTGGTCCGCTTGGATGCCGGCGCCTCTCCGGCCAGGGCTACTGTGCACATCTCCGGGTCCGGAGCACCGCCGCGCCTGGACCGTTCTCCCTCCAGCCTCGATGTCAGATCCGGCGAGCCGTGCCGACCCGGCGCTATGTGCGAACCTCTGCGACCACCATCGCGTCTCTTCCGGGCTGGCGCCGCGTCTGAGTGGCCGCACCCGACCGGAGATCCGGTACGCGCTCCTCTTCCCTCGTTCATTTTCTTCCCCTTCCAAAAGCTTGAAGGCTTTCTCTTTCCACTGAGAGAGAGAACCTAGGTTTAACCCTGGGTTGATGGGCTCTAGCTGACTTGGGTGCAGCTGGGCCTGGACTTCAAGCTCGGTTAATTTAAGTTACTAGCTATTTTTTTGAGTTTTGGCAATAAGCTAAGCTTATGCCTTTAGTTATTATCTTAAGTATTAATTACTAACACTTATTCTGGGATTGGGCTTCGGCCAGTAAGAATATTTTAGGAATTCCTATTAAAATAATTTTGAGGATTAGGCTAAGCCATTTAAATTACTAAGTTGGGTCCAGATCCCAAGTTATGCTATATGTATTAATTGCTAAGTATTAGTTTTCTTTTTATTATTATTATTACTCTATTGTCTTTATAGTTAATAATCTTTCTAATAATGTTTGGTAAATGTTTGGTTAATATATATTTCATTATAAAATTGTTCCTAATATTTAGTTTTAAGTATCATAATTAGCAGTTATTTCTAGAATATTAAATGATTTGGCTAAATATACTTCAAGGTATTTTTATTAGGTGTTCTACTAAAAAATTGTTTTGCTAGCATTTTATTTCCAGTATCTTTTGATAAATGATTTTTACTAAAAATTTAGTTTAAGGTAATTTTATTAGTAATCATTTTATTAAACTAGGATACATTTTCTAGAGATTAGCTAATATATAATAGTTAGCTAGTATATTTATAATGGCTATTTAGCTAGAGTATATATTTTCTAAAAACTATTTTTAGTTAGTATATATAGTTAGCTAGAATATTTTAAATAGCGAGTTAGCTTGTTAGCAAATAGATAGATAATGCAGTGATTAGATTCTAACCTATTTATGCCAAATATCTAGGTGGACTTTTAGATTTATACTCTACTATTCTTGATCCCCCAGAGCGGGGCAAGTACACCGGCTCGATCTTTTTACTCTGTATTTCTGTCTTACTTCATGTTCTCATATTGACACGTTGTACACACGATTGTTCATTGTTCATTGTTCATCGTTCATCGTTCATTGTTCATCGTTCATAGTTCATTG
Source organism: Iris pallida (assembly GCA_029216955.1). NCBI lineage: Eukaryota > Viridiplantae > Streptophyta > Magnoliopsida > Asparagales > Iridaceae > Iris > Iris pallida. The sequence goes on from JANAVB010043417.1 coordinate 5,194,963, forward strand.
TTCTTACTTGTACATTGGGGTGGGAAAATACTACAGATATGTGACCAATCCTATTTTAGCTAGGCATTAACTAATAGCTTAGGTCTCACATCGTGCACGTGGGACTCTAAGCCGTACCATTGTTCATTGTTCACTGTTCACTGTTTATTGTTTACCCAGTCGGTCACATACTCTGATAGTTATTTCAAATGCATGTTACACTGATAGTATAGTTCATTGTTTATGGATCCGGTATCATAGTTCATTGTTATTCATGTACCACAGTTTCATATTTTTGTCTTATACCATAGTTCATATCGTGATTCTTTTCATGCATTTCAGTTTACATTGTTTAGTGCTTCTTGTCGGGGTTGTACTTTGCTCTTTTTCTGACAGGATACGTTGCAGGTGTCGGGACAATTTACCATAGCTTTATGGGTGGCAGGACGGGTTGATATTTTGTTAGCCTGGAGGCTACGAGGAGATTAGTGATGGATTGGGACTTTGTTGTACATGTTTACCTTTTATTTTGGTGTTTTATATTATAAGACATGGTGATTTGTAATATTGGTTAGCACGTGTTTTAGATGCTGTGATATGATTTCATGATGTGACTTGAGATATTAGATACTTAGTACAGCTTACTACGTTGTATCTCCCAACGTACGCTGGGCGTGTCCGACTCGTATCCGATTATTCGGGAGCGGGTCATGACATGTTTTTAGTGGTGGCCCATGCAGGTCAGTCCAATGGTGCCTAGGATTAGAGTACCATTGGGAACCTGCGATATAGGAATGTTCAATCATAGCTTAGGCCGAACTGCTTGATTATATATATATGTATATAATATGTGTGCTATGATTAACATTTTCTCATAGGTGGCTAAGTGATATCCTCGATTTTCAGAGAATTACCCTTCCTATTGATTTCTGAATTCTTTAGCGACTAGGCTAAATTACTATTTTAGAAGTTGACTCCTATTTTTTTTTAGCCAACCTCTCATCAATAACTAATTTTTCAAGCCTCCAAATTCCTTTAATGATTTTGTTGAACTACGTCAATCTGATTTTCTTGATCAATTCAAAAATTCTAGAGCCCTAGGTTAACTGCTTAGCTCAAACTTGTCTGTTTAGTTTCTCAAACTTTTCATTGACTATAAGGAATTATTTTGTCAAAATAATTTCGATATAGGTCAATATCTCTTAGTATTTCTCTAATGGCAGAAAAAAAAATTTACTAGCTCTTCCACTCAATTTAAATTCGTATTATTTATATTAGTCAGAGTCGGGTTTGTTCAAATCCACAAGTCTATATCATCCACTCATTCAATAGAATAAGGTCAGAGAACAAATACTTACTTCATTTCTTTTTAGAACTTTTAAGCACTCGTGTTGAATTCTCATAAACTCCTTTAGAATTCCTAGGGACAAAGTTGAGAAAATATTCGACGACCTACTATGGCGTGGCAGATGTGCACTGCAGTCATTTATCTGGATTATGGAGACCGCGAGTTCACTGCAGTCAACTGCGCACTGGCGAGGCATGGATTCTAAGTCGAAATAATTTCAGGTATTCATAGGTTTTCGTATATTATTGAGGCTATGTCCTAAATTCATAATGTTTTGACCTCTTGAGTTGTTTCGGCAATCCTGGATAAAGTTGATAGGATATTCGGTAATCTATCATTATAGGAGTCATGGACACAAAAGGTTCATTGCAGCTAGATGTATACTACACTGGCGGGGCATGATCTCTAGGCGAAGTGACTTCGGATATGTATGGTTCCCGGATACTATTGAGACTATATTCATGATTTCCTGTTTGACCTTTTATCGTCATTGACAAATTTACCAGAATTTCTTGAATTGTTTAAACTCGGTCTTACTCAAGTTTTAATGTTTGCTCCAAGTTTCAGAACTCATTTCTAGTACCATGTATTCCATATAGAAATGTCTACCTCATTTTCTAGAACTCATTAGGACTATCATTTCAATTTCTATTGACCAAATCTCCTTCATGATTCAACTCTAGTGATGGTATAACTTTTGTTGATGGTTGCATAATTTGATAGCTATGTATAGATAGTCGATATATAATCATGAATAATGTGTATGTGTATATATGTATAGGGTTGGTAGCTATATAGAAATGCGGGAAGAAACCTAGATAGGTTACATAGGTTATTTTAGGTACCCTTGGAATAGACATTTGATGGGGATGGTTAAGAGAATCATGGGTAGGCAAATGGATAATAAGTTTTGATGGAGTTATAGATTATAGAAGTTTGTGATTGATTTGAAGGTGAATAGGTTATAAAGTTATTATTTTCATGCATATTATATCTTATAACAAATATTTGATTTCCCTAAAGTTGACGTGTGATTTTTCTAAATCATGATTTGATTTCTCCTGTCCCTATATCTACTATCTTGTTTTCAATAAAATTATATACCAGATTTCACTGATAATTATGACATATCTAGATGATTCTTTAAAGCTTATTAATGGGATTTTTATCGTGGCCAGATTTTATTTCAAATATTAATTGTGCCTTGATTTTGATATCGATTTAATTATGTCATGGCAAATATTTTTTTTTGAATTCTCTCGGTTATAATTTTGAGTATACCTAAATTATCCTTAATCATATTAGGATCATAATGATCATACAAATATGATTTGACCTTTCTATCTGAATAAATTTTGATCTTAATTCCAATTGCGCCCGAATGATTTATTTTTCTTGATCAGGTTTCAAAGAATTTGATTTTGCTCATTTTAAATTGACTTCTAGCTAAAACGAAATTTCAAAAAATTCATGTTTTGGTTATCTTTCTAATAAACCCATTAGTGGTGACTATAGTTTTAACCATATTTTGGATTCATGGTGTTCGAGAATTTCTAGCAGTGCTAGTAAAACGTAAATAATTTTCATTTTTGACTTATTTCGATTCTTGTGATCACGACTAGACCTTGGTTATACCTAAATAAATTTGAAAATGCTCACTTTTGTATTTTGATAATTTATAAGACTCCAATTTTATTCCTGAAATATTTTCGATCAATCGTGCTTAAAATGGTTAATCATGAATCAATTCTAGAATTTGATTTTTTTCTCACATTAAATGTAAAAAAAAAACATGAATATGTTATTTTGGTGCGCTATTTTATCATGCTTAAATTTTTTCACAATTCTTGATTTTATTTTTAGTGATGTCGTTTTACCTTAGCACCTATAGCCTTAATGGTCTAAATGATTTTGACAAATTTTATCTTGTTTAAATGATTTGAAATTTCAAGTCATAGTCGTACTAATTACACCTAAGTGATTTCTTATTGAAATTAGGTCATAATTTTATATTTAGGATTTAAAGCATGTCATATGATTTTGGTACTATTTTTACTATGTCAAAAAATTGATCCATTTCATCATGATTAGGATTTATTAATGCTAGATTTTCAACTATGATCGTTCCTAGAAATCGCAACTCTATTGGGCAAACTTAAACTCGAATTCCCTGTTTAACCAAATCGTTTTCAAGTTTTCATATTTGGTTAACTTTAGTAGTGTTTATCGTGCTAATTGAAATTTCGAGGACGAAATTTTTTCTAAGGGGGGTAGATTTGTAACTACCTCGATTCAGAATTTATATTTTGAAAATTTTCGAGTTATAAATTCTTTTCCTTAATTTAAAAAAATCTTATTTTGACTTTAATATTGAAATTTATGAACTAATATATTCATTTCTCTAAAGGTATTTATCTAGGTTTAAATCATGTTTCTTTTGGGTTTGGACTGAGCTAAATTGGTCTGGCCGATATTGGATTATTGCTTAAATTCATTATTAGAGCCCTATTGTATTAATTATTAGTAACTAATAGTTTGTAGTAAGTTTTGTTTTAGTTAGCTACTAATTAGCAATCAGTTGTGGGTTTCAACCGAATTAGTTACAGCCTTAACCTTTTGTCCTTAGATCTGATAGAATTTACGGATAGTGCCACTAAGGCTGACTTGGAGAGCAATACACTACTTATTACTATAAATATTGGGGGTGTTTCCCAGTTATTAAATATTACATATATTTTTGGCACCACACTATCATTCTTTCTGACACTGCTTCGCCGGCCAGTCGCCACTGCTCTCCGTCGTCGCGCTGGCCGAGCTCCGGTGAGCACCACCATCGTCGTCGCCTCCTGTTTCCTCTCCTCTGCCTTCTTGTTCCACTGTACTCACTCCCAACCTCCTGGCAATGTCGCCACGGCCATTCCGGTCGTCTCCACCATCGTCACCACCCGTCTCCACCACCACCACCAGTATCACAGCCACCATCATCCCCACCATTCAACATATTTTTACACAAACACAGCCCTCCAAAGTTTAGAATTGCTCACCTCCGGCCACTGTGTCGTGTCCGGCGTCTTTGATTATTGCCGAGTCTCCACAGCAGTGGATCTGTGACGACAAGTCTATCCTCAGCCTCCATTTTTCCTGGTTCCGATCAGCGTCTTCGTCTCCTCCGCTGATCTAGATCCGCGTCCGAGCACCGTCCTAGAGGATGTAATCATCCACCGGAGTTTCTCGTCGATCCGCCGCCACTGACCGAAGTCAGTACCCCCACCGACCTGTCGTCGGAAGCCGGATCGACGCCCCGCCTCGAGATCTGCCATTTCGGTACTTGGGGGAGACAGATCGGGCGGCTTGGCCGTTGGATCACCGCCTCGGAAGTTGTCCACCATGTTTTGGTCCGCTTGGAGGCCGGTGCCTCTCCGGCCATGGCCACTGTGCACATCCCCGGGTCCGGAGCACCGCCGCGCCTGGACCGTTCTCCCTCCAGCCTCGACGTCAGATCCGGCGAGCCGTGCCGACCCGGCGCTATGTGCGAACCTCTGCGACCACCATCGCGTCTCTTCCGGGCTGGCGCCGCGTCTGAGTGGCCGAACCCGACCGGAGATCCGGTACGCGCTTCTCTTCCCTCGTTCATTTTCTTCCCCTTCCAAAATCTTGAAGGCTTTCTCTCTCCATTGAGAGAGAGAACCTAGGTTTAACCCTGGGTTGATGGGCTCTAGCCGACTTGGGTGCAGCTGGGCCTGGACTTCAAGCCCGATTAATTTAAGTTACTAGCTATTTTTTTGAGTTTTTGCAATAAACTAAGCTTATGCCTTTAGTTATTATCTTAAGTATTAATTACTAACACTTATTCTGGGATTGGGCTGCGGCCAGTAAGAATATTTTAGGAATTCCTATTAAAAATAATTTTGAGGATTAGGCTAAGCCATTTAAATGACTAAGTTGGGTCCAGATCCCAAGTTATGCTATATGTATTAATTGCTAAGTATTAGTTTTCTTTTTATTATTATTATTACTCTATTGTCTTTATAGTTAATAATATTTCTAATAATGTTTGGTAAATGTTTGGTTAATATATATTTCATTATAAAATTGTTCCTAATATTTAGTTTTAAGTATCATAATTAGCAGTTATTTCTAGAATATTAAATGATTTGGCTAAATATACTTCAAGGTATTTTTATTAAGTGTTCTACTAAAAATTGTTTTGCTAGCATTTTATTTCCAGTATCTTTTGATAAATGATTTTTACTAATAATTTAGTTTAAGGTAATTTTATTAGTAATCATTTTATTAAACTAGGATACATTTTCTAGAGATTAGCTAATATATAATAGTTAGCTAGTATATTTATAATGGCTATTTAGCTAGAGTATATATTTTCTAAAAACTATTGTTAGTTAGTATATATAGTTAGCTAGAATATTTTAAATAGCGAGTTAGCTTGTTAGCAAATAGATAGATAATGCCAGTGATTAGATTCTAACCTATTTATGCCAAATATCTAGGTGGACTTTCCGATTTATGCTCTACTATTCTCGATCCCCCAGAGCGAGGCAAGTACACTGGCTCGATCTCTTTACTCTGTATTTCTGTCTTGCTTCATGTTCTCATATTGGCACGTTGTACACATGATTGTTCATTGTTCATTGTTCACTGTTCATCGTTCATCGTTCATTGTTCATCGTTCATAGTTCATTGTTCTTACTTGTACGTTGGGGTGGAGAAATACTACAGATATGTGACCAATCCTATTTTAGCTAGGCATTGACTAATAGCTTAGGTCTCACATCGTGCACGTGGGACTCTAAGCCGTACCATTGTTCATTGTTCAATGTTCACTGTTCATTGTTTACCCAGCCGGTCACATACTCTGATAGTTATTTCAAATGCATGTTACACTGATAGTATAGTTCATTGTTTCTGGATCCGATACCATAGTTCATTGTTATTTCTGTACCACAGTTTCATATTCCTGTCTTGTACCATAGTTCATATCGTGATTCTTTTTATGCATTTCAGTTTACATTGTTTAGTGCTTCTTGTCGGGGTTGTACTTTGCTCTTTTCCTGACAGGATACGTTGCAGGTGTCGGGACAATTTACCATAGCTTTATGGGTGGCAGGACGGGTTGATATTTTGCTAGCCTGGAGGCTACAAGAAGATTAGTGATGGATTGGGATTTTGTTGTACAGGTTTACCTTTTAATTTGGTGCTTTATATTATAAGACATGGTGATTTGTAATATTGTTTAGCACATGTTTTAGATGCTGTGATATGATTTCATGATGTGACTTAAGATATTTGATACTTGGTAATGCTTACTACATTGTATCTTCCAACGTAGGCTGGGCATGTCCTACTCTTATCCGATTATTCGGGAGCGGGTCGTGACAACACTCATCATCGGCATGACCGAGTTGTAACGCTCCAGTCCCAAAATACTTAGGACCAGGAATACAGTACATGCCAGCAACATTTTACTAATGGGCCAAACTACCTATCAAGTCCATTAGCTAATGCTTAAGCTGTAAATCATGATAACAATCCAGAATAATAACACAAATCACAGGTACACAACTAATCTCATCCACACAAAATAACAGTCCAAGAAGTAATCAAGTCCAATACGATAAATATAGCAAATGCTAAGCAGTAAAGAAAATATAACTGTGCGGGAAAAAGACATCCCGAAACCATAGAAAATAGAAATAAAGTAAATAGTCAACTACAAGTCTGCTGAAAAGAAAGGAAATAAAATACAAGTCTAATGAATAGAAATGCCATGGAACAAAAGAAATCCTTCGGAACTATTTCGTCCTCCTACGAATGTACGTCACCTGTCTCGACTCCAGAACCGTAAACCTCCGGGTAGTCCTCCTCTCTAACTAAGCCTGGAGAGATCACCAGGTCCTCAAGAGACTAGCAAGATACATAATATACAAGCCTATTGTAACATTATATAAAATGCAAGAAAAGGCAGGAAATGGTACAAGAAATAATACAAGAATAAGAAATAAGGGTAAGTGGTATGCCGTCGAGGATAGTGCTATCAAGCGTGACTATAAATAAATCAGGGTAACCACAACTCGATGGGAGCTCACAGTCCTATAGTCAGTAGAATGATGGGGACTCCTTAACTATAGTAAGTCTCATTCGCACTCGATGAAACTCACAAACGATGTGGTCATGTATAGTCAATGTCTAATAAAATGTCAGGGTCAAGTCAAAATAAGTACATGTAATCAAATTGAGTCAAGGTCAAGTCCAAGTGATGAAATCAAGTCAATGCACTATAACACGAAAAATCTAAACTAGTATAGTGAAACATAGATCCAGTAGATAATATGAAAAAGAAAACATGTAACATCTAAGGAAACATATAAAGGGAACATCATGAGCATGTACAAGAATCATGTGATAGTACAAGAAAGAAATAGAAAAGAACAATAATGACTAAAAATAAACATGCATAATACTGTACAAGTTGGCAAGGTATACTTGCCTAGTGTAGAATCGTCCACGTCCAAATAAGCAACTAGTCAAATTAGTGAGCCACGGAAGCTAAAATTCTGCAAACATCCCTGGAGGTTGAAACAGACACCACCAACATTTTTGACACAAGAAAAATGTCTAAATTTGACTACCCATAAGTCCAATTCTGGATACAGGGGCAAAACAGTAATTTTGGGTCAAAATAGTGTCCGTCGTTGGATCCATTTGCACTGAAAAATGTGCCAGAACCTATGATCTCTAAAGTTGACAAATTATACAGTACGAGTCCTGTTTTTTGATATAAACCCAATGGTATGTCCAATTTTAGATTTCGATGTGTCGTGCACAAAATCGTCCGTTGAGTCAGATCACGGGCCCACCAAAATAGCGTTCCGATCAACCTTCTCAGAATCGGACTAAACTTGGCTTACATGACCAAAAAAATGATACAAGTCCAATGGCACAAGTTTTGTCATAATATGACGAACGTGCACAAAGTAATTGAGTTTTTTGCAAAGGGGTTGATACGATGTACCTTGATCGATACGCCTCAAATTCGTCGCGCATACGCAATCAATTCGAGTTTCGTCAAAGCCCACACGTCTGCAACATCCATACGCACCTTTCGATGCTCTCAGGTTATGACAAAGTCATCCGGTTTGTCGGACGAACCCCGTATTGGTGGATTTTCTAATTTTAAAAACGTTTTGTTGTGGTTTTTTCTCAATTTTTGAAAACGAATAACTCAACAATTAAACGATGAAATCAGAAGGTACAAAAGGGTTCTGGAGTCTTACATGTTGTCTAAAAGAATGTTCAGGTAGTTTTCTAAAATTATCAATGGTTTGCCTATAATTGTCCTTACAACAAAGGTGCATGGGACAGTTCTTCACTATTCGATTTGGATAATTTTATTGATTTTTGAAGGATTTTTTCGTGCCGATTTAGCAGAGTAATCAACCCTAGGTTTCAGGTTTACAAACTAGGTTAACTAGTCTTCGAATAGGATCAGAAAAATTAGAAAATGATTAAGCACACGAGGAGAATGGGAAACTAGGCACCTCGCGGTTATGCACTACCGCTGCTGATGTCTGCTGTGCACCATTTGTCCGACCGGGCGGCGGTCTTCGACAGTACTGCTGTGGCTGGGTAGGTTGTCGGGGTGGCTCTTAGGTGTCAGAGTTTAGGTAGGGTTAGGGTTTAAGGGATCCTCTCTCTCTCTCTCTCTCCATTTTGATATATATATATATATATATATATATATATATATATATATATATATATATATTTTATATATATATATATATATATATATATATATATATATATATATATATATATATATATATATGTTCCCTGCTGTCGGGTGAGGGAAGAAAATCAATCTCGCGAGAAATTCTATTTCTCGCAAGATTTTGGTTTTTTTTCATTTTATATATAGATATAACTACACACACACACACACACACACACACACACACACACACACACACACACACACATATATATATATATATATATATATATATATATATATATATATATATATATATATATATATATATATATATATATATATATATATATATATTGCTCTTCTGATGCTCCTTGACAAACCCCAAATTGCCTCCATTCTCCACCTCAATTTTGGCTTAGCCAATGGCCGGGCCGGCGCCTTCTTCCCTCAAGGACCTCCTAAACCAGCTGGACGGGAGTTCCTCCTTTCCTTTGGATTTCTTTTCTCTTTAGGGTTTCATGGCGGCATCATTTAGGGATGCGGTGATTGGTGGGCATCCTGCACAGGCTGCTCCTACCATCCCGCTCCGATCATCCACCTTCTCTCAGTTGCTTATCGATTTGCACTGCCTCCTGCTCTAACTGAAGTGTACGACATCTTCCATGTGTCTCAATTACGGAAGTACGTGCATGATCCAAGCCATATAGTAAACTTTGATCAGTTGTAACTGAGAGTTGACTTATCCTACACTAAAGAACCTATTCAGATTTTGGACAGGATTTGTAGAACCGAATGGTGTCTTTGGTTCGCGTGTTGTGGCAGAATCATACTATCAAAGAGTCGACGCAGGAACTCAAAGTGGAGATGAGGGTGAAATACCCTTCGTTGCTTGATAACCTTAGGGTAGGACTTTTACTTTAAGTTTCGAGGACCAAACTTTTTTTTAGTGGTATATTATGTAGTGTCCCACTCCTAGCGGTTCACTATGTAAAGTTTGTGGCTTGATTAACTCGGTTGGAACTGAGTATTGCAGAAACTTACCGTCGACATCGAATCGATAATGGATGAATACATAAGAATCTTTCCAACTAATGGATCGATTTCTCTTGAAATAAGTCCAAGAGTTTTCTCTGGATGTTTTGTTGCTTTGTTGTTTGGTTTTGATGGAAGCTTTTCTGAATGGTTTTCGATAATTTGATTCTTACCCTTTTTTTTATCGATTTTCATTGCATCCATTCTTTAGAATTCTAAGAGAAAGGAACATAATGAGATAGAGTATTAACCAAACTTTTGGTACCATCGTAAGTGGATGCGTGACGGAAGGCCAATCGTACAAATGTTCCCCTTCCTTTCGGTAATTCTTTAATTGGTGAGTGTGGATTCTCTGTGGTGGTTTGTCCCTTCTCCACTACTTCTTCATACCAACTAAATAAATTCTATTATTGCCTTGCTACATCCGTTGATCGATAAAATAATGCTTTAATGCCATAAGTCAGTACCACTAAGAAGCTAGTGAAATGAACATTGAATGAATTGATTATGATGTTAACACTAATGAATGAATGAATGAAATGTTGTGTTAATGTGAAATGTGTTAAAATGTTGCAATAAAGAAATGTTGGGAACGTGAGGGGACTGATTAGCCTCCAATTGATGCCTAAGATGTTGAACACGAAATACTGAGTTCTGAATGTTAGCTTACTTGTACCATGCAAATTGTATTACTGTTGAGTCGGATTTGCATTCGCGTGGTCATGAATGTCTTGTGCACAAGGTTTGAGTAGTTTTCTCGAGACGGTACCTAGGGCACTGAGGACCGAATCGACCTAGAGGGAAACATTGGTCATGCTATGGTGGCACGAGGTATTACGGGACATTCAACTAGGCTTGCAACCTACTCTGGAATGGTGTACCATAATACCCAGTTGGAAAGTCCTTTATGGTGCAGTTTCACCAACGACCAAGTTCGAATGCATTCTAACGATTATCTTGTGCATGGGCGGTAAGTATGATATCATGTATCTTATGCAAGTATGCGGGATCGACAGTGGGTAAAGTTATTATATATACTATTTGTCTTGAATGAACATGAATGCTGAATGTTGCTAGTCCTAATAATTGATCTTATGATTTAAAATGCTTGTCATTAATTCTAAATTTTGGTTTAGCTGAGTGGGCCAATAGGGCTTACCAATACATTTTCGAATGTGCTGACCCCTCTGTAGGATCGATGGCACCTCTAGAGGAGGGTGAATAGAGTGCAGCAGAAAAATAATTACCAATAAAAAAAATTCTAAGCAAGTGAAGCAGATAATCAATCAAATTTAAAGTACAAGTAAAGCAGTAAATAGTAGAGACAAGAAAGTAATACGCAGACACAGCAGATTTATACTGGTTTTCCTCTGAAAGGACTAGTCCAGTTCGCGAGAACTCTTGCTCGCTATAATCCACTATTTTGAATAGAGATTACACTGCGTGCTTTACTCCAAAAAATATGCCAACTTCAACACCATCGTATTTTTATCCGAAGCCCACGATCAAACTTCAACAATACCTTTCTGAAAAAAGCTTTTATACGCCAAGCTTTGTACAACTCGAATATTCCTAATCAAAAACCCCCGGTACTAGAAGAATCGAGTTGTCTTGGAGATTTGAATATTGAGGCTTTGTAATTTGAAATAGAAAGCTTAGGAATAGATAGAGAAGATGAAGAATGAATGAGTGAATAGAAATGGGAATTTCTTCTCTTTTATAGGTTTTTCTAAGATAGAGTTCGGGCAGAACTCGGTAGCCTAATGTTCATAATTTTAGACGTTAGTGATCCAAAAGATTAGGTAAAGCTGCTGACCAAGATAAAATCCAGGTGACCGAGTTTGGTCCGAGTTCGGGCCAAACTCTGGCCGAGTTCGGTTACCAGGGTTTCTGGTCAACCTGATTTGGTTTTGGCTTTTGGATGTTTGGTTTGGTTCATGAAATGAATCAAGTTTTGGTCAGGAGAAATGGATCAAAGATAGGTTTTAGGGTTGATCTTTCTAAATGCCTGTGATCCCAACTTACAATTTAATCTAGACTCAATAAAAGTTAAATACAGAATAAATGTAAAAAATCAAAGAAGATGTAAACTTTAATTTTTGGTTTCTTTTCATATCATGTTTAGAGTTTTAAGTCAATTATCGAAATTGGTTTGACTATGGCTTAATGGGCAAACAATCTCCCCCATTTTGATAATATGACAAAACTATAATTGATACTAATGAATGTTCAGCTCGATTTTGAAGTAGACTTGATGAGGTACTGGAGGTACGGTTGTAGCTGTGGCCATCAATAAATTGCTCCCTCGTAATGTTCGGTCAAGTCTTGTTACTAACCCGTAACAAAACATATCAGCTGAATCTGTCTAGAAAAGAAAAAATTTCTCCGAACAAATTTTTAGTGATAAAAAAAATTTGTAAGCAATATGCAGCAGAGCATTTAAGTATCCATCATTTAGTATCACATTAGTATCATTTATTATTACTCTCCCGTTTTGTCATATGAACAAAATGATAGTAATACTCAGCACAGTCAAGTGTAATATCAAAAATATTGGACAAAAAAAATGAATAGTGCTGAAATAAGAAATACTCGCATAAACTAAAATAGAAAGAGTACATATGACACTAATAAAACTGATAATGCTTGAAAGAAGCAGTTATCTCAAATATAAAGTCACACATAAAAATGAAAAATATAACTAGTGGTGAACTATCACGAGGAAGCATATCCTCAATCGTCATCCTCATCATCATTATCATCAGCAGCTCTGGAAGGACCGGTCTAGCAGAATGGTTGGGATCATATCGGGCAGCAGCAGGGTTAAAGTAACGATGAGCCTCTGGATCATCAATCTGATAGCCAAGTTTAGTAGAATTACGAACCATAGGGATGGGTCCACTAGGGTTGTGAGCAAGATTGTATGACATATCCCGTGTAGAGTTGGATATGGCCTGGAGCTGGAGAGTGCTACGAAAATCCATAGATCGAAACTGATCCATCATAAGAGTCTGAAGTGACTCAAGGGTAACACCACCGGGAGGATGAGTAGGAGGATGAGTATCAGCAGCTAATGGGTCAACTAGAAGAGGAGCCGTAACCGTAGGAACAGGAGCAGAACGGTGATGCTCATGAAGATAAGCATGAGCACCATCCTCAGCACAATCCTCGAGTCCAACCTCAAAGTGCTGACAGATGTAAAGGAGATATATCGCATAAAGAAGACATCGTGATTTCTTGCGACACCGTTCCATAGCAGCAATAATAGTCTTGGGTAGACTAAAGGGGATGTGAAAATGGAGATGATAGATAGCTGAAAGCTCTATATAAGAAATCTCATGAGTGGTGATATTCTTTGGAATGATGGTGGAGAATACCATTCTATGAAGATCATAGAAATAGTTGTTCAGATGCCTAGGGCGAAGAGTGTCTTTCGGTCGAGGGTTTGGTTCACATAACGAATCACGAAAGGAGTCAAAAGTTATCCCTTCACGAAACTGGACAGAAGTGATATCTAGTAGGGCTTCTCTAGTATTAGGAATGTTAAGTATGATAGCTAAGTCATTACTATCAAACTCAATATCGATTCCACCAACTTTTGATTTTACTTTTCTGTTAGTGACCGACAAGTTGCAATAAAATATCTGAATTCAATTGGCATATATAGGAAAACTAGATTGAACTAAATCTAGCAATTGATGATATTCAAAAACGTTCACATGGTCAAAAAATAATATAAAATTAATATGAGCACCCTGACAAAGTTTTCTTTTATGAAAATTATTAAACCACTCATTTGATTGTCACTCCCGTTTTTCGTTATACGTATTTTCGTATGCGTATACGAGATTTCTGGCATTTATCAGGTGGACTGTAGTTAGACTTATTTTGCTTAGCCTAGTCTTGGTTTAATCTTGACTTGATTTATTTGATCAGTTCGGTTCAATTTGACTTGGCTTGGCTTGGTTTGAGATGGAGAGGGTTGATATATAACCCAACTACTTTTCTCTCTCTCCTCATTCACTTCTTCATTTACTTCTTCATCTTCTTCATTTACTCCTCCCACTTACCAAGTCCTAAGCAAGTGTAACTTGCTTCATGGAGGAACTCTATTTTTGTTTATCTATTGTCTTCCTCACGAGATTCTAATACACTTTAGTACTTGGCTTTTTTAATTTTCAAGGTTTATTTCTTGTAGATCTAAGTTGGTTGCATTTTTATTTTTTTAGGTTTTGATCTACCAAACTTTATTATTTTCAAGTTTTGATTGTTTTATGTTGTAGAGAATTCAATTTTACCCAAAATAGACCTTTAAAAAGTTAGATTTCGACTTGTTTTGAGGAAATTATGGCCAAAATAAGATTTGAGCATTTTCTAGTTCATTTGTGCTGAATTTGGCAGGGACGATAAATAGTACCGCAGTTGCAGGAATGAATAGTGCCGCATAAATAGTGCCGTAGCCGCAGGAATGAATAGTGTCGCATGAATAGTGCTGCAGCCGCAGGAATGAATAGTATCGTATGAATAGTGCTGCAGCCATAGGAATGAATAGTGTCACATGAATAGTGTCGCAGCCGCAGAAATAAATAGTGCCGCAGCCGCAGGAATGAATAGTGCCACATGAATGAATAGTGCCGCATGGATGAATAGTGTTGCATGGCTTGCATAGTGCCGCATAGTGCCACAGAAGGCTGCATAGTGTCACAGAATGCCGCATTGGACCTATTTTGGCTGTTTTTGGCTGTTTTAAGTCCTATTTGGCTGAATTGTGGCCTGAATTTCTTCCAACTCCCATCATAAAAGTTGTAGATATTTTTCTTGGCTTCAAGAATATGTTATTAGCTATTTTATGCGAGTTTCTTTCATTCATGATAATGTAAGGATAGAACACGATAGTGGCCTGTTAAGGCGCACTCTTAGCTAGTAACAAGTAACAAATAACTTGACATGATGATTCTTGATAGTGACCCATCGTGGTGCACTTTTGACAAGTAACTTGACATGATGGTAGCCCATCGTGGCGCACTCTTGATAAGTAAATCTAACATGATAATCTCGATATGCTGTTGTGACGGCTATCTTGACTTGCTAAGTAACTCTTGTCTTGACACCGTAGGTGTTTGTGCTTGTATAAGCTACATGTCTCGTCTTGCATCATGTTTAGGACATGAATTCCTGGTTACCACGGTCAGGGATTCATACTGAATCTGACTAGGGTAAAGACTAGTTTGATCATGTAGTTCATGAAGAGATTTCCCAGCTACAGGCAGTCCCGTTATCTGGGCGCTCTAATTGGACTTGTAGCCTGCCGTCGAATAGGGCATATTTCCAGCACATTGTTATGTGTTGCACCCCCAAGTCACCTAATCCAACTCTCTCAACTCGTGACCAGGTAACCTGGATTACACTATGCCAAAATATGTATTTTTTGACAGACCAAAACTGTCGTAAATCACGTTTAACGACAGTTTTGGTCTGTCAGAAGATCCGTCGTTAATAGCGCATCCCAAAATTTAAACGACAGTTTTGGACTGTCGTTTAGTACTTGAATAAAATGACAGTTATTATCTGTCAAATAAAAACAACGGATTAAAACTGTCAAATAACGTGTGAATTGATTGGCTATTACTTTTGCTTTTTCAATAGTTCACGTCTGTCGTTTTTCTGGAAATAAAAAATATAGAATCTCAAATCATTTATATCAAATCTATTTAAACCTGTTCATCTTCTATATAAATTGAAACACATCTGATAATAAAATTTTATATCGACATCAACGACCATCAATAATGGAAAAACTTAATCCAAATAGTATTAAGTAATAAATGTATCAAGTTTACATAGCAGCAATCCATCAAAACATAAAAAAGTAACTCTAATGTTGCTAGCTCACAATAGTTTCATTCTCATGATTAACAAAAAAAAAGACAATGCTATTGCTAGCTTACAAGTGCACTACAAAAAAGAAGAATTTTAAAACCTCACAAACTGAACCGAATATTTTGGCCAATTGATCATTTCCCTGATAGTAATATCATCAAACTTCCCATTTCTTTCGAACAACATCTCATTGTCGTCAAAAATGTCATCAATAATAATATTATAAGCTTCATCATTCAACGGTGCATCTGTATTCACACGTCCAATAGCAACAGCTTTCTTTCTAAAATTTTTCAAAAGACAAGTCTTTATGGGCAAGGTAGACTGATCATGTCCCTATATACAAATATAAAAAAAACATGAGTATAGAATTAAGCTAATGCATATATAAGGAGCAAGTATTGACTTAGAGATCAACATTAAATAAGAAAGAATGGGTTGAACCAATTATTTTGTGATATGGAAAAATATTTATCTACACGTAAATATATGGGTTGAATCTACTGGATAAAAAGAAACTTGCATAAATGTGGGTTGTATTTGGATCCAAATCTGAGAAAGATCATGCATATATCCACATGTAGTGAGAAAAAAAAAGAAAATATATCCACATGTGGATTGGACATATTCTCTGTTTGCTTTATGGACATCTCTCTTCCCATTACATGAGGTTTACAATCATTACATGAGGTTTACAATCATGTAATGATTTTGAAATAACTAATGTTTTTTCCCATTACATGAGGTTTACAATCATCAATTTATGCACTGAACCTTGCTACAACAAGTGCAGAAAATCTGTAAAGAATTTGGGGGTATGACTTTATTTAATATAAAAAATGTTAACTTTACATGTATTTCAAACTGCACACAATTAGTATATTTACTTATAGTTAAATCAGACACAAGCTACAGGAGGAAATAGAAAGCTTTTTAATTGTATGATATCTTCAAGAGTAAGTCTACAGGAGACTCACGTAAGAACTCACGAGCTACAGGAGACTCACGCAAGAACTATAAGAGAGATCTTCAAGCTACAGGAGAGTAGTTATAGTTTGTATGAGCTACTGTGCTTCACGAGTTCTTGCAAGATCTCACCAGCCAATCTATAACTATATCTTTTGAATTGTATGACTTTTGAATTGTATGATATCTTCAAGAGCCAAGCTACATGAGGAAATAGAAGGCTTTCCACTGTGTGAGTCCATGTAGTTCTGGCTTTTGGATTGGTGGTGGCAAGTTCCACTTTTGACTAACTGGGTTTTGGTCACGTTTGACCAAAATTCTAGTCGAAAGCAATATGGAATGAAGCTATGTCAGTGCACATACTACATATATAGTACTATTGGGTGTAAATTCAGAAGTATTCTTGTTGCCTCAATCAATTGTTCAACTAGCTAGAACATGAACTATACAAAATGAACAAATCTTCTCAGGAAAGTGCTAGCTAGGTTGCTAATCTTAATTTTGCATATAACAATCAAAGTCTATTTTGGACTTAAATTAATTAGCATATATCTACAGACATCATGGCCCAATTCGTATATCCTAACAAACCAATTGAACCTTCTAAGTTTTCGACTACGATACCCATGGTTGAAATAGACATGGTAATATGAAAGATTGAAGGTAATATGAATACAGATTGTTATATACAACAAACAGACAAGGTAATATGCAAGATTGACTTGATGTAGAAACTACTCACCTCAGAAGGACTAGGAGTGTGAAACTGTGATGAAGATTGACTTGATCTAGGAGTGTTAGATCCTACAGCCTGCATGGAGGCTACTGTTTGTTCAAGATTCTCTATCTGATATAGAAAAGCATCGTTCTTTTACTTTTCTCTACGAGCAATCTCCCGACTTGCAGCTGAAGCACGAATCTCCGTCTTTGAAACACCTTGACCCATTCCATGCACATAACCCTTACCATCACGACCCAATACCTAAACAATTTTTAAAAGAAGAGATTAATTATATAGTATGAACTTGTAAAAACTTATAAACAAACATGAAAACTAATTAGAATCCCATAAACCATTGCAACAGCATCATTGTCCAAATCTTTCTCTCCTAAGTAGGGATCTTCATCTATAAGCCTTTTAATTTTTTTCTATAAGATAAACAGGCGACAAATATAGCTATTAAGTATTCATATTTGCTAAATACAGTGAGAAGAAAGAAGTCAAAAGTTAAGCTTACTAAGTATTCGAACCCGGTCGTAGACTGGGTAACACGCGTAGGATCATTTTTACTAGTGTTTAGATGTGTGGCCAAGTATAACACAGATCTATTGACTTCACCTGTAGGACTTGCCTTTTTCTACATCAAGACAAGAAATAGGTTATTAACATAATTTCATATTGCATTGAAATATGAAAAAATGATAAATAATAGATAATTAACATCTTTACCAGTTCATGCGCTACCCTCGTACAACCTTTCCTACCAGTTGTATGTAATATCTTAACCTTTTTTCTTGCATTCCTTCCACAATCACGACGGATTTTATTTTCATCTGTAGAGTACAATTCAACAAAAGCATCCCAATCTTCTTTCTTTACATTTTCTACCACAATACTTTTTTGTTCTGCAACAGTTTTAACTCTATCACAAATCTTTCAGAGTTCCTCCCTTCCAATTTCTCCGAGCACTATTAGCTTTTTTTCAAAACTTTGTCTTTATAAATTTCTGCCACTTGATATGCAATCTGCAATAACAATTATAAGCATAAAACAACAACTTTGAACTGAAATCAAATCAATAAACCAGCAATCCACAAAATTGCCAACATATTTCTAACTATCTTTAGTATCAGACACTGTGTTTTCCTAACAAATGGAATGGCAACGACTTTTTTGGTAACTAGTAATTTTATGTATTGACTTATGCTTCATGTATTGATATCCTGGGATCTGATTTTCAAAACTTCAGGCAGTTTTAGCTTTATATGCTACAAAACACAATTCTGGGATTGATGGTAATGTTGGTTTCTATGTAACCTCAATTGTCCCAAGTAAGTTGTTCTTTCTCCTTGAACTATACTTTGGAAGGGATCAATTACTGGAAAAAAAAAATCTAAACACATTTGCTTCACCAAAGGATAGCTTGTCGCAAAAAAATATGCGCTCAAACTGTTTATGTAGTTCGTTAACTTGACCTTTCTCCTACCAAAGGATATCCTATAGATCTTGACTATTTAAGATTAAGTTTACTTGGTATCTGCACACATGGGCGATTCTACATGGTTGATTCTGTCATCTACTCACAGTTAACAAAGTAAAAGTAGATGCAACAATAGGATTAAAATGAAAAAGAGAATCTATAGAAAACTTATGCTTGAAAACAACCAAATATCTTAATTCAAACCAAATTTACTCACTTTAACACTTTTCCATATGTCTTCTTTGATGTTGTTTGGAACTCGTCTCCAATCCTCAATTCCAGGTAGACAAAGTGCTTTTGCTATCTTTCCAACAGTTGACGAAAATTGTGTTGATCCAATATCCACAGGTTGTCCATATTCATTAAATATTATTATCTTTTGTGTACATAGAAAAAGATTCCAATATTAGTACTAATTGTCATCAATATGATAATTAAAATATGAAAACAAACACAAAAACAAACACATGATTCATTTTAACTTGTGTTTTCTTTGCTCCCACCTGATTGATTTTTTGTACTTGTGTTTTCTTGACTCCCACCTGAAGTATGATTGTCGTCAACCTAATTTTTTGTACTTGTGCTTCCAGCACTATTTACTCTATCACCTGACATAATGAAACTAGGCAAGCAAATACAAATATCATCAAATAAGCATCATAACATTAATATTATGCTCCTTCCATTCAGTTCTGGTTTACCATGACTAGTAGCATAAGTTCATAGGAGCTAGCAGTCATAGTTTGCACAATTTTAACCTCCCGTGAAGTTATGACCAAAACATGGATGTTTTAATTTGCTGATATCAACTTGGATTTTTCGATGTAAAACTGTCTGATGAGAAATATGCATCAAATAGTAGGGCTATTACTGTGTCTTTCAATGCAAGCAATTGGTGAACATTGTGTTTTTCAAATAGTAGGGCTATTACTGTGTCTTTTAAATAGTAGGGCTATTATGCTCCTCCCATTCAGATGACTGATGTGTACTTAGTGACTCCATTGTGTTTAGCCAGTCCATTATGTTTCATCAAATGAACATCAGTTTATTGCACTTGGTATCCTGTCCTAAAAGTATGACATGCTTGTAGATAACTAGCAACAAGTTCAAAATATTGCATAATAGGTTCATATTTTTGAATTGCTTTATAGTTAATCCTAGTCGTATACACATGGATATATTCATATGCAAGGCCAATAAGCATATTCAAAAGGTTATATATGAGGTCACCTAATATAGAGTACAATGTACATTTAATACTTTTGGAGGAATAACAAGCTTCAAAATTCATCATGTCAAAGCCTTTAGCAGTCATAGTTTGTGCCTTTGCAAACAGAAATAATGATACTTTCATGCTTAGTTTTACCATGTTCTTGGCAGGCTGGGAAGAAAGAGGAAGAATTCAACACAGGGCCTCTCTCTGTTTTGATGATGAGTGTCAAAAACAACATGCGGGTGAGGAATATTTACTCTTTATTGTTCTTTTAATTTCAATGCAGAATATAACTATGAAGCCACATACGTATCAGTGTAGTTTCTCATATTGCAATACTGAGATCTCATAGAGTACAATGTAAGTTTAGAAAAGTTTTGGTTGTGACTAGAAATTTTCAAATTAAAAGTTGAGTTAACTGTGTATTAGCAGAATTATGTGAATGGACAGTTAGAACAAATATCAACAGTTAGGCCAAGTATAGCTGGCAAACAATCACAATGCTAGCTCCTATGAACTTATGCTGATCATCTCTTACTGACAGTGCAGTCTTCCACAATCTCTTTACTGAAAATAGCCACTCATACCAAGATTACAAAATGACAAACAAAGCCTAGGATAAACAAATATAAGAGTTTGTATGCTTAAAGCTGAGCTATTAAAATTTGGCAACTTTTGAGATGGTTCTTTTGAAAGAAGCTATAACAGAGGAAGTTGTTGTATCTCCATAACAAATATAAGAGTTTGTATGCTTAAAGCCTAGGATAAACAACCACAACCTTAATTTCAAACTAATATTAAAGCCCATTTGAAGCTGGAGTTATCATAATATCCGAACAAAAACAAGTATCATAAAATTATCTATAGAAAAATTTTGAGTGGCACCCCACTTATATTACCCATATTCGTAGTGCACCCCACATTGTTCCACATATACATAAGTCACCCCACTTCTAACAGAAAACGTCAAATAATAACGTTGGTGGCCTTTAAAACACTTTTCATGACCGTAATACCCCTCCCCCCTTTTCTTGATGTTGAGTGGAAGGAAAATTCCCAATGCAGGGAGTCCTCGGAAGAGAACTGGCTAGCAATGGGATTAATCCTTCCATTCCTCTTCTTCTTCCTCCTCCAGCTCTCAAATGTTAATGTCAGCTCCTCCTTGAACATGAATTGTGTTTCCGCATGTGGCGGTGTACAAGTGAGGTACCCTTTCGGAATCGGAGATGGATGCCCCTCCCTTCCGGGCTTCCAACTGCAATGTCGGAAAGACGTCCTGTACATTCCCGGAGTTCGGAGAATTCCTGTGCTCGACATCTCAGAGGGGGGCAGGGTTCTCGCAAGCTCTGCAAGCTTCGCAGTTTCCTACTGCTACCCGCTGATGAACAGCCTACGAAACGTCGACTCCATAGAACTCGACGAGAATAACCCCTTCACGTTCGCCGCCTCCGACAATTCCAACAAATTCGTGGGCATCGGCTGCAACACCGTCGTCACTGTGCTGGGGGGACGAGCCGGACAAAAGGAGCAGTTGCAGCTTAAGGTGTGACGAGGGCGACCCCGACATTATTGTCGACTCTTCCTGCTCGGGGAAGAGCTGCTACCAGATCTCCCTGCCCCCAACGAATAAGACCATTCTCTACTTCATCAGCAGGGACGAGTCGATGATGAGCAGCAGCAGCAGCAGGCCTAGTAGTGCTGCAAAAATGCCTTGCAGTTATGGGTTTGTTGCTGCTGCAGCAGGAGGATCATGGGCGTACAACCACTCGCGGTCGGGGGGACCAGGATTTGCGAGAGTGGCGAACGCGAGCATAGAGCTCGACTGGGCTGTCGGAACATCCGGATGCGAGGAGGCCAGGCGTTCTGCGGGCTACGCTTGCGGAGGCAACAGCGCGTGCGTCGATGCTCGACGAGGCTACGGCTATTTGTGCAAATGCTCCGATGGATACAAGGGAACCCCTATCTAGGATGTCAAGGTGAGCGAGTCCCCTACTCTACGTTTTGTTTGGTAGAAGATACCACCGTTCTTCAAATAATTGTGCAAAGGAAATTTAGTAAATCACACTGAACATCCAAATAGTTCTTCTAAAAAGAAGGGCAACACAGACAGCAAGGAAAGGGAGGAGGGGTATTACGGTCATGGAAAGTATTTTAAAGGCCACCAACGTTATTATTTGACATTTTCTATTAGAAGTGGGGTGACTTATGTATATGTGGAACAATGTGGGGTGCACTACGAATATGGGTAATATAAGTGGGGTGCCACTCAAAAATTTTCTTATCTATATTGCACTGGTATGGAAAAAAGGACATGATACAAGTATTTAAACAAACACAAGTATTATCACAGATTTTGTAGTTTTAATGCATCTTAGTTTGACATGTGGTTTGTTCCTGAACTACATGCAGGGGTAGAACTATTAAGAGTCTATCCTCAAACTAATATTAAAGCAAAACACTAAAATAGAAAAACCAAACTATGATAACAACTAAAATGTCGATAACCAAACTAAGATACCAACTAAAATGTTGAGAACCAAATAAATACAAGTATCGTCAATAATTAGTAATTTTTATCATCTTCTATAGCTTCAGCAAGTGCTGCTGATATTGATAATGCTTCGTCAGCTGTACCAGTAAAAACAAAGGGATCTTCATAGGCGTCCACTTCATGACTTAGTTTTTTGGGGGACTCTAAAACAACATGTCAATCCTCTCTTGTTTGATCCTTGCAGTAAAATACTTGAGTTGCTTGTGAAGCATGGATAAATGGCTCATCATCTTCACTTTTTTTAACCTCGCAAAATTTATGAAAATCAAATTTGTCTTCGTGTATCAACAGTAAACTCAGGCCACTTCATATTTATAGATTTCCAATAAGAAGAATCTGCTGGATGTCTCATGCGTGTACTGCTATCTTCTGCATGTTCATGCCATCTCATCTTCTCGGCTATCCATTGTACTCTGTACATACGCTGCAACCGTTCAGTTATAAGGAAGTACCTTAGTTTCTTCCTCGGTAACTTTTTACCTCCTAGTTTTGAGTATTCAGCCGGTTTCCATCTAGTTTCACCACACTTGGGACAATTTTCCTTATCTGCATTTTCTTTCCAATAAAGAATACAATCATTAGGGCAAGCATGAATAATCTCGCACTTCATGCAAAAAGGCTTGACCATATTCTTAGCGTTGTGTATAGTTTTCGGTAAAGTGTTCTCATCCGGTAAATCTTCTTCATAAATTGTAACATTTCATTAAAAAATGCCTCCGAACATTGATGTCTAGCTTTCATGCTCAATAATTCAACTGTTGTTGACAATTTTGTATGTAGACCTCCACAAGAAGGATAAAGGGGTTGCATTGCATCCTCCATCTTCTTCTTCTAGTTAGCATCATGGTCATCTTGAAAATCAAAATCATTACCTTGATTAGGCTCATCCATGCATTCTTCAAGGTCATCAAGATCAACTCGTCCGAATGTGTCATGGAATTTGTCCGCCATCTTGGGATTGCATCTTCAGCACAGTCATTAGCTGATGATGAACTAGGAACCTGAACGTTGACAATACTTACAGGAAGTTGTTCTCCATGATTAACCCAAGTTCTGTATGACTTGTCAACTACATTACAAACCAAATGCTCAGCTATAACTTTAGACTTTTTTTTACTGCTATTATAATTACGGCATTTATCGCATGGGCAAAGATACCAATCATTTCCTCCCAGAGTATCTTTTATGAACTTAATGAATGATACGACACCTTCAAGATATTTGACTGACAATTTAGGTGCATCCATCCAATCCTTACTTGGGTGTGCACAAGACATCTACATATATCCAATTAGTCAACAAATGTGCATAAATATCAGTGATAGATTAATAATGCAGAAGGATTTAGTACTTGAATTGAATGCAATTAGCAATTTCGTAGTTAAATATAAACCTTTCAAGCTATATAAATTACCAAGTTTCCAGTGAAAAATTATCAAGGTTCCAATGGAACATTTGGTTTATCAACTGAAATGTGTAACTGCATCAGGGTTTACCTTAGCTTGCCTACGAGCGTTTATCAACTGAAATGTGAATCTGCAACAGGGTTTATCTCAGCTTGCCTGCCAGTATGCAATCTGACACAAGATGCATCATACATCACATGTAGGAAACATTTCTAGTTAGCATGCATACTTACATAAAGTAGCTATAAGTAATGCAGAATTTTAACCACAAGCAGATAATCAAGTTGAATGTGTTGCACATTAGTAAAAACTAAGTATAAAACATGTCTGTCATTTTGTTTGGTAACATAAAAGAAAGGACTCACTTTTCCTATACATGGTATAATATGAAAAAGTTTCTTGATTACAGGGTGTTGTCATACATGCCCTGCACAGATCCAATATGCTACCATTAGTTTATCTGTAACATTAAGAAGAAGGAAAACTTTGCAGGTTTTAGTAACTTTCTCAAAATATTTATCTTCTTTCTTCCTCCCTTTTGTTCTTTTCTTTTTTGTTTGTGGATGAGACTAATCATGTTTACGTTGTCATAGTACTGGGTGATGCATGGCGGTACAATATTGTATAATGTCTACTTTACAATGATTATATGTAATGGTATGTTCTAGTTATGTGGAAAAAAAGTTATAAGAAAACCAGATCTTATTTTTTTGGGGATCTCTATAGGATTCTTAATTGTCTGGAATCTCTTATAGGCACATTGTTGCTACAATATAGGTTTACTGGAGGGACGGATCTACTTAAAAAAAGAGCTTTTACGCGTAACTATTGTATTACTGTAGTGTTTTGATGTATGTTTAACTCAATTTGTGTTTCCGACTTGATCATGGAGCAATCTTTTTTAGCAAACCGGATAATACCTATTAAGTCAAAGGAATTCAGTCTGGCCAATGCTGTTGGCGCAAGAAACTAGTGCTAATCTTGAACAAAAAGGTAGGAACAACTATGGTATCTTTCCGTTTTCATGTTCTCTGCTGTCTTTATAAGTTATCCATCATCCACATACTGTCGACCCACCCAACGTATGCAACCAGCTTATTCAATTCAATCAAAGTGTAATTTTATGAAACTGTACAAAATCATGTGTATCTGAGTACTGAAAACACTTGCAAATGGGCCCGAGACTAGAAGAAAACATTTGTGAAACCACATAAGAGGGAACCTCATGGCATGTGCCGTCCTTTTTTCATCTACAAACATTTAATATTTGGGATTCCAATAGACCTTTGGCTCATATTGTGACCATCATACTCTCAGAGAAGTATGAATGCGTATCCATTTCCCCCTTAGAGTTTGTTTTATTTTTTCTCTTGTAGTCAAGGAAATGACTCTTGACACAGTTGAATGGAAGAAAAGATTGAAATAGACGAACTCAATATTTGGGTTAAAGCATTTGTTGTTGTCAAGGAGATTCCTTTATTTCCTAGAGAAAAAGAGACTCAGAAATCGTGGCTAATTTCAGAGGTAACAGAGGATTGAGAAACTACATATCTCTACAAAAAGGTTAAACCCTAGCAAATCCTAAAATTGGAGGATTTGCTACATAAAGAAAATAAACCCTAGATAATAAACCAGAACAAACCCTAGCAAATAAACCCTAGAAAACAAATGGTAGAAAACAAATAAACTACAATATCGAGAGGATTACCTTATGATTTGGGAGGGTTCGGCAGTAGTTCGTAGGGTTTGGGAAGGGTCTCCTGCGAGCGCCTGGTTTGGTAAGGGTTTCCCACGCGCGCGCCTGGTTTGGGAGGTGGGTTCCTGCGATTTTGAGGGGTGAGAGGATTTTGAGGGGTGAGAAGAAAAGTTGAAATGTTACACGATAGAGAAGAAGAAAAAATTTTGTGGGCGCGGGCTTTAGGAGATGAGTTTCGCGGTTTTGGAAATGAGCAGCTATGAAAAATTTTAGGAGCTAATTTTTCGACATAATTTTCAATGCAAACGATGGTTTCACTCCGTCAAAGCCAAATCTATTATTTAAGTAAAAGAGATATGATGTTAAACGATGGTTTTAATCCGTCAAAATATCAACGACAGCTTTACTCCGTCAATGTTGGACAACACACAACGTCCCAAAATTGCCATTTTGGCATAGTGTTAAGACTGCAGGGCTTGTGGCTATTGGAACATCTCGATGCATCTTGTTAGTAACTAAGCTTGTGATAATCCTAGTTAGTCAAAATATCAAGCCGTACTCATTGCTTGGCCGTGATTGATGGATGGAGTCCCGTCTAGTCTTGCCTAGGTAAGGCCAGTACATGGTTATTTCAACATATTACTATTATGCTTTACCTTATCGATAATTGGTTAGAGACTAAGTTCTATTCAGGTGAAGGGTTACAACCCCGGTCCTTTTTTGGTTTACGGGTTGTAACTTGGCTACCAGAATAGTCCTTTAGTTGTCTTATCGTTTATCACCTTGTTTTCCCTAACTCATGTCTTTTATTATCATTTATGTTCTCATGTGCTAATGTGCTGGTTTTAGTTCTTAAGTGAAGCCTCCTTTATGGCACTTGCTCTTTCTGGGGTCTGACCCAGCTGGTTTTGTATGGCCAGATTTTGGAGCAGCTCTCGAGGATCTTCCAGCCTTCTTGCCAGATGGTGACCACTAGAAGAAACCCTGACAACGAGTGGATTTTATTTTGCTCTCCCACTCTATTGTAAAATTATTCTTTTGAGGCGTTTAGCCGTCGAGCAAATGTTAGCTCGTGTTAAATTTACATTCCTGTCTGCCTAATGGCTTTAACATGATTGACATATCCTAGGGTTGATCATGTATGACTTAAACTCTTGCTAGTCTTCGCATCTTGTATGACTAGCTTCATGATCATCTAAATATGTAATATTTGGGACGCCTTACCTTGTATGTCTGATGATCTACTATCTTGTTATATTTACTTGCTTGCTTGAGATTGAGACACTAGGCTTGTTCTTGACCCTAAGAGACTAATGGCTTGTAGTAAACCCTCATGCATCTAGACAGCCGTGACCATATTGCGAGGTGGGATTCACTTCAATGTACGTAGCTGGCTATGTCTGTCCCCTGCTCTCCAGTATTCTGGTTCTGGGGCGTGATATAGTTTAAGTGGTGGCCCATGTAGGTCTTGTAAATCAAGATGTGTGAGGGTTTCACTGAATAGATGTCTCAATCAGCACTCGCCCTTGATCTCTACTCGTGTCTTCTAATCTTTCTGAAATCTTGACCTGATCACATGTTTATATCCTCGATCTATCATAGTCCTTCCTTATTGTTCCCCATGTCATTTCTTCAGCAGTATTGTTCCTGGTCCTACCGATCGGTAAGGCGGAGCACCTCCAGTGGACCAGCAGTAACCTGGAGACCAAGTCCAGCACTCTGGAGCGGCCTCCCGAGTCATGCATTCCATGGATCCAGAGCCCCCAGTTCAGCCAGTCCATCCTGCAGAGCCTGACAATGGAACCCTGGTGGGTCTCATCAGGGAATTGCTTGCATCTCAAGATTGTCGGGGCGATGCCCTGCACCAGACAGTACAAGATGCCATAGGCAGAGTTGGCTACCAAGGGAACAACGCGGCCAACAGCTTCAAGCGATTGAACCCTCCTTTCTTTGACGGTACTGAAGATGTTGTTGCTGCTGATGCATGGCTTCAGGACACAGAGGTTATCCTGGAGGCAGATAGGATTCCTGAGGAAGAGAAGGTGGCCGTTGTGTGCCTGCAGTTATTGGACTTAGCCCACAACTGGTGGGCGATGCTAGCAGTTGGATTACCGACGCCTATCTCATGGGCGGTGTTCAGCAACAAGTTCCAGACCAAGTACTTCGATGCAGTAGCTCGGTATGATCTGCAGACGAGATTTACTAATATTAAGCAGATGGGCAGGATGGTCGATGGATATGTGGCCGAGTTTTCTAGACTCATTCGGTTTGCTCCCACCTTGGTGGCAACCGAATTGGATCGAGCCCAGCGATTCCAGCAGGGGCTCCACCTAGAGATTATCATATCAGTGGAGCAGTTTAAGCACCAGACGTTTGATGCCATCTTGCGAGTAGTGAAGAGGCATGATTATACTTCGCAGAGGATTGTAGATAGAAGTGGAGGACGAAAGAGGTCTCATGGGCAGATGTTCCATTCTTCAGCACCAGCCCCGGCAGCTAGGGCTTTGACTACTGGAGCTTCTAGGCGGGCGACCACAGTTTCGTCGATTCAGCACTCGACGCTGGCGTATCCTCAGCAACAAAAGCAGAAGTAGTCTTCCGTAATGGGCTGCACTCATTGTGGAAAGCCAGGACATATAGTATTAGAGTGTCGCAGAGCACAGGGATTGTGCTTGGCTTGTGGGGCACCGGATCACAAGATAGGGTCATGTCCGAATAGAGCCAGTTCATCATCATCAAACCTAACCAGTCTATCGGTTAGGGGTCCAGTACCAGTGCAGCAGCAGTACCAGCCTCCGAGGCTATTGTCGCCTCAGGCTCAACAGTATGTCCAAGCTCAGATTCAGAATAGGCAGAGAGGTCACCAGTAGAGGGGACCAGCACCAAGAAGGCAAGGTCAGGCTATGGCTTTGACCGTGGAGGAAGTGTTAGCTTCAAGTGAGGTGGTGGCAGGTACCATTCTCGTTAACTCTTTTTCAGCATCAGTATTATTTGATTCGGGTGCATCGCATTCATTTATGTCTGCACGATTCGCTACACGGATAGGACTGGAGCCCGAGTCATTATCAGTAAGGCTAAATATACTTACTGGTAACGGTCTTGTGGGAGTAGATATAGTATTTTTCACGTATCGAATCGTAGTTAGCGGTAGAGAGTTTTCCGTTAGGTTGATAGAATTTTCGATGGCCGATTATGATGTGGTCCTAGGAATGGATTGGTTGAAGGAGCAATACGTAAGAATAGACTGCCATATTGACAGGATTATTTTTGGTATTCCCGGTGAGACAGAGTTTTTATTTTCCAGAGGCGAAGTAGAACCTTCTCCACCAGTATTGCGGATGGCAGTAGCAGTGGCAGTTCAGTTTTCCAGAGTTGTTGAAGAGTTTTCTGATGTATTTTCCGAAGAGCTTCCAGGCATGCCCCCAGAGAGAGAGATAGAGTTCACCATTGATTTGCTTCCAGGGACGGCACCAGTGTCAGGGGGAGTCTACAGGATGGCACCTTCAGAGTTAGAGATTTTGTACAAAATGATTGAAGAACTCAGAACCAAGAGATTCATTTGTGCTAGTGGATCACCTTAGGGAGCCCCGATACTTCTTGTGAAAAAGAAGGATGGTACGTCAAGATTATGTGTTAATTATCGTACCTTGAACTCTGTAACAGTCAAGAACAGATATCCTCTACCAAGGATAGATGATTTATTTGATCAGCTCAGGGGAGTGGCTGTATTCTCGAAGATTGACTTACGATCAGGGTACTATCAGATCAGAGTTAGAGAGCAAGACGTTCCGAAGACAGCATTCAGATCCAGATATGGGCATTGGAAGTTCCTTGTTATGCCATTTGGAGCGACCAATGCGCCAGCCGTATTCATGGACCTCATGAATCGTATCTTCATGCCCTATTTGGACCAGTTCGTGATAGTGTTTATAGATGACGTCTTAGTCTATAGCAAGAATGAGGCAGATCATGAGCAGCATCTTCGTATAGTTCTTCAGATTCTCAGAGAGTACCAGTTGTACGCGAAGTTTAATAAGTGCGAGTTTTGGCTCGATCGTATCTCGTACTTAGGTCACATTACCACCAGAGGTAGAGTGGAAGTGGACCCCCAGAAGATAGTGGCTATAGAGTCATGGCCTGTGTAAGCCCACTTCACAAATTTTTAATTTTTTTTAATTTTATTTGTTTATGATTAATTTTATGGTCATTGTGAGTCATGCCAAAGCTTGTAGGTGGGCTATGACCATATTAAGGTTATATGACCTCTAGATAGCCAATATATGTATTATTTAGCTATTTTATATTTTTCTACAATTTTTGGATATTTTAGGTATTTAATATTTAAAGTTTTATTATTTTTAAGTACTTTCAGGATTTGCTGTAAGGTCATACGGGGGTATTTTTGGACCAAATATTTTTATTTGGGCTCTAAATTACTAAAAATATTTTCTAAAATATTTTAGAATTTTTTTTGAATTTTTTTGCAATTTTTGGGAATTTTTATATAATTAAAACCTATAGAAATTATATTTTATAGGCTTTAGAAATTTACTGTGAGGTCACACGATGATATTTTGTGTTAAAATATTTTATTTAGATTCTAGACACTTAGAAATATTTTCTAGAATTTTTTATAATTTTTCTGGATTTTTTTGTAATTTATTTTGATTTATTTGGACTTAAAATGATACAGTAACCGCCTCTCTCTCTCCTATATATATATATATATATATATATATATATATATATATATATATATATATATATATATATATATATATATATATTCACGAAAACCTAGAAATTTCAGCCGCCTTTTTGACAGAGAGTTCTAGTACAGATCTCGACTTCCTTAAGCGATTCCCGCCAACTCCGATGAGCTTTTCTTGCGCCATTTTTTGTTTTGGATTCGTATCGAGGTAAGATTTCCGAATATATAATTTATTTTCGTAGATTTTATTCCTAAATTTCTGGAACATTCGTAGAGTGTCGGTTGTCCGAAACTTGACACGTTTCGGTGTTTTTGAGATTTCGGGAGAACCAGAAATCGAAATCATGAACCGTTTGAAGTTTTGGAAAGCTAACACAGAGCTCTACGACATATATTTTTTCCAGAAATTATTTCATTCATCTATTATTTTATTTATTCTGTTGAACTCAGAACTGATCGGTTGATCCTCGTTTTGGTCACGATTAGCCATAACGGCGATATCTTTTGACTAAAACGTGATTTTGCGGCACGGTTAATTCCAGCGCACTCATGGCGCTGAAATTTACCAAGGTGCACTTTCAAAATCTAGAGTTCATAGTGTTTGACTAAAAAGTCAATGGCACGTCTCGATTTGCGTGACATGGTTTCCAAAATTGAGAAACACGACTTTTGCTAGCCAAACTTGCATGTTTAGATTATATTCCGATTATTATTAGGTTAAATTAGGTTATTAAGTGATTTATTATAGAATTAATTATTATTAGATTAGTAACCCAACTAGCCACTATTTAGAACTAGAACATTAGAATTGATTTGTGGTTTTTGTGCACGGTTCGTGGTGCGATGTGTGTTATAGGTTGACAGCTTATAGATCGACATCCTCTCATCCTCGGCTTGTGACCATGGTTTGTGCAAGGATTCAGGCAAGTACAGTATTGCATTTATATTTTAGTTCATTATAACGTTTACTCTATACTTTTCTCGTTTGATATCCCGTTGAGTCATTGCTTGGTATTCCATTGAGACACAATTTTGACATAGTAGTTATCGTATCCTTCTTAGTGTATCATTGACCGTTATTGATTGCTAGAGAGTCGGGAGGGGAAATACTCGATAAATACGCGAACAAACCCAATTACCGTTACCAAATGATAGCTAAGTCATACACACCCACGTATGAGTTAGCTGTACCAATTACTGAATGATAGCCATCGTATGATGTGCCGTATTAGCCCAGTCATTCACGTATTAAAAGGTATTTTACACACATATAGTGGTTCCTATTTTTCCTTCATCTAGTCCATTATCTTGTTAGTTCATATCTTGCTAGTTTACATCTTGCAGTTTATATCTTGTTAGATCCTATTTTGCTAGTTTATATTTTGCTAGTTCATATCTTGATCGTTCATACGTGGCTAGTACTAGTTCTTTATATACTCTTTGTTATCATTGTTTCTCGCTTGTTCTAATTTATTTTGGACTAACAACATTAATTACAATATGGTTGTACTCTGCTCCTTTTCTGACTGGATCGTTGTTATAGGTGAGGATGACGTGTCTACTTTTGTGCTATGGACCATATGAGAGGGAGATAGAGACTCGAAGGCTAAACCATAGAAGACTAGTTAGTTGTGTGGTAGTTTTCTATAAATATAAAAGCTTACATTATTCTTCAAATGTAAAACTTCTATATTTTGTAAAGTTGATTTAGTTGTTGTGAATGAGCAATAAAGTTGTTATTTTGTGATTTTGAGCATTATGGTCGTGACAGCGTTCTACCACCGGCTCTGCGGCGTAGGCTGGCTTGGACACGTCTCGTATCCGAAAAGCGGGTGCGGGTCGTGACAAGTTTTTGTGGTGGCCCATGCAGGTCTGATTTCGCAAAAGATTGTGAACTTGTGGTGGTACTTAAGTTAGTCGTACTACTGCAAGCCTGCGATTAGAAAATTGCTCATTCACAATTAGGATTGATTTAATTTTAGGGAATGACTAGGACTAGGAGTCCCGTATTCAGTTTGACCCTTGGGTAGTTAAGGTTGCTAATTAGGCCATGCGATTTAGCCAATAATTTATTGAATTTTAAACCCTATTAGATATTTGATACGATGTTAGGATCAAAGGTGGGTAGACTATTCGCTTGGTAAGTTAGGCCTTCATAGAATTCAATTCCTAATTTTGATCATTTGTGCCATTTCATCTTCAGTCTTCTCTAAACCTTGTTTTATTTTCAAAACTATTTTGCGATCGTTTTATTTTCAATTCCTAAACTTGGTTCAATTATTTATATATTAATTCAAATCGTCTTCGTTCATTTTGTGATCGTTTTTTTTTTCAAAACTGATACTTTTACTCAAGGACAGATACTTATATTTTCTTATCATGATCGACTTATTTGAATTTATAGAAGTTCCTTTGAAATCCTTATGGATATAGTCAAAATAATTTTCGATGACTTACAATGGTAAGACAGATGCGCATTGTCCCCATTTATTTGAATTATGGAGACTGCGGGTTCACTGCAGCCAGCAGCGCACTGGCGTGGCATGACCCCTAAGTTGAAATAATTTTAAGTAAGCGTAGGTTGTCAAATGTTACTAAAGCTATATCCTAGTTGCATTATTTGATCCTTTGATTTATTATGTCAATATTGGATAGAGTTGATAAAGTGTTCGATAACCTATTATACTTGAGTCACGAAACCAAGGGTTCACGGCAGCCAGATGTACACTGTCGAGACATGGATTCTCGGTTAAATGACTTCGGATATACTTATAATTTTCGAATATCATAGCGACTATATCTTTTATTGGCATACGACTATTAAATTTTTTTTTCTTTCTTTCAAATTTATTTGATGTCTTATTTCTTGTAACCACCTTCTCTACAACTAGTAGTTCTTTATTTCTTTCATATTTTTCTATTTTTGAATTGTCACCTTTTAAACCTATTTTGATTTCCTTCCACTACATTTCTAAAATGTATTTAGATTTTGATTCTATATGCCTGATCAATTTCGATCATTCATCATATTATTTTCTTGATTACATTCTTTGTCGTGCTTATTCATATCGATTGGTCATGTTATATTTTGATGATATTCTTGGTTGTGCCTATTAGTATCTTTTGAAATTTCGAGGACGAAATTTTTCTAAGGTGGGTAGATTTGTAAGCCCACTTCCCAAATTTTTAATTTTTTTTAATTTTATTTATTTATAATTAATTTTATGGTCATTGTGAGTTATGCCAAAGCTTGTAGGTGGGCTATGACCATATTAAGGTCATATGACCTTTAGATAGCCTATATATGTATTATTTAGCTATTTTATATTTTTCTACAATTTTTGGATATTTTTAGGTATTTAATATTGAAAGTTTTATTATTTTTAAGGACTTTCAGGATTTGCTGTAAGGTCATACAGGGGTATTTTTGGACCAAATATTTTTATTTGGGCTCTAAATGACTAAAAATATTTTCTAGAATATTTTAGAATTTTTCTGGATTTTTTTGCAATTTTTGGGAATTTTTATATAATTAAAATCTATAGAAATTATATTTTATAGGCTTTGGGAATTTACTGTGAGGTCACACGATGATATTTTGTGTTAAAATATTTTATTTAGATTCTAGACACTTAGAAATATTTTCTAGAATTTTCTATGATTTTTTTGGATTTTTTTGTAATTTATTTTAATTTATTTGGACTTAAAATGATTTTTAAATAATTTTCTAAATTAAAATAATTAATTATCCAGTAATTCACCTGGGGGGGCCCACCTGTCGGCGCTAATGCGACAGTAACCTCCTCTCTCTCTCTCTCCTCTATATATATATATATATATATATATATATATATATATATATATATATATATATATATATATATATATGTTATTTATTCACGAAAACCTAGAAATTTCAGCCGCCTTTTTGACAGAGAATTCTAGTAGAGATCTCGACTTCCCGAAGCGATTTCTGTCAATTCCGACGTGCTTTTCGTGCGCCTTTTTTTTGTTGGATTCGTATCGAGGTAAGATTTCCGAATATGTAATTTATTTTCGTAGATTTTATTCCTAAATTTCTGAAAAATTCGTAGAGTGTCGGTTGTCCGAAACTTGACACGTTTCGATGTTTTCGAGATTCCGGGAGAATCAAAAATCGAAATCATGAACCGTTTGAAGTTTCGTAAAGCTAACACAGAGCTTTACGACATATATTTTTCCCAGAAATTATTTCATTCATCTATTATTTTATTTATTCTGTTGAACTCAGAACTGATCGGTTGATCCTCGTTTTGGTCACGATTAGCCATAACGGCGATATCTTTTGACCAAAACGTGAATTTGCGGCACGGTTAATTCCAGCGCACTCATGGCACTGAAATCTACCAAGGTGCACTTTCAAAATCTAGAGTTCATAGCGTTTGACTAAAAAGTCAATGATACGTCTCGATTTGCGTGCCATGGTTTCCAAAATTGAGAAACACGACTTTTGATGGCCAAACTTGCATGTTTAGATTATATTCAGATTATTATTAGGTTAAATTAGGTTTTTAAGTAATTTATTACAGAATTAATTATTATTAGATTAGTAACCCAACTAGCCACTATTTAGAACTAGAACATTAGAATTGATTTATAGTTTTCGTGCACGGTTCGTGGTGCGATGTGTGTTATAGGTTGACAGCTTATAGATCGGCATTCCCTCATCATCGGCTTGTAACCACGGTTTGTGCAAGGATTCAGGCAAGTTCAGTATTGTATTTATGTTTTAGTTTATTATAACGTTTACCCTATAGTTTTCTCGTTTGATATCCCGTTGAGTCATTGCTTGATATTCCATTGAGACACAATTTTGACACGGTAGTTATCGTATCCTTCTTAGTGTATCATTGACCGTTATTGATTGTTAGAGAGTCGGGAGGGGAAATACTCGGTAAATACGTGAACAAACCCTATTACCGTTACCGAATGATGGCTAAGTCATACACACCCACGTATGAGTTAGCCGTACCAATTACTGAATGATAGCCATCGTATGATATGCCGTATTAGTCCAGTCGTTCACGTATTAAAAGGTATTTCACACACACATAGTGGTTCCTATTTTTCCTTCATCTAGTCCATTATCTTGTTAGTTCATATCTTGCTAGTTTACATCTTGCCAGTTTATATCTTGTTAGATCCCATCTTGCTAGTTTATATTTTGCTAGTTCATATCTTGATCGTTCATATGTGGCTAGTACTAGTTCTTTATATACTCTTTGTCATCATTGTTTCTCGCTTGTTCTAACTTATTTTGGACTAACAACATTAATTGCAATATGGTTGTACTCTGCTCCTTTCCTGACTGGATCGTTGTTATAGGTGAGGATGACGTATCTACTTTTGCGCTATAGACCATATGAGAGGGAGATAGAGACTCGAAGGCTAAACCATAGAAGACTAGTTAGTTGTGTGGTAGTTTTCTATAAATGTAAAAGCTTACATTATTCTTCAAATATAAAAGTTCTATATTTTGTAAAGTTGATTTAGTTGTTGTGAATGAGCAATAAAGTTATTATTTTGTGATTTTGAGCATTATGGTCGTGACAACATTCTACCGTCGACTCTGCGGTGTAGGCTGGCTTGGACACGTCTCGTATCCGAAAAGCGGGTGCGGGTCGTGACAGCCTGTTTCCAGTACCGTCGCAGAAGTTCGAAGTTTCCTAGGATTGGCTGGCTATTACCGACGGTTTGTCTCAGACTTCGCTCGGATTTCAGCACCACTGACGCAGTTGACCCGCAAGGATGTACAGTTTGCTTGTACAGCAGAGTGTTAGAGTTCATTTGAGAAGTTGAAGTAGAGATTGATGACGGCTCCCATTCTCACGCTTTCAGATGGGACTGGAGGATTTTCAGTTTATTATGACGCTTCTGGCAGAGGATTGGGATGCGTCTTGATGCAGCATGGTAAGGTAGTAGCTTATACGTCACGTCAGCTTCGTGATCATGAGAGAAATTACCCAACCCATGACTTGGAGTTAGTAGCGGTGGTTTTCGCACTTAAGCTTTGGAGGCATTATTTATATGAAGATCGGGTGGAGATTTTCACCGACCAGAAGAGTCTTAAGTATGTGTTTACTCAGAAGGATCTTAATATGCGTCAGAGAAGATGGCTAGAGCTACTTGTCGATTATGACATCAACTTGCAGTATCATCCTGGGAAGGCCAACATTGTTGCATATGCATTGAGCAGGAGAGCTGGAGTTTATTTTCTAACAGCACAACCAGAGTTATTAGCGGATCTTCAGAAGATGGATATTGAAGTTATTATTCCTACCAATGTGGTATTGATGGCCAGTATGCAAGTTCGGTCCAGTATAGTTGAGAGGATTAAGTTAGCTCAGTCGACAGATTCTAAGCTTCAGCGGCTTAGGACAGAATGTGTAGCAGGATGGAGACCAGAGTTATGTGTTAACGAAGATGGTACTCTCCGACATGGGAGACGTCTTTGTGTACCCAGTGGTGATATCAGACATGAGATCATGCCAGAGGCTCACAGTTCTTAGTATTCAATTCATCCCGGTGGCACGAAGATGTACCGAGACATCAGTCAGCATTTCTGGTGGAATGGCATGAAGAGGGAGATAGCTCGGTTTGTCTCTCGCTGTTTAGTTTGCCAACAAGTTAAGGCTGAACATCAGAGACCAGCTGGACTTCTTCAACCTTTATCGATCCCAGAATGGAAATAGGAGCACATTACCATGGATTTTGTAACTGGGTTACCTAAATCTCCAGCTGGAAGAGATGCTATCTGGGTTATAGTTGACAGGCTCACGAAGGTAGCTCATTTTCTTCCCTTCAGAATTGGCCAGTCGACGGATCAGCTTACAGAGATATACCTCAGGCAGATTGTCAGATTGCATGGAGTGCCAGTTAGTATCATATGAGACAGAGATTCAAGATTCACATCACACTTTTGGCGGAGTCTTTAAGAGAGCTTGGGGACTCGTCCAAGTTCAGTTTAGCTTATCATCCGCAGACAGATGGTCAGTCAGAACGCACGATTCAGACTCTCAAAGATATGTTGCGATCTTGTACACTTGACTTCGGTGGTTCGTGGGAAGATCACCTGTATCTCGTGGAGTTCTCCTATAACAACAGTTTCCAGGCTAGTATCCAGATGGCACCCTTTGAAGCACTGTATGGCAGGAAGTGCATATCACCTTTAGCTTGGGATGATGTCGACGAGAGACAGATGCTTGGTCCATAGATGATTACGCAGATAATCGAGGTGGTCAGGCAAGTCAGAGATCATCTTCGAGTTATCCAAGATCGCTAGCGCCATTGGGCCAATTCTTATCGACGTCCCCTTGAGTTTACTGTCGGCGACCATGTATTCCTTAGGATCTCGTCTACCCGCAGTGTCATTTATTTTGGCGTGTGGGGAAAGCTCAATCCCAGGTATATAGGACCGTTTGATATTCTGGAGCGAGTAGGTGATGTGTCCTATCGTCTCGCTCTTCCACCGTCGTTAAGTGAGGTACATGACGTATTCTATGTATCCCAATTGTGACGGTACATCCCGGATCCGAGCCATGTCCTCGATCATTCGGAATTGGTTGTTGGTACCAACCTTTCGTATGAAGAAAGGCCTGTATCCATATTGGACCGAAGGGAGAAGGTACTCAAGAACAAGTCTATTAGTTTAGTCCGTATTGCTTGGGGTCACCACTCTTTGGATGAGTCAACGTAGGAGCATGAGGATGATATCCGCTCGCGATATCCGTACCTGTTTGACTCATAAGGAATAATATCTTCCTTATGCCTTATGCTTTTAATTCCTTGCTTGCATGAATGATTGCTTGATTGACTGCTAGTCGTAGCTTACTTATGATTAATATAGCTTGCCCGACATCTCTAGCCTCTTGATTAAATTCTGAGGACGGAAATCTTTTAAGGTGGGTAGAGTTGTCACTCCTGTTTCCTGTTATACGTATTTTCGTATGCGTATACGAGATTTCTGGCATTTATTAGGTGGACTGTAGTTAGACTTGTTTTGCTTAGCCTAGTCTTGGTTTAATCTTGACTTCGTTTATTTGATCGGTTCGGTTCAATTTGACTTGGTTTGACTTGGCTTGGCTTGGTTTGAGATGGAGAGGGTTGATATATAACCCAACTACTTTTCTCTCTCTCCTCATTCACTTTTTTATTTACTTCTTCAACTTCTTCATTTACTCCTCCCACCTACCAAGTCCTAGGCAAGTGCAACTTGCTTCATGGAGGAACTCCATTTTTTTTGTTCCATTGTCTTCCTCACGAGATCCTAAGACACTTTAGTACTTGGCAATTTTAATTTCCATGGTTTATTGCTTGTAGATCTAAGTTGGTTGCATTTTCGGTTTTTCTTAGGTTTTGATCTATCAAACTTTATTATTTTCAAGTTTTGATTGTTCTATGTTGTAGAGAATTCAATTTTACCCGAAATGGACCTTTAAAAAGTTAGATTTTGACTTATTTTGAGAAAGTTATGGCCAAAATAAGATTCGAGCATTTTCTAGTTCATCTGTGCTGAATTTGGTAGGGACGATAAATAGTGCCACAGCCGTAGGAATGAATAGTGCCGCATGAATAGTGTCGCAGCCATAGGAATAAATAGTACCGCAGCCGCAGGAATAAATAGTGTCGCAGGAATGAATAGTGCTGCAATCGCAGGAATGAATAGTACCGCAGGAATGAATAGTGCTGCATGGATGAATAGTGTCGTATGGCTTGCATAGTGTCGCATAGTGCCGTAGAAGGCTGCATAGTGCCGCAGAATGCCGCATAGGACCTATTTTGGCTGTTTTAAGTCCTATTTGGCTGAATTGTGGCCAGAATTTCTCCCAACTCCCAACATGAAAGTTGTAGATCTTTTCCTTGACTTCAAGAATATGTTATTAGCTATTTTATGCAAGTTTCTCTCATTCATGATAATGTAAGGATAGAACACGATAGTGGCCTGTTAAGGCACACTCTTAGCTAGTAACAAGTAACAAGTAACAAGTAACTTGACATGATGATTCTTGATAGTGACCTGTCGTGGTGCACTTTTGACAAGTAACTTGACATGATGGTGGCCCGTCGTGGCACACTCTTGATAAGTAAACCTAACATGATAATCTCGATATGTTGTTGTGACGGCTATCTTGACTTGCTAAGTAACTCTTGTCTTGACATCGTGGGTGTTTGTGCTTGTATAAGCTACATGTCTTGTCTTGCATCATGTCTAGGACATGAATTCCTGGTTACCACAGTTAGGAATTCATACTGAATCTGACTAGGATAAAGACTAGTTTGATCATGTAGTTTATGAAGAGATTTTCCAGCTACAGGCAGTTCCGTTATCTGGGCGCTCTAATTGGACTTGTAGCCTGCCGTCGAGTAGGGCACATTTCCAGTATACTGTTATGTGTTGTACCCCCAAGTCACCTAATCCAACTCTCTCAACTCGTGACCGGATAACCTGGATTAAGACTGCAGGGCTTGTGGCTGTTGGAACATCTCGATGCATCTTGTTAGTAACTAAGCTTGTGATAATCCTAGTTAGTTAAAGTATCAAGTCGTACTCATTGCTTGGCCGTGATTGAAGGATGGAGTCCCGTCTAGTCTTGCCTAGGCAAGGCCAGTACATGGTTATTTCAACATATTACTATTATGCTTTACCTTATCGATAATTGGTTAGAGACTAAGTTTGTTCAGGTGAAGGGTTATAACCCCGGTCCTTGTTTGGTTTACAGGTTGTGACTTGGCTACCAGAATAGTCCCTTAGTTGTCTTATCGTTTATCCCCTTGTTTTTCCTAACTCATGTCTTTTATTATCATTTATGTTCTCATGTGCTAATGTACTGGTTTTAGTTCTTAAGTGAAGCCTCCTTTGTGGCACTTGCTCTTTTTGGGGTCTGACCCAGCTGGTTTTGTATGGCCAGATTTCGGAGCAGCTCTCGAGGATCTCCCAGCCTTCCTGCCAGATGGTGACCACTAGAAGAAACCTGGCAACGAGTGGGTTTTATTTTGCTCTCCCACTCTATTGTAAAATTATTCTTTTGAGACGTTTAGCCGCCGAACAAATGTTAGCTCGTGTTAAATTTACATTCCTGTCTGCCTAATGGCTGTAACATGATTGACATATCCTAGGGTTGATCATGTATGACTTAAACTCTTGCTAGTCTTCGCATCTTGTATGACTAGCTTCATGATCATCTGAATATGTAATGTTTGGGACGCCTTACCTTGTATGTGTGATGATCTACCATCTTGTTACATTTACTTGCTTGCTTGATATTGAGACACTAGGCTTGTTCTTGACCCTAAGAGACTAATGGCTTGTAGTAAACCCTCATGCATCTAGACAGCCGTGACCGTATTGCGAGGTGGGATTCACTTCAATGTACGTAGCTGGCTGTGTGTGTCCCCCGCTCTCTAGTTTTCTTGTTCTGGGGCGTGACATTGATGCCTCTTGAGACACAAATATAAATTCATCAAAGAAATCTCTGTCGGGTTTGGATGGAGTAAAAAGAGAGAATGAGGTCGCCTCATGAGGAGTACAAGACAAACCTTCATAACCTTCTATTCCTTTTTCGAAGAAATAGGAATTTTAGGAACCATGAAAAATTGAAAGGAGTGGAGAAAGAGTATTTATATCAAAATTGAAGGTTGACAGTGGAAGAGAACTTCGAGAAAGCTCCGAATCCAAAGTTTGAAGACTTGAGTAGCTTATAAGAGGGAGAACCAAGAAGTTAGAGTTAGGGTTTTTGGTGGAAATATGGTGGCATTGATGAAGTTGAAGATGATGTTGAGAGTTTAAATAAAGAGGAGGCTCGGCTATCCAGCTTCTGTTCGAATCCACCAAGATCGAGTTCGGCCAAAACTCTGA
This sequence comes from Iris pallida, assembly GCA_029216955.1. NCBI lineage: Eukaryota > Viridiplantae > Streptophyta > Magnoliopsida > Asparagales > Iridaceae > Iris > Iris pallida. The sequence continues at coordinate 5,236,572 of JANAVB010043417.1, forward strand.
CCGAGTTCGGTCACTTGGGAATCAGAACAGAGGTTGGAAAGGGTGTGATAGTTTTTAACATAAATACGAAATTAATTAGAAATAAATGTGTTGAACTAAATAATTAATATTGAATAATTAATAACACGTGAACCGCTTCGAATACTTTGGTTAGCTGTAGGGGCCGGATCCCAGCTAGCAATAGTCCGAAGACTAGTACACCGTGTAGCTTCAGGCTATTTACACCTGTGTGACAGAAAGGCCCTTTCGGCTTATAACCAAAATAATTTTCGCAAATTCATGAGTATTAGCTAATAAAATTATATTTATATTATTTCAACATCCAAAATTTATAATTCCCTTCTTATAAAGTTAAAATGATCTTCAGCCAAGGGCTTAGTGAAGATGTCAGCTAGTTGATGTTCAGTGTCAACAAATTCTAGGTTAATGTCGTCTTATAAAACATGATCTCTAAGAAAATGATGTCTAATTTCTATGTGTTTAGTACGAGCGTGACATATAGGATTTTTCGTGAGATTAATGGAGCTAGTATTATCACAGAAAATAGGGATGTGATGAAATGATAACTGATAGTCTTCTAAGGTTTGCTTCTTCCACAAAATCTGAGCACAATAACGTCTTGCGGCGATATACTCAACCTCGGTTGTTGATAGTGAAACATAATTTTATTTCTTAGAAAACCAGGAGACTAAAGACTTTCCTAGAAAATAACATGTGCCACTGGTACTTTTACGATCGACTTTGCATCCGAAGAATCTGCATCCGAGTAACCTATTAGGTCAAACGAATCGGTTTTGGGATACCAAAGACCAGTTGTCAAATTTTCTTTAAGGTATCGCAAGATACGCTTAACGACGCTCACATGTGATTCTTTAGGATAAGCCTAATACCGTGCACATAAGCATATAGAAAACATAGTGTCAGGATGACTAGCAGTTAATAGTAAACTACCAATCATACCTCTGTACTTACGTACGTAAGTCGGTATACCACTTTCATCTATATCAAGCTTTGTAGATGTTGCCATAGGTATACCAATTGGTTTGACATTGTCCATGTCAAATTTCTTTAGCAAATCCTTTGTATATTTTGCTTGATTGATGAATATCCCTTGTGAACTCTGCTTGATTTGTAGCCCGAGAAAGATTGTAAGTTCTCCCATCATGCTCATTTAGAATTCACTCTGCATACACTTAGCAAACTCGTTATATATTATCTCATTTATTGATCCAAAAATTATGTCACCTACGTATATTTGCACTAACAAAATATTTTTATCCAAAGATTTTATAAAAAGAGTTGAATCAACCTTCCCTTTTGAAAAATCGTGTTCAAGTAAGAAGGAACTAAGGCGCTCGTACTATGCACAAGGTGTTTGTTTGAGACCGTAGAGAGCCTTTCGAATCTTGAATACGTGATCAGAATTTTTGAATTCTTCGAAACTGGGAGGTTGTTTTACAAAAACTTCTTTTATAAAACTATTTAGAAAAGCACTTTTGACATCCATTTGAAAGAGTTTGAAACCAAAAAAACTTGCAAAAGCACAAAGCATATGAATGGACTCTAGTCTAGCAACTGGAGCATACATCTCATCATAGTCAATGTCTTCTTCTTGATTATAGCCTTGAGCTACTAGAAGTGCTTTATTGTGTGTGACTGAACCATTCTCATCTAGTTTATTTCGGAACACCCACTTGGTACCAATAACCGGGTGATCAATAGGCCTGGGAACGAGTTCCCAAACTTGATTCTGCTCAAATTGGTTAAGTTCCTCTTGCATAACAGAAATCTAAAATTCGTCATTGAAAGCTTCTAAAACATTTTTAGGTTCAATTTTGGAAATAAATGCAATATTAGCTATTACTAAATCTTTTGTGCTTGAGCGAGTACTTACACCTGTTGATACGTCACCTATTACCAGTTCTTATGGAAGGTCTGGCATAAATTGCATTCGTTTCGACAGACTTTCTAGATAGGATGTTGATGGTGTATCTTCTGGGGTTCTGTTGGAGGGAATTTTTTCTTCTTCATTGTCACTTTCTTTATTGCATTGACTGTTCAGCTAATCGAATTTTATGTTTATTGACTCTTCAACAACTAGTGACCTCTCGTTGAATACTCCGTAGCCCTTACTCTTTGCAGCATATTCCAAAAATATGCCCTTATTAGTTTTTTTATCGAACTTTCCTAAGTTGTCTTTTGTATTTAAAATAAAACATCTGCAACCAAAGACCTTGAAATAGCTGATGTTAGGAGTTCTATTAAACCATAATTCATAAGGAGTCTTTTTAAAGATTGGTCTAATCAAAACTCTATTTAAAACATGGCATGCTGTATAGATAGCTTCTACCCAAAAATATTTTGTAAGACTATACTAGTTAAGCATAACTCTGGTAATATCGCACAGAGTTCTATTTTTCCTCTCCACAACGTCATTCTGTTGAGGAGTTCTAGGACAAAAGAATTCATGAGATAACCCATTTGAATCATAAAATAATTTAAACTCGTGGTTATCAAATTCTCCTCTATGATCACTTCGTATATGAGTAATCATGAATCATTTCTCATTTTGTACCTTTTTACAAAAAGATATAAATTTGAAAAAGGCCTCATTCTTATTTGTAAGAAAATAAACCCCAGGTATACTATAAATAGTCATCAACTATCACGTAAGCATAGAGCTTACCGCCAAGGCTGGCGACTCTACTTGGTCCAAATAAGTCCATATGAAGTAATTACAAGGGTCTAGAGGTACTTACAGCATTTATTAATTAAAAAGATGATCTAGATGTCTTATTCTTTTTATATTTGACACATACCATTCTTTCTTGAAAGTTATTTCATGTAAGCCTCTTACCAGTTTCTTGGTGGACAGGCTTGCAATAGTGTCCATATTCGCATATCCAAGACGCATATGCCATATCCAGCTTTCATCTTGAGTTGTGAACAAACAGTTCCCTGTACTGTTAGTCTTCTCTGACAAATAAAGTATATATATATATGTTGTCCTCTCTTATTCCCTCAAAGAAAATTATTCCAGAAGATTTATCATAAACATAACATTTATTCTTAACAAAATTAATTCCATAACCATGATCAGTCAGTTGACTAATACTTAGTAGGTTATGTTTTAATTCTGTTACTAAGCATACATCTTTAATAATAGGTGAGGGAGAAGTACCTATGTTGCCAATTCCAATGGTATGTCCTTTAAGATTATTTTCGAATAAGACATAGCCTTCTTTCTTCATCGATAGAGTTGCAAGCAATTTGTTA